>JANAVB010027197.1:4996385-5156567 GCA_029216955.1 Iris pallida | reverse complement strand
AACTCTCGCCCACCGTCCAAAAACTATTCAGTTGAACAAGGTACCAAAATCCCTTCTAAAACGTACTTGCAAATTCTGTTGACTTTGTGGATCTGTCTGAGAGCCTCTCTAATCAGTTGATTGGAGGTATATTGGTAACCCTCGTATCTGAATTTTTGCGATTCCTCCAAACGACCCACATGATGGCGACTGCAACAATCTGGGTCGTACGAGGTGCTTCCGCAGGAGGCAAGAAGATCGTTAAAGCCCCCAACAGTCGTCCTGTCCGCACCGATGGGACAGGGCAGTCCACACCTGTACGGTCAGGTCACCTGAATACAGAATGTGGTCTGCAGTCTCAGCCTGTCGCAACGAGCAGCAGTGGCACGCTGATGCTAAGCTGAAGCCGATGGTGGTGAGAGTGTCGTCGGTGGGGAGCTTCTTGCAAAATGCTCTCCAAATCAAAAAGGACTATTTTAGGAATGCAAGTTTGCCAGAATGGTCCGATGGTGGGGGTGTTAGGATTATATACTAAAAGCATCACTTTTGTAGTAACCTTATTTCCTTAAATTTTGAATGAGAATCATATGGACAAATGTTTGCATATTGTATTTGTTGCAAGTGTTAATACAAATGTCTGATATTCTATATTGTAGATAATATGGTGTGTTGTGTCACACAGAAGATCATATTATTAGTTCCCTATGGAGTATATAAATAGTTCACAACCTAGATGGACTTGGACAACCTATTGGAAAGGTTGCAGTGTAATCTGGTATTAGTCTATCTTGACTATAGGTTTACACTAGTACACTTTGTGTGTATTAAACAGGACCACTTGAGGTTGTTCTCTTTGTACTGACTACATAAGAGAACAAACACCTATGTTATTATGGATGCTTGTGCTCTTAATCCGGATATAATAACGGACATGTATATACAGTGTGCATTACTTTGACTCATAAAAGAGTGAGATTCATTATGGATCAACAACCTCTATGAATTGGGTAATAATATTGTATGTATGATGGGCTGTTGATTATAAATGGAATCCATGTCCCGATACAGCGGGTTGATGATGTCCCCTTAAGAAGCTCATAAGGATTGTCATGTAAACCCTGCAGGTGGATTATATCCGACATGACAAATAAAGTTGAGCGGTACTACTTAAGGATAAAAGATGTCGAATCAATATAGTTATCAGTAACTTAATTTAATCAACGGACATACGATATCTTAACATGGGGAGCTAAACGAGCATATAATAAAAGGATCCCACAAACATAATTTAGGATTAGGGAGGTAGTACAATAATAGCTCATTAGTGGACCGAGCTATTGTTAATGGGCCTGGATTGTGTGTTCGGGCTGAGCACGGGATATCCAGATCCGTTAGGAGGCCTAACCCTAATTTCTCCTCATGGTCCCTGCTGTAGCCTATATATATCCTCTATTCTCTGGCCGCCAGATTACTGATCAGAAATCTGAAACTTTTTCTAAATTCGTGATTCACGTAAGGAGAGAAAGAGAGGGCTGCCAAGAAAAAGAAAAGGTTGGGAGATCGTCGCCCACACGACGTCCAACTCGAGGAAAGAATACGTGCAGAAGATCTTGGGGTTGTCCGCTCGAGATTGCCAAGAATTACTTGTCTCCTTTCTGTCGCAGGTATAATTTGTGAACCCTAGTTTCTGCCTATGAAGGGTTAGAACACGTATTAGATCTGTTTAACTTTCTATCGATCAATATGCACACCAAAGGAAGGGTCCTGGGAATCCCCAGTTCCATCAGGGGGATGGTGCTCCGGTGCCGCGGACCACTCTTCTCGCCGATGCTAGAGAGAAAGTTTCGTTGGCCGAGAGGGACCACCTCAGACCGTTAGGGTCCGACTGAACCTTCAATCCAGTAGAAGTTAACACTTCTGCTGCCTCCTCCCCAATCTACTCCCGGGCCCTCTTCTAATTCCAGCCACCATCGCTATTCTACAAATCACGAATCTTGCTGTTGTGAGGAGCAGCTAGATGTTATGGGAGAAAGGCCTCCCCGGACCATCGTTCGTAGAATATGGACGATTCACCCGAGCCCAGATGAAGACGGATTAAAGGCTCGACGAGATGCCGACCGTGGAGGATGCGTCGCCAAGACGCTGAAGATCTGTTATTGAAGTCTACGGCAGACGGATGAGTGTGCCTGAAGTATCTGGCCTTCATGAACCAAGCCCAGATGGTACGGCTATATATATATATATATATATATATATATATATATATATATATATATATATATATATATATATATATATATATATATAAGTTATACTCAATACCTAGTGATATTAACTAGATTGACTAGTATTGGCCTAGAAACTTAGGAGTGACCTAGTTTTGACTAGTGTTGACCCTAAAAGTCAATCCTTTAGGTAATTTGACCTAGTTTGACCATAGAAACAATGTATTCACCTAGTTTGACTTCCATGACCTAGAATTGACCTGAAAATCACAACAAATTAGATAATTATCACTCCAAAACACTAATTGATATTTCATATTTAGGTCTTTGTGACTCCCTTTTGGACATCGATCCTTACTCATTGCTCAGGACCACAGGCAAGTATATTTTTCTGTTAGTTTTTATTTACTTGATAGTGGCTATATCACATATTTTAGAAATGTTATACTTGATCTTCGACACGATGGTACACGAATTTGTATTATATGGATCTTGGTCAAGAAATGATACTTTCTAGTTTATTAGACCGTGTGCTCATTGTATTCGTGATTAGATTGTGTACAATGATACTATACCATGACATGTCGTGATTCAGATCCATAAGTATTAGTCAGAGAAAGGGGAAGTACAAGTTGGTTATGTGATCAAGTCTTTAGTATAGCTCGTGTGCATACCAATTATATATCTCACGTATGATTGAGTATTATCTTAGTAGCTCATGTGCATTCCCAAGCCGCTCACATAACGAACTTATATTTTAACACACATAGCTTGGACTCTTACTTATATTGCACATTGTTTCACACCATGCCTCTATGTTATTATTCTTACCAGCTATTTTCTATGTATATATGTTATCCCAGTTATATTACATGTCCATTGATTACTTTTTCATCATGTATTCATTTCCATTACTTGTTATATATTTTCTACCATGTATTTGGAACTGCTTTCAGAGATTTGTGCTTCGCTCCAATCTTGACTTGATAATATTTTTCAGAGGACCTTGAGGACTTTTGTCCCACCGTTTATGGACCCGGAGTGGATGAGGAGTATATCCAGGAGCCTCCATTAGAGCCAATTCCCGTTGAAGAGGCTCCACCAGTAGTGACTTAGTTAGTTAGCTATTAGTACTGGATTTGTCTCCAGCTTCTGTGATACTGGGATGTTATATTTTTGAGACTTATACTGATATTGAGATAGTTAGACTCTTAGACTCTATATGTGGATTAGGTTTATGTTATGCTTCTAAACTCTCTTGGATTCTCATTTTATATATTTATGTCATTATCGTGACTTTATCTTCCTTATAGTTTATTGTGATTGAGTATGAATATTAGACATTATATTGTCTTTCTTTTTCGAGATGAGATATCATTTACAGGTTGTAATATATATATATATATATATATATATATATATATATATATATATATATATATATATATATATATATATATATATATTGGACACACACAAAAAGAAGAAGAAACGTTGTCTTTTCTTTATTGGCGCAAGGCACCACAAATCGAGTACGCCTGAGAGATCCTGCGCTGAGGATCCCCGAGTACAAAAAAGAATTCTGGGAAATGGGACGATGGAGATCGAGCGACAGTTTCTCCTTTACTTCGTTGACACTCCGAGGGAGATCCCTGGTGCCAAGCTAAGTCCCAAGCTAAAGACAAGGATCACATTAATAAGAGCAAAAGTCAAGCCAGCTCTTCCTGATCTGACATTGCCGGGAAAGAGTTTGCTTACCAAGTTTGCTTACCATAAGCGGAAATGAAAACCTTAGATCTCCGATATATAGGATAGAATGTCAGTTTGGGTAGATAGTATGCCTTGACAATGTCGAGCTAAGACTATCACGAAGTAAACAATTGGTCTGTCTCAGCCTTGACTATGGAATCTGATTTCCTCGCGACTATCTTCCTGGCAGCAGTATTTTGAGCTAGGGATTCTTCCTTATGAAGCTCCCTGACAAGCCCTTCAATCCATCTTTATCTTAGCTAGCAGCTTAGATTGAGCCCTGGGACTGATCTTCTCGTTGGCTTTGCTAAAGCAGTACTCATAGTGTAAGGTCAGTAATATATATATATATATATATATATATATATATATATATATATATATATATATATATATATATATATATATATATATATATATATATAAACAACCCTATTTTATTCATAAAAGGTGCAAAATGCCAAAGCCTTTACAAGTAAGCGCAAAAAAAATACAGAAGATCAAGATAGCAAGGACTGCCAAAAATTCTGAGTCCCGTGCTTGTAATGCCTGCTTACTTTGTGTATTTGGCGAAGAACCTCCCAGATTAGTTGGTTAGAGGAATATTGATTGCCCTCATATCTGAATTTGTTGCGGTTCTTTCAGATCACCCAAATGATGGCAGCTACTATGATCTGGTGGCCGTACGTGGCGCTAGCCCAATTGGCCAGAAGATCGTTGAAGCTCCCACCATCCTTTGCCAGACTACCACGATGGGAAAGATCTGCCCACACCCTCGAAGGCAAGCTCTCGGAGTGAAAGATGTGTTCTACCGTTTCTGAATGTCTTTCGGTGCAGCAATGGCACGCGGATGCTAAACTGAAGCCCATAGAAATAAGAGCGTCGTCAGTAGGGAGCTTCCTGTGAAAAGCCCTCCATATCAGAAAGGACCATTTTTTGGGGATACAAGGTTGCTAGAAGGATCCGATGATCGAGGAAGGTACCCCGATGCCGCGGGCAATGCTTCTGGCCAATACAATCGTGAAGGCTCCATTATTCATGGTAGACCACAGTAAAATGTCAGCGTCTGCACTGATCTTTAGCCCGGTGGTAAAAATCCTGGTAGCAACCTCTACTCCAACCCATTCTTGCAGCCTCTCCCGGTTCCAGTCACCCGAGTGATCCCACAGCTCTCTGATCGTTCCTTGGGGAGGGACAGCTAGCGTTTAGGGAAAGAGATCTTCCTCGGCCCATCGTTCGAAGAATATAAACGATTCACCGGATCCCAGCTGGAGGCGAATCATCGGTTCAGCGAGGCTCCGCCCGTGGAGGATGCGACGCCACGACGCAGAAGATCGATAGTTGGAGTCTGCGGTGGATGGATAAATGCACTTAAAATATCTGGCTTTCATGAACCGCGCTCATATATATATATATATATATATATATATATATATATATATATATATATTAATGAGATATATATATATATATATATATATATATATATATATATATATATCTCATTAATATATATATATATATATATATATATATATATATATATTAATGAGATATATATATATATATATATATATATATATATATATATATATATATATTTATTTATCTCATTAATATATATATTTTTTTTATCTCATTAATATATATATATATATATATATTAATGAGATATGCTAGTTAGTATTGTTGACCTAGACAGTGTTCTACCGCCAATGCTGCGGCATAGGCTGGACGTACCCATGTACTCGTATCCTTATTTTGGGTGCGGGTCTTGACAGATTCAGATTCTTCTAAACCGATCTTCATCAGCAAAAGTTTTCATGAAGAAGGTAAACAATCTCTTATACAGCTTATAAAGGAATATATTGACATCTTTGCATGGAGCTATGAATACATGCCTGGCCTCGACCCTTAGGTGGCAAAGCATCATCTCAATATTATTCCAAATGCTAAACCAGTGAAGCAACATCAACGACGGTTCCATCCCGGTTTCATGGGAGCAATTAAAACTGAAGTCAAGAAACTTATAGCCATGACTTCATTCGTGAAGAACAACATCCCATTTTGGTTGCTAATAAATAGTTTGGTCTAAAAGAATAATGGAAAATTTTGACTTTGTATTGATTATCGGGATCTTAATGTGGCATGTCCAAAAGATGAATTCTATCTTCCAATCACAGATGTTATGATTGACAACACTTGTGGCTTCGAACATGTCTTTTATGGATGGGTTTTCAGGCTACAATCAAATCAAAATATTCCCAGATGATGAGAAGCATACATTATTTCGAATACTATAGGGGTACACTGTTATACGGTAATGTCATTTGGTTTAAAGAATGTTGGAGCTACGTATCAGCGTGTTATGAGCATAATTTTTCGAAAATATTTACAAAAAAGGTAGAATGTTATGTGGATGATATTGTAGTCAAAAGTCATTCAAAGGGCGATCACCTTCAAGACTTGAGAATGGTGTTCGAATTAGTGCTTTTACACCAACTCAAGATGAACCTAGCAAAGTCCTTTTTTGGGAGTCTCTAGTGGCAAATTTATCGGCTTTGTTATAACCTCGAAGGGAATACATATTGATCCTGACAAGGTTAAAGCCATCTTGGAGATGCAACCTCCAAAGAATCTCAAAGAGTTACGTGACTTACAGGGAAGATTGGTTTACATTCAGAGGTTTATCTCCAATCTTTCTACATGATGTCAACCCTTCATCCAGTTGATGAAGAAAGGAGTTAATTTTATCTGGAATAAAAAGTGTCAACAAGCCTTTGACGATATCAAGAAGTATCTTACCAATCCCCCAATATTGGTAGCTCTATGGTAGGCAAACCCTTCTTGTTATATGTTCGTGCAATAGAACATTCTCTTGGTGCATTGCTGGCTCAGAAGAGTAATGAAGGTCATGAATAAGTTATCTATTACTTGAGTCGCATGATGGCTGGTGCAGAAGACAGATATAATCATGTTGAGAAAGAGTATCTTGCTCTAGTTTTGCAATCCAGAAGACACATCATTACCTAACTGGTCAAACTATTCATGTTATATCCCAAATTAATCCACCAAGGGTCTTTTTGACTAAACCAAGTGCGCTAAATTCTACCTTGCTACTTGGGCGATGTTCTTGTCTCCTTGTGATATGGTGTATGTACCATAGAAAGCAATCAAAGGCCAAGCATTGGCTAACTTTCTAGCTGCTCACCAATAGCAGAAACCTCTAAACTGTATGATGAAATTTTCGATGAAGTGTTGGAGTCTAACACCACGACGGAAGAGTCTATATGGAAAATATTCTTCGACGGAGCATCAAGAACAGGTTCCAAAGGCGACATCATAGTAAGAGTGGGGGTAGTGTTGATATCCCCAGATAATCTTGTTATCCAGCGTGCCTACTCTCTTATGGATCCATGTTCCAATAATGTTGCAGAATATAATGCTTTACTTATTAGACCCTATTTAGCTAAACAGCTAGGGATAGACTATCTGGAATCTTATGGTGATTCCAAGCTAATAGTTAGTCAAGTCCAAGGAGAAGACGAAGTCCGGCATGAAGATCTTATTCCCTATTATCGAGCAACTCTTGAGATAGCTGCCACTTCTTCTGGGTTCTTTATCGAATATGTACATCAATTAGATAATACAGAAGCGAAAGCTCTAGCTAGCCTAGCAGCGTCACTTGCTACTCCATTCAATAAACAGAAATCGATCACAGTGATTGGTCGAGAATTATTTTATACAAAGAATAATTTAGACGTTCACCAAAGCTATCAGCAACATTGAATATTGATTCTAAAGACTGGAGATTCCCATTTATAGACTATATTGTTTACAGAATTCTTCTCTGTGACCCAAAGGAGGCTATCTCTATAAAAAGGCTATCTCTTTGCTTCTTCTACGATACTGCAACTAAGATGTTATAACGAAGGTCGTATGATGGACTCCTTCTATGATGTTTATTGGATGAAGAGGCTAAACAAGTGCTCCGTAAAGCTCACAATGGTAGTTGTGGTGCTCACCAGCTAGGTCCTAAATTATATGATCGACTAAGATGTTTGGGTTATTACTCACTACAAAAATACTATTAATTACCGACGGACGTCAGCGACGGCAATAAATCTGTCGCTAATTAGCGACGTACTGGTGACTGACTTGTGACAGATAATTTACGTAAAAAATAATTCAATTGGACGTCACTGAATCCGTCGCTGGTCCGTCGCTAGTTTTCTTCCAACGCCTCAGCGACGGACTTTTCCGTCGCTGAGCTTCTGTAAAAGTATCCCCTCATACTCATTCTAAAAATATTTCTAAAATTTTAATTTCCCCCAAACTTTCCTCCTTCCGCTCCCTCGACTCTCTCGCTCATCTCCAGCAACCCCTCTCCGGCGACCCCCATCTGCGCCCCTCTCTCCGACCCCCATCTTCGACCCCTCTCCGGCGACCCCCTCCCCCTTTGCCCCCCTCCGCCCCTCTCTCAGACCCCCTCCTCGACCCCCTCTCCGCCCCCCTCCCTGTGCCCCCCTCTCCGCCCTCCCTCTGCCCCAATCTCCGCCCTCCTCGACCCCCTCTGCCCCCCTTTCCCCTCTTCGCCCCCCTCCCACCTCTGCCCCCCTTTTCCTCCCTCGCCGCCCCCTCATCTGCCCTCCTTCGTCCGCCCCCCTCCTCGGCTCCTCTCCGGCGACAGGGCAACCCCCACTCCTCAGGTAATGACCTAATTTTTTTCTCTAATAATTTTTGTTGACACGGACACGATATGCTTTTCGGACACGAAAATTATGACACAATATAGTAGCTAGGGTTTTGGACACGGACACGGACACAATGTAGTAGCTAGGGTTTTTGGTATTCGTAAATTATTCGAAATTTTTTAAGGCCGATACTAACCCGATTTCGATAGCTAACCCAAAATTCGTAAATGTAGTAGCTAGGGTTTTTGAATCCGATTTCAATAAGGCTGATACTAACCCGATTTCGATATTACCGATTTCAATATAGATACTCATAGGAATGGTATGATACCAGTTTCGATATCCGATATTCGATTATGATATAAGGATATCCAATACCAATTCGATAGGCTGATACTATTCCGATAGGCCGATACTAACCCGATACGGACATTAAGATATTGAATCCGATTTCGATAAGGTCGATACTATTCCAATTTTGATATTACCGATTTCGATATTGATACTCCTATGAATGGTCTGATACCGATTTCAATATCGATACTCATAGGAATGGTCGATATTATCGACTCCGATATCGATACTCATAGAAATGGTGTGGACACGGACATGGATACGGACACGGACACAATGTAGTAGCTAGGGTTTTTGGTATTCGTAAATTATTCAAAATTCATTAAGGCCGATACTAACCCGATTTCGATAGCTAACCCGAAATTCGTTAATGTAGTAGCTAAGGTTTTTGAATCCGATTTCGATAAGGCTGATACTAACCCGATTTCGATATTACCAATTTCGATATCGATACTCATAGGAATGGTATGATACCAGTTTCGATATCCGATATTCGATTATGATATAAGGATATCCAATTCCAATTCGATAGTAGCTAGGGTTTTGGACACGGACACGAAAATTATGACACAATATAGTAGCTAGGATTTTGGACACGGACACGGATACGGACACGGACACAATGTAGTAGCTAGGGTTTTTGGTATTCGTAAATTATTCGAAATTTGTTAAGGCCAATACTAACCTGATTTCGATAGCTAATCCAAAATTCGTTAATGTAGTAGCTAGGATTTTTGAATCCGATTTCGATAAGGCTAATACTAACCCGATTTCGATATCGATACTCATAGGAATGGTATGATACCAATTTCGATATTCGATATTCGATTATGATATAAGGATATCCAATTCCAATTCGATAGGCCGATACTAACCCGATACGGACATTAAGATATTGAATCCGATTTCGATAAGGCCGATACTATTCCGGTTTTGATATTACCGATTTTGATATTGATACTCCTATGAATGGTCTGATACCGATTTCAATATCGATACTCATAGGAATGGTCGATATTATCGACTTCGATATCGATACTCATAGAAATGGTGTGGACACGGATACTCATAGAAATGGTCGATATTACCGACTTCGATATCGATATTGATTATTTGTATCATCACATCATTTTTTTTATTTCTTTCAGATTTACATATGGCGGGACGAGGTCGTCCACGTCGACTTCGAGGATCTGGGTCAACCCGTCCTCCTACTTCTGCTCCTCCTAGTACTCCGGTTGTAGATCGCAGAGGAGTTAGCGAAGACAATTTGGTTGATGAGGAGGATGGATTATCTCCGTCGTTCACTCGTTCTTCAGTCGGCAGAGCTAGCCCTGATATTCCTTCAGCATCTACTCCTACCGGTGCTGGTGCCCCGTCTTCTACGCCGGAGACTACACATGTCGCTCCTACTACGACGAACCCATATCCCGGCCTTTTGGTCGACCGTGGAGTGTACATACGTCGACCAGGATTTGCAGACCCTCCTACCCTGCCAGAGCGGCCAGCCAATATCACTCGTACCGAGCTGTGGGCCGATGGAACGACGTAAGTATACTAGTGTTAGTAGACACATTTATTCATACTCTATTTATTATCTAACCATACATTGTTTTATTTATTCTAGGTTCTTTCCGGTCCAGGCTGGTAGAGATTTGGAGGAGTTAATGCGTCGACAATTCCATGGTCCCTATCTGAACTTCGGGGACATCCCAGCTGATAGACGATTCATTTGGCTCGAGATGCTTGAGGTATGTCTAAATAATATCGTCTTTGTTTACAACATTTCTTAAATATTTGCTCATTTGTTTTTATTTGTCATTATTTTCAGAAGTCGTACTGGTGGCCGGCACATAGAGATTAGGCGATCCGGAAGTGCTACAAGTCCGTCGCCAGCAAGTGGTTGAGGGATATGGTCAACGACCAGATGGCGTTGGCGACACTAAATAGCGCTCTTCGCAAGGAGTGGTTGAAGGAGGAATTCTGGAAGGAGATAAAGAAGAAGATGGACACTCCGGCCTATAAGGCCAAGTGTGAGAAGGCAAAGGCTGCCCGTGCTAAGGATGGTCACCACACGGGTGGATCCATCCCAATTACAGAGCATTATCGATGGCTGGTGAGTATTCTTATTTATTATTTCTTCAATTATTTAAGTTTAATGTTTAATTATAAATTTATGTTTAATTGTTACAGTGCGAGGAGGTCGCCAAGGCAGGCGGAGATCCGAACGCCGTGGACTTCCCTAAAGTTTTCAAGCGTACCCATAAGCGAAAGAAGGATGGGAAGCTCGTAGATGATCGGGCGACCAAAGCCTATGTAAGTTTTTCGAGTCCTATATCTAATTACATTTTTTCTTCGTCTTTACGTACTTAACTATATTTACTTTAGCAAAATAGTTAGTCTGAACTCCAATATAAATATTAACTCTAAATCATAACCCTAAGTAGCATTATAAATCAAAGAATACTTTAAGAGACGTATGAGAACGTAACCATAACAATACTTACATCGAAAATAAAATACCAATATTAACTCTAAATCTATTCACCTATATAAATATAGGAGACTTATGAGACTTTAGAGAGTCGAGTCGGTAAGGGAGGGACTGCCGAGGGGGGAGCTGGGACTAGTCAGACACCATCGCCGGCTGTGAGGAACGACTTGTGGATACAAGCCGTAGGTAGAGGGAAAGGGAGCAACGTGTACGGTACCGGATCGTTGGCATCCCAGCTATCCGTTTATTCCAGAGCTCCTTTATCTCCACCACCTCCACCTCCACAGACCGACGATACTGTCGACGCCTACACCTTGCGACAGATTACACAGATTCTGGTGGCCATCCACGGTCATGTGGGGTAGATGAGTGGAGCTCTGATCATAGCAGGTCTGATGCCTGCCCCTACTGTACCGACTCCAGCTTCGACCACAGCACCTCCGCCAACGACCACAATGCCTACTGTACCGGCTCCAGCTTCGACCACAGTGCCTCCACCAACGACTGCTCCTCCGACCACAGTGTCTCTTATCGTGCCGTCGACTCTTCCAGACATCGTTTCTGCCGAGGACGTACAACGGATCCTCTCTTTGGTCCTAGAAAAGTTATATTCATGCGAACGACCGGTTATGCCTCCGCCACCTCCTCCACCTCCACCACCATCAGTTTGAGATTTGTTTATTTTCTCATTAATATTTGATGATAAGTTGTATTTGACGATGAGTTTGTGTATGTACTATTACGACTGTTGGACGTGTTTTTATCATTTGACTGTTGGAAGTGTTTGTATATGTACTATATTTGACTGGTGAACATATTTGATTGTTGGATGTGTTTGATCGAGATGCTTGGGTTTATTTTGTATATATTGGGGTTATAGAGTTTATGTATGAATGTTAGACATATTTGGGGTTATAGAGTTTATGTATGACTTTTGGAATGACTGTTGGACATATTTGACTTTTGGAATGAGTTTATGTATGTATTACCAGGTTTGAGCAAAGCCGGAACAATTTAATGTGGTATAAATAAAACGATTAGCGACTAACCAGCGACGGATTAGCGACGTTATTCTGAAAATTTTACAGGCTAGCGACTAACCAGCGGCAGCTTAGCGACGGAATCCTGGAAATATTTTTAGGTTAGCGACGGAAATATCAGTCGGTGAGCTTATGTCTGATATCAAAACCATATCAGACGAGTCAGCGACGGAAATTTCCATCGCTGAGCTTCTGGAAAATTTGATATTTTGGCTCACTAGAAAATGTCGCTACTCCGTCGCTAATATGTCGCTGTGGTTGCCGACGTTTTGAATTCGTTGCTAATCCATCACTATATTTGCGTCGGTAGTTCCGTCGGTAATTCGTCGCTATAGCGACAGATTATCGACGTATTTTCTATAGCGACGTTATGTTTATCGACGTCAGTTATCCGTCGGTAATATAATTTAGCGACGGAATATACGTATTTAGCGATGGATTGTTCCGTCGCTAAATACCAATATTTTAGTAGTGACTGGCCCACTATGATAGATAATGTCATAGATTATGCAAGAAAGTGCAAAGCCTGTTAAATTCATGCAGACTTTATACATCAATCTTCGGAGTTCTTACACACGAAGGCCGCATCATGGTCATTTGAAGCTTGGGTATGGATATTATAGGACCCAGCAGTCCTCCTTCATCCCGAGGACATCGGTTTATCTTAGCAACAATCGACTATTTTTCAAAATAGGCGGAAGTTATAACGCTTATTGAAGTAAAGACCTCTAACATGATCAGTTTCATCAAACACCATGTAATATATCACTTTGTATTACCCCGGAGGATTATTCATGACAATGGCCCTCAATTTGCAAGCCGTGCATTTTATCAGTTTTATGACGAAAACAGGATCCAGAATATAGCTTCTACAGCTTACAATCCTGCCGCTAATGGATTAGCAGAAGCTTTCAAAAAGACTATTATCAAGTTGCTTAAAAAGTTTGTTTCCTCTAATAAATACGACTAAAATGAGAAAGTTGGTGAATGTCTTTGGGCATATCGCACTACAGTACGGACCAGACAAGTACAATACCATTTTCCTTGGACTACAGAAGTGAAGCAGTTCTTCTTCTAGAGATCCAAATCTCGTCTCTCCGAATTGCCTTATCCAACGAATTGACAACCGAAGATAATGATCATCTGTGATTACAAGAATTGGAAGCACTCGATGAGAATCGGATCATGGCTCAATAGTGTATCGAGTTATATCAAACTCGCATTTCCAAAGATTTCAACGAGAATGTGAAGGAACGAGTTTTTCAAGTCGGTGACCTAGTTCTTTCTGTAAGAAGACCCATGATGATGACCCACAAAAGTAAAAGGAAATTCTTAGCTAAATGGGAAAACATTTTGTTGTCGAATCGGTGTATTCAAGTGGAGCTTATAGGCTAGCAAAGCCTAATGGAGACTTATTGATGATGCCTATTAATGGCAAATTCTTGAAAAAAAAATATTATGTCTAAACTATAACGGACATAATATTGCATCCCCAGTAAGTTTGCATTTCCTCTTCAACAAGGTTATTATAGATGTACAGTGTTTACGTCTGGCTACAAAATAAAGAATTTTTATCGTCAATAGAGTGCTAGTTAATTTTCTTCTTTTTTGAAACATTATTTTTATTCAGAAATTCTGGACATACTATAAATAATGGGTCGTCAAAATTTCCCAGTGGAACCGTCCTCATATCCTACGAAACTTGTCTTGCAAGAGATCATTGAGTACATTCTTCTACTTTATCAAAGCCGTCATTAAAGCCCAGGTGCTTTAAAGACATCTTATTTCCAATTCTCCAGTTAGGATAGAAATAGTCTATTATCAAAAAAAATATCCATGTCCATATTACCTCTGAATTATTCTATGATGTTTACTCTTCATAAGAGTGTTAATAAATTTGCCAAGTCCATATTACCTTTGAGTAAATTTATACATGAATGTCTATCATGTCCAAATCACCTCTGATATATAGTTTTTGATTATATCTTATTACTTACACTCAGTCGGGTGTGCTACACGTAATAGGTCCACTAAAAGCTACTTGCCACGTCCATAATACCTCTAACATATCGCTTCAACTTACTATCTATACCTACTTGGGTTTGCCAAGGATAATAAGTCCACATTATTTTTATCATGTCCATATTACCTCTGATACCATTGTTTCCATAGCCTATTATCTATACTCAAAGCGAGTATGTTACAAATAATAGATCCACATACAAATATGATATATTTTTTCTATGTCAAATATTACCTCTAGAAAATATCAAATATCAGTTATTTCCAGCAAAATGGAAAATATTCTTTATTTTTAAAATAAAATGAAGATACAAGATGCTTCCATTACCAACCAGAAAAGAAATAAGAGAAAAAGTTAAAAAGCTTTAAAGATTATCAGGCATTTTGCAAAGCTCTGCAATTCTCTTCTTTAAGGCCTCTATCTCGGCCTGTTTTCGTTCGGGCCCGATGATCTGCCTCAACCCAGTGTGCAGCTTCGTCCGTGAAAGGTACCAGAGCTTCATGTTCCTTCTCTAGCTCAAGGATTTCTTGGTCTATCCATTCGACATACGTCTTGGCTTCCTTGCACTGAGCAGCAAAATAATTTTGGTCTCTGGTACTCTGGGCCAAAGTGGATTCTTCCAATGCAAAGGCATGTTAAAGCTCTCTGATCTGATTGGTGATTTCAGCCATGCGTTCTGTGCACTTTTTTTGTTGAGTCATACAGCTAATGGAAGAAGTATAGAGGAATTCATATTCCTTATTTGCTTTGGCAGCCCATTCGCCGAGGATTCTTTTCTTATTTATGAAAGCAACCTCTTTTTGGTGCAATGCATTGTTGAGCTTGGAGAGCTCGTCAGATGCGATTATTTTGAGGTCAAGTCGTTGAGCCATACCAAGGTCGACGACACGATGCTCAATTGTGTCAAGCAGCATCATCAAATCCCCGGCTGTAGTTTCATGAACTGGAAAGGCTTCAAGAGCTTGGATCATACAGGCAGCTAGAGTCTTGATTTGGGCAAATGGAATATTCTTTTATACTATTCCTTGGATTATGTTTTCCAAGACAGAATAAAAACTCTATACACAAATTCTAGCCATACCTTCTAAATGGGCTCCTATAAGGCGTTATTGGTAACATCACATGTTGGTATCACAAATGCAGGAGCAGGCGCAACCCCACAGTTGTCATTCAAAAACCAAAAAAATTGTTGTTACTGAAACAAGTGAGGAACTAAAATTAAATTTGTTTATAAATCCATACCTGTGGTGACAATCGGTGCAATGATAGTCGGTTGCTCTTCAGCAGACTGAATGACTTCAGTAAGAGACTCAGTTGGTTTCAGGACTTCTTCCCTAACAATCTCTTAAGTTTGCTCAACGGCGGTAGTCCCTTGATGTGGTTCAATAATAGAGGTTCCCTTCGTCCCAACATCCCCTACAGACTTGGGAATATCTTTAAGTTTATTGGAGAGACTGGGTGCATATGGTGTTGGTAGCCCGATAGTCCCAAAAGTGCTTCGATTCTCCTGTTCAACAACTGAAGCTTTTGTTTGAGAAGATGTTGGCACACCGACTGTCCCAAAGGTACTTTGGGTCTCTTGATCTTCAGTTGGCTCTGTAGCAATTTTGTATGCTCTGCTTCTTCTATAGTAGCAGGTTCTATAGACTTCTCTTGTGGCCCACTGGTACAAGGCAATCTCGTAGGAGATTCATCTAGTTCTTGCATACTTGCTTCAATATCGATTATAGTGTCAAAGCCGATATTATCAAAGATGGAGCCACCTTCATTAGTCATGTCTTCTGGTGCTGCAGCCACATGGGATTGATTATCATCATCTTAATCATCAAATGTCTCATCTTCTTGGGTGGGCTTGGAAGATTTTGCATAGATCCTTGGCAATATTGTAGCTATCTTTGAAGATACTCCAGAAGGTGAATCCACAACATCGATGTTCTCAGTAGTTTGTTGAGAGACTATCCTATGAAAAGATCCCCTTGGGGATGTCATTTTAGATGGGCCGGGGGAAGGTACAATTGGAGGTATAAACGCAATCGGTAATATGTTCTCTGCCATGGCATCTAAAATCGAATCTTCTTCAGAGTGGGATGGGTACTCTTTTCTGGCTCTTGTATAAATGAAGGCTCGTGGACAACCTTCTTTCAACTACCAATTTTGGTCATGGCCAAATCTTCAACCACCTTTGACTTCTTCGACAGAGGGGAGGCCTTAAGGATGGATCCCTTCTTCCTTTTACCCTTTTCAGCGGGTTTTGGTCGATCATCAGATGAACTCTCTGTCTCTGGTTCTATGACCGGTGCTTTTGCCATGATATCTCGCCCCCGAAAAGATATTGCTCAATACTGTCTAAGGTCGTTGGCAGACGCTTTCAGTTTGGTACCCTCGATAAAGCTCGTCTCTCGGTTATAATCTGCTAAAGGAGAGTTTATTGAACAATAGAAATTGTCCACAGCAAATATGATATGTGCTTCCGTTTCTCTCGGCAAGATAAAAGAAGTGCCAATTTCGCCTATGTTGTAGTACCTCCATGCTTGGATATCGTCAAGTAAACTACCTTCATATCCAAGGTAGGGGCTAGCATTTTCTAGGAACCATTGACTGTAGCCGAATTGATGAGCAAATTGGCTAGGCAAATAAGGTTCCAAGTAGACGTCCTTTTGTCTTCGGGGCACCAGATGTGAAGGACGGATGGACTAAAGCTAGTGAAATGCTCCTTCTGAAATATTGGAGACCTGGCTATTCCGGTGTCTTTCAACTCATGGCAATCTTCGCTATCCGAAAATTTTGGAATGATCTTGAAGAAGTCATAAGCGTATACATAGCTCAGCACTCTTCTACAAGACACAATTTTGTTGAAATTCCAGCTCCTACATTTGTATCATCGAAGGATACCACCCCCGGGTACAGTATCTGATTCCAGTCTCAGATTCATCAAATTGGGGCAATGGAGGATGAGCCAGCACGTTAGATAATGGAATGGCAGTTCCATCCGGACGAAGTCTTTATCATCGGGACTATACAGTACGTTGTGTAAAAAAATTTGTAGCCCTTTCTGAATGCTACACACCATGGCCGGAAGTAAGGCTAGTTTGTAGCCGAAGATTAGCTTGACGGCTGGGAGAATGAGGTTTCTATTTAACCTTTCGATGGCCCATGTACCACCGGAGACCACACGGTTTCGAAGACAAGCCATTAAATATCCTGTTACTAGTGCTTTTTCAGACAACGGGTGAACTTTTGATAGAAGTAATGATAAGCATGAGGAGCATCTTCATCTTCCCTCAAGTATTTTTCACCAAATTCCTTCGTCAATTTCTTGATTTCAACTTCTATCAATGAGGGGCAGACTTCAAAACCAACATGCTTGGAACCTACAGTCTGCAGTCAAATAAGATAATTAATCCAGTCTTTTGTGTGAGAAATGGGACCTTCAATTTTCCTGTCTTGTGTATTATATAACATATATGATGATGTAATAACAACTCTTTATATATTGATGCCATCTTCGGGTTATTCATCTATGCTAGCTAGTTCATCATCCCTCGGGGTGGATTCTTCATAAGGGTCATTTGTCACACCCCGCTCCCGCAGGAGCGATCGTCCTCGCTAAGGCGTGATGCCGCACGGGCCTAGGTTGCGTCCGTGCAAGGCCAAGTCCAGAAACGGCCGATTTAAGGTAGGCCACAGAGTCGCACAGAGTGTCCCCATTTGCAGCGGAAAGTAAATGAACACAAGCGAAAGCGAATTCAAACTCTTTATTGATTTTTAAGAAGTTTACATGCGGCGCTAGGCCGATATTACAAATCGCTCAAGCTCTCTCTCTCTGAAACATAAAAGGCGTTCCAAGTGGCTTACAACATAGAATGATTCATGGCGATGTTCCGATACATTATGTCCTGTATAGGGTGCTTCAGCTCCTGCAACGCTCCAAGGCTCCAGAGATAGCTCCGCGCCTTAGCACGTTTGATGGAAGCTCCGCACCCGCCGACGATACCTGCATCCTGCAAGTAGACTGTGGGGTTATCAGTACATTGTTATGCACTGGTGGGGAGGCTAGCTCGCCCACATGCTATCATTACCAAACACGTATCATTTACTTTTGTGCATCTCTATCATTCATTGTCTTTCTAATCTTGCCTTAGGGTCAGTTTCATGGCATATTTCATAGCCTATCTCATGTTGTCGAATACAAGTGTCGCATAGAAATACATGCATAACTTACCCATACTTACCGTTCGGCCTTCCCTGTCCAAAGTAAACCAAGTTAGTCAACAATTCAATATGAACTTTCAATGTCAAGTGCGTGTCCCTGCCTCGGATTCTAGCATGTCGTAAGCACGTTATCTAACTCACTTGCATGAATTTCTCATTACCATTTGGTGTGTTACATTTCAAGCATATTCATAAGACACTTTATTTTGTTAACTTAGATTACTTTGATTTTAATGCAAGGACTTGCACGTGGATCGCCACCAGCAAAGCCCACTTAATCTATATGTATCGGTCGCTGACATCACAAGCCATCCTGGACATGTCTTCCCCTGTGGTAATTTCTCACCTATTATGGCGTGCGGCTTGGTACACCCTGATAGTCTTTTGAAATACCCGACCTTACGTCCCCTGGTGACCTAGCCCGCACTCAGGCCTCGTCCGTAAGCCATTTCCTTTGATTCCGTCCGGACCGGCAAGTCCTTCACACTTTGATCATGCCGCGGAATCCCTTTTTTTTACGGCACAGCATACGCCACCCCTCGCTCGTACCGTTTGTCCACGACCATTTCGTATTAACTTGTCTTTTTAACTTAATGGCTGTCTCTGAGCCGTAGGCTAACCCTTAGCCTTAATGCGTTATCGACCAGGTTGGCGTCCGTGCAGCGCGGGTAGCGAGTCCTGTTGCACGTGCCCGTCATACCTGTCGCTAACCATTTCCATCCTTCTTATCCTTTATTCATTCTTTCTTTCACTTGTTCATTCATTCGTTGATTCATTCATTCACTTATTCGTTTACTCTTTCATTCATACATTTGCAACTTCCCGTGCGGGAGTCGCCTTGGCGACCCATCGGTCCCATAGTCTTTCAATGTTGCTAAGCTCTACTCGGAACGACTATGTTGATAGTCTTCCCGTTTTATTGTTGTAAACCATTCATTGTTTCATTGTTGAACGCAAGCTTGTGCCTTAGCACGAGCGTGGAGCGCGGTGCGAGAGTTCTCGTATTTTCCATGTTCTTTTTCATATTCTATACAAGCATACAAGATGGGATTAATCCCTTAGCTAGGTGCGTTGAGTCATTTATTAGCATGCGGGGTGTTATCGCCTAGCGATTTCAGTAATAGTGTCCGTATTATTATGTGTCTAGGCTAAGCACAGACGGGTTCATCGGAGCCACCCACCTTAGCGATGTTCGCATCGGCCGAGCGATACTCCGAGCGCGCCTTCGATAGTCTAAGTCTGGATTCATCTTGTCGGGCCAATGTAAGCCTTGCATCGATTCACATCGATACTTCATCGGATCGAAGCAACTCTTCGGGTCGACGGCTCGTTTGAGTCGTTGCACTTGCCGTTTGGAATCGACGTTCCGCTAGGGCGGAGCGGGTCACTACATAATACACCACTCAAAACAAGTCTCGTCCTCGAGACTTCCTGAGTGCGGGTCATCCTACCGTTCCTTTACTCATCGCCGTGTGCATACCTTAGACAATCCCTATCGAACGGCTCTATCGTTCTATGGCACCGAACCATGCTCGGTACTTTTCCAAGTCCCGTGTTGCATACGTTTAGTCGATTTCATTGAATAACTTTTCATTCATTTTTGAGTTGATGGTACTTATTCAATTCATGCGTTTCTTCGACTTGGTTGCTATTTCGACGTATCCTAGGACTGAAATGGTCGCACGAGGTGCGTTGTATTTTACCAAACTCGAGAGTTGTAGGCTGAGGCAAACTCACTCATTCCATCATGCGCATCTCAACACCCACTTGCAGCTGCATTCGAGTTCATCATATCGCTGAGTTTGGATCGTGCACGCATTCAAGGCGTCCCCCGAATACGTACATTTCAACCAAGCTTAGCGACTAGCGAAGTCGGACAAGCTACTCGCGATAGTTTCGATTTGCCAATCGTTTTGCTAATTTCGATTTAAAACGGAACTCACGTGTGTATCACATATCGTTTATCTCGGTCCTCGAGATGATTCGATTCGCTTCTCAAGCGTTATTGTCCACGAAATCAGTATGATTTCTTCATAGCGGGGTCGACCAAGCCTAAGTAATTTTCGTCCAATTCGAGACTAAATATCGTACTATCATCGAGTACGATCACCTAATTTACATCAAGACTTACGTTGCACATACTCAATTCCGTTCAATCACCAGTTCTAACCAATTCGTGTATTCGATCACGAGGTCATCCAGCTCATCAATACATTGCGCCCCAATCTCATGCGAGTCCGATTATCCACGGCGGTTCATGAATCACCATGCACGCTCCCGCGGAATAATCATTCTCATCGGGGCGTAACTCTTGTTTGAGTTTTAGACTAACCCATTCTCGATACGCGGATTGGACCTACTCAATCCTCAAGTTCAATCTTTTAAGCACATAAATTCATTCTTGAGTCCACCTTCGCGTCAAACCATAAGTCGAAGCATACGAATTGCCACGCCATGCAAGTGCCGATCACTCTCGCTGTACGAATCACCATACCAGCGCTCACGCGAAGTGATAGCCCTAGTCGGCGTGATGCATGTGCGAGGCTAAAGTTGCGCTCGCATAAGACAAGAACGTTAACATTGTGGTTATCGACGAAGCAAATCCAAACATTCCATTTCCTCCAAGCCAAGATCTCTATTCTTTTTCCTCGACACATTTTTAACATCCCAAGTATAGCATCCAACGGAACAATGACATTTGCACGACCGTCATTCGTCGAGTCAGAGTGCCCCCGAGTTATCGCATATCGATCTTTGATACGCCTCAATACCATCGACGATATGCGTAACCTGACGATCTTCCTTTGCAACCAATTTCGAGTCGTGCGACGATACCGTTGTCCGAGTTGGATATTCCACAATTTCATTTAATATTCAAGATCAAGTTCCGTCGCTCTTCCTCAAGCTCATTTCAAGATCGTTGTTCTAAACCCAAGTCATACTTTCTTTGAATCAATCCGAAATCGTACGCGCGATCCTCTAGGTTTCCTCGATCAAGACCATTCATTTCCATTCATCATTCTGAACCATTTTCTAACTCGCGTTGTCCATTGACAAGTTGTCCAACGACATCTCGTTCGGGACTTTTGAAGTCACAACCAACTAAGCGTGACACGTTCTAAGGCTTTGCGCGATCGCATCGCCTCGCCAACATACTCGTTCTATCCGTAAATCCTTTAGTCTCGCTCGAACAATTTCTATGACGTCCATACACCACTCAGGGTTCGAGCCACTCGACTAGTCATTGACACTCATTTTTATTCTTCTTCGAGCCTATCACATACACCACTCGGATTCAAGCCATACGATATAGTCCTCAATCACGTTCGCGTCATGCGCTAAGACATCCTTCAGATTCGTTTGACGAATCTCTAGCGTAATCGCTCACGTCGCCTCGACGTACTAAGTCGTTCGCACCAATCCTCAAAATCTAAGCCAATCTTTTGGGTACGCCTAAGCGTTAACTCGATAGCATTCCTATCGATATACACTCTAAGTGTAGCTTCGTTCTCGACCGAGCTGTACTTGATATCACTCGCAACTCGATTGCACCCGAAGTCGAGGTGCACGATACTCTGCACAACTTGGCCAAAAGGCTGCGTGCGTAACCATCCCGTTCAAACTATACTTTGGTCTCGTGTACTTGTTTGCTATCATCGTAAGCTCATTCGAGCATGCACTGCGTTTGCTAACTCTTAGCATCGGTTCCTTCCAACTTAAGTTCGTCGTGGTGGCACAAAGGCCTTCGCTTATTAATCCCGTCCAACTGAGTACTTGTACGAGCTTTTGAAAATATTAGACTTATTGTATGGAACATCCCGAGGCACAATGAGAGAGAGCGTACACTTCTTTTGTTTTCCAACCGAGCTTTCAAAACTGAGAGAATCGAAATGAAGTCCAAGGACGTAAAGCCGTGCTCTGATACCAATCTGTCACGCCCCGCTCCCGCAGGAGCGATCGTCCTCGCTAAGGCGTGATGCCGCACGGGCCTAGGTTGCGCCCGTGCAAGGCCAAGTCCAGAAATGGCCGATTTAAGCTAGGCCACAGAGTCGCACAGAGTGTCCCCATTTGCAGCGGAAAGTAAATGAACACAAGCGGAAGCGAATTCAAACTCTTTATTGATTTTCAAGAAGTTTACATGCGGCGCTAGGCCGATATTACAAATCGCTCAAGCTCTCTCTCTCTCTCTGAAACATAAAAGGCGTGCCAAGTGGCTTACAACATGGAATGATTCATGGCGATGTTCCGATACATTATGTCCTGTATAGGGTGCTTCAGCTCCTGCAACGCTCCAAGGCTCCAGAGATAGCTCCGCGCCTTAGCACGTTTGATGGAAGCTCCGCACCCGCCGACGATACCTGCATCCTGCAAGTAGACTGTGGGGTTATCAGTACATTGTTATGCACTGGTGGGGAGGCTACTTCGTCCACAATGCTATCATTACCAAACACGTATCATTTACTTTTGTGCATCTCTATCATTCATTGTCTTTCTAATCTTGCCTTAGGGTCAGTTTCATGGCATATTTCATAGCCTATCTCGTGTTGCCGAATACAAGTGTCGCATGGAAATACATGCATAACTTACCCATACTTACCGTTCGGCCTTTCCTGTCCAAAGTAAACCAAGTTAGTCAACAATTCAACATGGACTTTCAATGTCAAATGCGTGTCCCTGCCTCGGATTCTAGCATGTCGTGAGCACGTTATCTAACTCACTTGCATGAATTTCTCATTACCATTTGGTGTGTTACATTTCAAGCATATTCATAAGGCACTTCATTTTGTTAACTTAGATTACTTTGATTTCAATGCAAGGACTTGCACGTGGATCGCCACCAGCAAAGCCCACTTAATCTATATGCATCGGTCGCTGGCATCACAAGCCATCCTGGACATGTCTTCCCCTGTGGTAATTTTTCACCTATCATGGCGTACGGCTTGGTACACCCTGATAGTCTTTTGAAATACCCGGCCTTACGTCCCCTGGTGGCCAAGCCCGCACTCAGGCCTCGTCCGTAAGCCATTTCCTTTGATTCCGTCCGGACCGGCAAGTCCTTCACACTTTGATCATGCCGTGGAATCTCTTTTTCTTTACGGCACAGCATACGCCACCCCTCGCTCGTACCGTTTGTCCACGACCATTTCGTATTAACTTGTCTTTTTAACTTAATAGCTGTCTCTGAGCCGTAGGCTAACCCTTAGCCTTAATGCGTTATCGACCAGGTTGGCGTCCGTGCAGCGCGGGTAGCGAGCCCCGTTGCACGTGCCCGTCATACCTGTCGCTAACCATTTCCATCCTTCTTATCCTTTATTCATTCTTTCTTTCACTTGTTCATTCATTCGTTGATTCATTCATTCACTTATTCGTTTACTCTTTCATTCATACATTTGCAACTTTCCGTGCGGGAGTCGCCTTGGCGACCCATCGGTCCCATAGTCTTTCAATGTTGCTAAGCTCTACTCGGAACGACTATGTTGATAGTCTTCCCGTTTCATTGTTGTAAACCATTCATTGTTTTATTGTTGAACGCAAGCTTGTGCCTTAGCACGAGCGTGGAACACGGTGCGAGAGTTCTCGTATTTTCCATGTTCTTTTCTATATTCTATACAAGCATACAAGATGGGATTAATCCCTTAGCTAGGTGCGTTGAGTCATTTATTAGCATGCGGGGTGTTATCGCCTAGCGATTTCAGTGATAGTGTCCGTATTATTATGTGTCTAGGCTAAGCACAGACGGGTTCACCGGAGCCACCCACCTTAGCGATGTTCGCATCGGCCGAGCGATACTCCGAGCGCGCCTTCGATAGTCTAAGTCTGGATTCATCTTGTCGGGCCAATGTAAGCCTTGCATCGATTCACATCGATACTTCATCGGGTCGAAGCAACTCTTCGGGTCGACGGCTCGTTTGAGTCGTTGCACTTGCCGTTTGGAATCGGCGTTCCGCTAGGGCGGAGCGGGTCACTACATCATTGCCCCATAGAAGCTTGGAGATCTCATACATCTCATGCAGGGCTAACCCTATCTCGCCAGTCAGCATAAAAAATGTACCAGTATTTTGTTTATATATTCCTTGTTTATACATTCCTACAAGAGTTATGAATAAGTGACCATTCATCTTTAAATCGTAGCAGGTAGCCCTTAGGGCATAATATAGGGCACACTCCTTCAAGATTTCCTGGTACAACTGCAGAAACCACTCTGAACGATCACTCCAGAGTCCTCCATCGTGAATCCAATTCAACAGTCTTAAAGTACAAGTAGGATAAGACTTGTTTTTGGCAAGCAATTGGTTAGTGAAAGTCTCAGCAACATATCCCAATATATTGGGCCCCACATCGCCCTTGATGGCTCCAGGCAATAAGCCTAATTATTGAGTGTAGGAGGCAGATACTTTTGGCATTCAAATGTGTCCTTCTTCAAATCATCATATTTATGAATGATTTTTCCAGCAGGGACACCAGCTTATGATGGTGTAATCGAGTACTCTTGTCTTTTTTGGGGGAAAGCTACTAGCACATAAGCTGTCAAAGACAAATGACGTTCTACAACTGGTACAAACATTTGTCGGTTGCATGAGATTATTAACCAAGGCTTTTTATCTTTTTAGTCTTGGCGGTATCAATCCTTGAATAAGTTAGTGCATCACCAAACAAAAAGCCTGGCCTCAGAAATTGTTCATTATTTTGGACAAATTCCTTGCTATTTAGTATTTGTTCCAGAAAGCTTTTGGTCTGTCCAAGGATTATCTTCTGTCTCGAGGAGGCTTGATCTTTGGATCTCCATATATGATACTTGGTCAGAGTAATTTGTGCTCAATAGACCATCAGGTGCATCCAAGTAAGATTCTCCAAGTGAGTTGACTGGGCATTTTGTCATGGATGACAAGAATATGCGCATAAGAGTTCATGCACGTATTCTTTGATGCCATCTGGACTAAAACCATTTTATGACACATAATGCAGGGTACACATAAGTGCAAACTGGTCACACTTATGCGGCAACCTACAGAAGCGCATAATCCAGAACACACATTTTTCTGTTGAAGCTTTACAGCAACAACTATGCGTGTAATTGTAGGTTTTCGTCTGAACATTTTCGAGTAGAGTTTCCTCACTCATGTGGTAAGACGCATAGAGGCACGGCCTTAAAGGTTTCGATCAAGTAATAAAACAATGTTTTTTGCTCACTCTTGATCGTCGACTGAACGACGACGGAGACAGTCTGGGTCGAGTCATCGACCGCCTTCCCCTTACCCTTGGCCGTTGATGATGGCTTGACCGAAGATTTTGGGGCCATTGTTGTTGTTGAACAATCGAAGAAAGGAAGGAGAAAAAGAGTTCTTTTTTAAGGAAAAAGTTAGAAAAATTCAGAGTAAAGAAATTTCTTTTTCACTTCGGATTGCTATTTGTAAGCCTAGAAGAAGTGAGCCGCTAGGATCACTGTGTCTCTTTGGATGCTGAGTTATGCATTTAATCATACTACCATATTACTTGATTTTCGTGCCAAACGACGACTATATTAATGGCACATAATCCTAAAGAGATTTTGAAGATCGGCGGTTGTCATCAAAAAATTGAATTTTATATGTCTAAATTAATGCAACTATTCATGCGGCTCAACAGTGCAAAAGTTCATGCGCTTTCTGTTTATGCTTCTCAGTCATTGTTAAAGTTCATGCGCCTCAGTTAGTATGGGTATTTCATGCATCTATTTGATGGAAGACTTTATGCGTCTTAAGTACTTCAGACTGCAGCTGAGTTTTCTTTTAGTTATCAACATTTTCTACTCCAAGTAGTTATGCGCTATTTTCATTTGAAGACAGTGATTTTTCAAAAGACAAGCCAGAACTTAGGTATCAAAAAATTGCAAGCAAACAAGATAACATTGAAGCTAAAGACAAAAAATTTATTTCAAAATTATGATTACATATGATGGATATCTATAACATTATGGGTTTTCATCTCTAAGTCATGATGATGGATGATGGAGATCTATTACATTCAGGATCTTCTCCGTCAGTTTGTCACTCAGTGCAAACTGTAATATGAAAAATGTTGTACTGAAGGACAATGTTAAGAGGGTCAGTATTCCTACAGATTAGGTACTCTGAATGTTGTTGCAGTTCCGCAAGCTTCTCTTAAATCATATGACGTGACGAACCTGAGCTACATGATCTACTAGCATAGGCTCCCCTCTATGTCTTTGGCAGTACACTCTAGCGGGAGACTACAAAACTGAGCATGCATAAAGCCCAATACTCCCCGCCACCTGCCAACACTGTTCATCACCAACAGTGTTTCAATTAGGATACAAACCCAATTTCGTCACGAGCGTCGCATCGATGATACCAGCTAACACCAAACCCTATCTGATAAGTGCGGACAGCAAGTTGGGTCTGAGGACCGTGAAGGGACTTAACGCAATGCGTTCCTTGATGTTGAATAAGACATGTTATGATGTCCTTCCAAACTCTATCTGAGCTCTAGTCATTCAAGGAGTATCTTGCAAAGTATGACAAGTTTAAGGAGTTAGGTGCATAATACATGCTTTTCTACTAAAGATCAATGCAGTCTGGATTGTTTGTCGCAGCAAGGCGCATGGACAAGTATGTCTAGCTTTATGTGCCTATGTGTTATATGACAATGGTTTCTTCTATAAACACATTTCTTTGATGAAGCTTAGTGACAACTCCATCTACGTGTGCAATAGAAGTTCATACTAGCAGTGCATTTCTTGTTGAAGGTTTGCAACCTCAACTATGCACTCTAATGATATGATGTGTTCAAGCATGGTCAGGATGATAGTTTTCGTCCATATACTTTGTGCAAAGAATTAATCTTGTTGATTTAAGAAAGCAAAATACAAGAAATACTTCACAAACTGGGGGAATCGATGTTTTTCTCGACTTCTAATGCATCTAAAGAGTAATGCCCTCGGCAAAGCAATGTTCAACTCCCCTACAAGCTTGCACGAGGCTATTGAAACTCGAGTTTGCAAGAACATGGTGAGAAGATGTAATGAAAAGTTCTGCCAAACACCCCTTATTTACAGTGAGGAAGGGATCGCATAGGCGCATAAAGCTGCGGCATGCGGCAATGCGTTATGCGACATGATTTCTAATGAAAAGATCATATCAACATTAACTTTTGCGTAATTTTCTGTTCTAGAAATCGTGTTGGATATTTGACTAAGCCTCAATTTAAGCTATGGAGAGTAATGGTTGCCTCAAATTTCGAAGACAGTTCAGATTTCAAGGAAAAAAGTCAAAGCAATGACAGTGTGACGGTGATCCAATGCGTCAAAAAGTCTTATCAAAAAGTCTTATGAGACAAATCCCTCTCTCATGCTTCTTTCAAAGTATTTTAAAACTTGTTCAAGTTTTAGAAACTTTGAAAGAGGTCTTGTAGAAGCATAAAAAAAGGCGCATACTCAACTAGGCGCATATTCTACATTATGCGCCTATGGGCCAGAATTCATGACTCGATTAAAATACAGCCTAGGAAGCTGTATCTAAAAGCGGTGAACTTCTAAGTGAAAGATGCATACCACCTAAGGCGCATGACATCAAGGGAGCATAGCTTCTTGTTTGATATGAAGATGATCCTCGAGCAGTGTGCAGTATTCAGACTATGAGGAAGATGCCAGTGATTACGTCACCATCATCATTAGACTTTACAATTGTACAAAAGCAGTCGTATGCAGATATTTTCAGTATGTAATAGAAGATGCTATGCGTCAAATACAGTTAGACGCATAGCCATTCATATGAAGGGGTCGTGTGCTGACATGGCAATTTTTCGTACAACACGTCATAAGCTACGTGGTGAGCTATACGTGATTTTCGTGCACGTTCACTCTCCACCAACTTTAGGTGCTTATGTGACTACCTACTTCCATGTGCCTCCGAGACAGAAGATAGTGTTGCATGTATAGTTGTTCCAGTAAAAAACTATAAATAGATGATAATGTCTTCCTCGGAAGGGCGTGCTACATATGTTGCATTTTTAAGAACTCTCAGCGGCAGCTTTCAGTAATAGAGCCCCCTTTGCTGTTGAGATTATGTCAGTAAGCCGGAGTTAGAATACTTTAACAATCTTCACATCGAATCGTCAACGGAGTAAAGAAGTCGACATAGACTTAACTTTCATCGCCCCAATCCCCGGATCTTTTTGTACTAAGAATTCTTATTTAAGATTATGTTGTACTTTCTTTTCTTTTTAATACAAAAAGTTTCAGTCTATAGACTTTTTTTATCGGAACACTAAGGAGTGGAGATAAAGAAAACAAGGCTCAAAAGCAACTCACAGATTGAATTAATTGAAGAAAGAAAGAGGAAATCCTTCTATAACTATCCTGCCTCTCATTAGCTTCCTTTTAACATCGCATTGATGGTGTTTCAACATAACTTTTTTATGCCTTCCTCTCTCTTCTATCAAAAGTCGATATGAATGCATTAGAGCAAAAGGAATGGTGAGGGTCCCAACTCATTTGTCCCAATCATAGATGCCAGACAATTTTCCAAATTCGATTAGGCTACTCAAGCCAGTTAACCAACGTACAACATCCAAGCTAGCACCAAGGGCCAATCATGTCCTAAATCTCTAATACAACAATTTTGACTTGTACCGAGTCAAAGCTAGGTCTCACTATCAAACCATAAGATCGAGTTCACAACATGATTCACCCCAATGTACGAAATACTACAAACGCTATCACCTACCATTGACCTAGATTCTTGAATTTAAAATTCGGACAGTTCCCTTAGTTCTAATACCAATTTGTTGTCCTATAAAACACGGTTGAATCAACAAAATAATAACCTTAAGATGACGAAAATAAAAAAGATACAATTAACTAAATAAATAGTACAAGTATAAGCACTCAATATTTAACATGGTTCAGTCAAGCTTAACCTACTCCATGGGGGCAAAAGGAAAATAATTTTATTAAATCAACAAGAGAACCTTAAAAGGATTACACACACAATACAATAATGTTAAACCCTTCCTTAACAAGATCTCCAATGAGCTCTCTCATTCTTCCTCTTGACAACTCTCTTAATGGCCTCCACGAACTCTCTTGTGAGCCTCTTTTTTGTCAATCCAACCAACCCTAGGGCTCATGAACATCCTTAAATAGGATCCTCAACCTTCCCAAAGTCATGAGCAATCTGGACTGTCAAAATAATATCATCAAATTCGAAATGGACACAAAATGAACCAGTCCCAGCCCAACCAATATATTGTCAGTCTACCATGGAGGTGGGTGTGTGGTTAGATCCCTATAACTCATTGGAAACTTTAGTGCATTTACCGGTATAATGATAGTCTATTGCTAGTATTCTTCTTGATACTCTTTGGTTATAGACAGTCTCGTATCGATGCTTCGACTCCTTTTGGACTTTTTCGATCATCAAACAATGCATGTAGTGTTAATCCCGGGGCTTGATCAAAGATGGAAAAACAGATGCAATCGAGATCTGAGATATCCCACAAAACTTTGCAGAGAGCAAACTCAAGATCTACGATGGTATAAAAAATCAAATAGCCAAATTACAATCTGAAGGAGGGAAAAAGAGAAGAGAAGATCTCTCGTTCTTCCTTGCAAACGTGTTGCAATTGGGACAGAACGAGTTACAATAACACTAGAGAGAGATGAGAAGAAGAACAATGCTGGGGTGTCAAAACACCGTTGCTCAAAGCAAGATTCGCCCCACACGATCTGCTTCCAGGAACCAGCAAGTTGAAGAACTTGTGGAACGCTCGAAGTCACCTCTGTTCAGACTCCTCGGATGGACTTACAATGGCGGCAGCAACTCTCTCTCTCTTTCTCCTTTTCTAACTTGTAATTTTCGTAGTCTTCACAAAGGAGGCCAGAAGAGAGTATTTATAGAGAGAGGGTGGAAACCCTAGCCGCCTCTTCAGTTATGGAAAGATTGAATCAAATCACAAAAAGATAGCAACGAATTAATTCTAATCCCACAAAGATAGGAACTGAATTAATTCAAATCCCACAAAGATAGTAACGAAATTAATTCAAATCCCACAAAGATAGGATCTGAATTAATCGCATTGATTCATCCTTTCCATAACCGATTTGAAATCTGCACAGCCAGCGTAGCCCTCCATGCGGCAGCAGTAGCAGCAGCAGCAGCCTGACCGCATGGACCGCTTGGGCCGCATGGACCGCATGTGCCGCATGAGCCGCATGGACCGTATATGGATCGCTTGGGCCGCATGGACCGCATGTGCTGCATGAGCCGCATGGACCGCATGAGCCGCATGAGCCGCATGGACCGCATGGACCGCATGAGCCGCATGAACCGCATGAACCGCATGGCCGCATGAGCCGCATGAGGCCGCATATGAGCCGCATGCCGTATAAGATCGCATGGCCGCATATGAGCCGCATAAAGATCGCATGACTGCTGACGTGCTAAGTGCAAAGTGCGCCAACAAAATGCCACATTACGCCTCATGAGCCCATGAGCCCGAGCCCAAGTCCGATTCCGAGTCCGAGTCGCTAAGCCCCTTTGGGGCTTAGCTCCAAGTGGAATTAATCCAAGAGAATGACAAAAGCATTAATGCTTAATCCTTGGAGCCTTATTCTTACCTCCTAGTAAAATCACCCACATGGTTCCCTCCTTAGGGTCACCACCCCATGTGCATCTCTCAACAACACACCCAAGTATATATGTTAAGATAACTCATGGTGCTTTTCCAATGTGGGACTAAAATTTTACAAGGCATGTTGAGAGCAAGCTCTCTCCATGTAAATAAAGCACCAACAATCCTCCACATATCACAACATATATATGTGTCCAGGATTGAGCGTTCCCCACAGTAACTGTCCATTTTGCATTAGGATAGATGTCGCTAATGACTTGAATCTTCCCGTATGGGTTAAATAATAATGTGATACAAGAATGGACTACGCCTTGAATTCTGCACCACAATTGTAATTCTTCCCACTCACAAAGTGTAGTTACGTGTGCTTCTGGCTACACATTAAAGGCCCTGTGCCAGCCTGGTTTCAGTGTATAATTTTGGGCGTCTACAAGTTTACCCTCAAGAGACGGCCTGATATCTCTTTCCATACACTATAGGTGAGTTCTTTATTAAAGAGATATGGCATGAAGCCTTGCGCTTCCTTGCGGTGCTACGCCGCTATGACAGGGCCTGAAGCCGAGGCATTACCCCTACCTGGGAACCTCATCGTAGTGTCATACTACTGTAGCATGAGGTCACAAGCCTCTTTGTAGTGCCAAACTACCCAGCATGAAGCCTAAGGCTTCCTTGCGGTGTTACGCCGCAACGACATGGCTTGCAATGCCGAGGCTTTACCCCTACCTGGGTACCTCATCGTGGTGTCGTGCCACTGTAACATGGGACCATCCTCCCCTTTGTAGTGCTGTCTACAACTCTTTAATTACGACATACAGCATTAGGCTACCTGCCTATTTGCGGTGCTACGCCGCTGTGACTTGGCTTGCAAAGCCGAGGCATTACCCCTACCTGGAAACCTCATAGTGGAGTCACCCCACTGTAGCATGGAGATTCACTCCTTGTAGTGCTGCTCTACCGTGCTTCCTGTAAAGCACACCAGGCATTCACTTTGCCTGAGAACTCATTAAGGCGTTTAAGCCAACCTTCCACAGGATCTATTTTTTCGCAGAAAAATACATAGTAGACAACAGTGGTTATGGGTCCGTATCCCTTCCATGTTCCAGAGAACAAGTACCCACTGTTACCTGATAGTTTCCCAGTCAGTGATCCTCCTTTGAACCAAAAGTTAGATGCCTAGTAGATTTCTCTTTGAACTAATAGCATAAAACTTTATGGTAGGATTACAAAGACACACTATCAGAATGCCTTTAAGCCCATTTTACAAGCTGTGTCATCGACCAACTAGCGCTTGAGGCCCTTTGTGAACGGATCTGCCAGGTTCTCCTGACTCCGAACATCAACCACTGCAATTACACCTCTTTTGATAAGATCGTGTACTGCCCTGTGCTTCAACCGCACAGTCCTCTTCTTCCCGTTGAAGAGGTCATTTGATGCCACTGCCGCAGTCGCCTGGTTGTCACAGTATATCGGTATCGCCGGTATCTGAGCCCCAACCACTGGAAGATCATACATGAGCTCCCGAAGCCATTCTGCTTCATCTGCTGCAGTTTCAAGTGCATAGAATTCAGATTCCATGGAGGAACGAGAGAGTATAGTCTGCTTCTTCGACTTCCATGATATAGCAGCTCCATCCAAGGAAAAGACATATCCACCTATGGATCTCTCGCTTTCCACCTCTGAACACCAGCTAGCATCACTGAAGCCTTCCACTACTGTCGGATACCCGTTGTAGTGCAGTGTATATGTCTGAGTTTTCTTGAGATATCTCATCACCCGCTTCACAGCTTTCCAGTGCTCAACCCCTGGGTTGCTTGTGAACCGACTCAGCATTCCCACGGCGAAAGCTATGTCAGGCCTTGTGGCAGTGGTTGCGTACATCAAACTTCCGATAACGCTAGAATACTCCAGCTGCCTGACGCTTTTCCTCGAGTTTGGCTTCAGCTTCTGATCACACTTGTATGGCGTATCGATCCCTGGAAGATCCTTATACCTATAGCGTGTGAGCATCTTCTCAATATAGTGAGATTGTGACAGCGCTACTCCAGTGTCTGTCCGGATGATCTTTATGCCCAAGATGACATCTGCATCCCCCAAGTCCTTCATACTGAACTTGGTTGAGAGGAACTTCTTTGTCTCTGTGACACAGCCTATATCCGTACCTAGGATTAGCATGTCGTCCACGTACAGACAAACGATGACTCCTCTTCCATCAGCGAACTTTGTGTAAACACATTTGTCCGTCTCGCTGACTCTGTAGCCGTTTGACCTAATAACTTTATCAAACTTCTCATGCCACATCTTGGGAGCTTGCTTCAAACCATATAATAATTTCACCAACTTGCAGACTTTGTCTTCAAGACCTTTGACGACAAATCCATCTGGCTGTTGCATGTAAATCTCTTCGGTCAGCTCCCCATTTAGGAACGCTGTCTTTACATCCATCTGATGTATCACCAACTTATGTATAGCTGCTAGAGCGATTAACATCCTGATGGTGGTCATCCGAGCTACTGGAGCGTACGTGTCGAAGTAGTCTATCCCCTGTTTCTGAGAAAATCCCTTGGCGACCAGCCTGGCCTTGAACTTGTCAATAGTTCCATCTGCCTTTATCTTCTTCTTGAAGATCCATTTACATCCAATAGGCTTTTCTCCTTCAGGTAGATCTACCAACACCCATGTGTTATTGGAGGTGATAGAGTCAAACTCGTCATTCACTGCCTCCTTCCAGAAGATAGCATCTATGGTCTTCATCGCCTCATCATAGGTAAGCGGATCTGCTTCCACATGATAGGTGACAAAGTCATCTCTAAAATCTTTCGGTCTCCTCGCTCGCTTAGCTGACGGCTCGACGAGTTCTGGTGCAAGAGTTGTTTCATCAACAACAGCTTCTTCTTGGACTACTGGCTCGTATGAGATTTCAGTCTCATTAGTACCTACATCATTTTTTCGGAATGTCCGAAAGAACAATGTTTTTGTCTTTTGCGAACTTGTCTTCAAAGTATTCAGCATCGCGAGATTCGATAATATGATTTGATTCAATATCAAGAAATCTTCGAGCATCACTCTTCTCGGCATACCCCAAGAAGATAGCCTTCGTAGTCCTTGTCCCCAGCTTCTGAATCTTCAGATCTGGAAGCTTCACATACGCCAGACACCCCCACACTCGAATGACATTCAAGTTGGGTCTGACTTTGAACCAGAGTTCATGAGGAGTTACGTCCGAAGTTGCATGTGGCACTCTATTAAGAATAAAAGTGGCCGTCAATGCAGCTTCTCCCCAGTAGCATTTAGGAAGACCCGCGGTTAGCAGCATAGAGTTCATCATTTCTGTCAACGTTCTGTTCTTCCTCTCTGCTACTCCGTTGGATTGAGGAGAATATGGAGCAGTAGTCTCGCATATGATTCCATGTTCTTTGCAGAACGATGCGAATTCATGAGACCTGTACTCCCCACCTCGATCACTTCTTAACCTCTTGAGTTGTTGTCCAGTCTGTCGTTCAGCTTCGGCCCTGAACTCTCTGAACTTCTCGAAGGCTTCGTCTTTAGACTTGAGCAAGTAGACGAACGCGTATTTTGAGAAGTCGTCGATGAAGGTTATGAAATACTTCATCCCGGCCTTCGTGGAGAAATGTTTGAAGTCACAGATATCGGAGTGCACCAACTTCAGAAGATCTGTGCTTCGATTGACCCGATGAAAGGGTTTCCTTGTGATCTTCGTCTGAGCACATACCTCACACTTCTCCACCTTACCCCCACATTTGGAGATAAGTCCTAGACTAGACATTTTGTTAATTCTTTTACAATGAACATGTCCTAGTCTATTATGCCATAACTCAAGAGAATAATCAGAAAATGCAACTGCATTAATGTCTTCAAACTGGTTAGCAAGCTGAATTTTAAACATGCCTTCGGTTTGATAAGCCTTTCCGAAGTATGTTTCTTTCTTGGACATCACCATCTGACCAGCATTGATGTCCATCCTCAAGCCTGCGTTGTAGAGCAGGCTCCCAGAGATCAGGTTCTTGGCAATCGCCGGAACATGCTTCACACCTTGAAGCGTCAGAGTGTTCCCAGAAGTGAGTTTCAGTTCCACGGTCCCGATCCCCAGAACTTCAGCTTGGGCCTGGTTCGCCATGACAACCTTCTCAGATATCGGCTGGTACGTGACAAACCATTCCTTGCCTGAACAGACATGGCAAGTCGCTCCAGTGTCTATCCACCAGTCATAGTCAACCCCCACAGTTGTGACCTGTCCGATCATAGCAACAACGTTAGAAACCAATAAAACCTTATTAGGCTCACTTTCTCTGATTGTTTAGGCTTAGATCTGCATTCACTCTTGTAGTGGCCTTTCTTGCCACAATTGTAACAAGTCACGTTGGACTTAGTCTTCTGTTGCTTGAAAGAAGGACCCTTCACTTTTAGATTAGCGAACTCCTTCTTCTTGGGATGAAAAGCCGCCTGCTTCCCCTTGGAATCTCTCGTCTGCACAAGATTGGCTTTAGCCAACTGTTTGGACAGAGTGTCCACCTTCTGTTGAGAACGCATCTCGTCCTCAACATGGATCTCTTGAAGTAGATCTCCCAAGCTAATGTCTAGCTTCTTTCTGTGCATCCTTGCATAGAAGGTACTCCATCCAGCAGGAAGTTTTGAGACGATCCCTCCGACGACAAACTTGTCGGGAAGGGGCATCTCTTCGTCTTCCAGTTTCTGACGCAGCTTCAGAAATTCCTTCACCTGTGGCAGCATGGACTTTTCGTCCTCAAAGAGCAATTTGTGATATTTTTCAATCACAAATATTTTGCTCCTGTTCTTATCTTCTTCATACAGATTTTCCACAGACTCCCATATGTCTCTGGCAAGTTCCTTCTTTGAGTAGGATTCTGCCAGAGAGTCCTCCATAGCATTCAGGATGAGAAGCCTGCAGATGCTATTTTCCCTTCTCTACTTGGCCTGGAGTTTGGTAGCCGCGTTGATGGCGGCAGTAGATCCAGTGTCTGGAACAGAGGGTTCTTCCTCCAACAGAACATGATCAACGTCTTTCAGTTGAAGAGTTAGGTACACCTTTCTCTTCCAGACTTGATAGTGCTCTCCATCGAACTTTTCCAACTTGCAGAAGTCCGATTGGAGGAGCGAAGCATTAATGTTTTCCATCTATACGGATCTTGCTTTGAGATTGTTAATCCCGGGACTTGATCAAAGATGGAAAAACAGATGCAATCGAGATCTGAGATGTCCCACAAAACTTTGCAGAGAGCAAACTCAAGATCTACGATGGTATAAAAAATCAAATAGCCAAATTACAATCTGAAGGAGGGAAAAAGAGAAGAGAAGATCTCTCGTTCTTCCTTGCAAACGTGTTGCAATTGGGACAGAACGAGTTACAATAACACTAGAGAGAGATGAGAAGAAGAACAATGCTGGGGTATCAAAATACCGTTGCTCAAAGCAAGATTCGCCCCACACGATCTGCTTCCAGGAACCAGCAAGTTGAAGAACTTGTGGAACGCTCGAAGTCACCTCTGTTCAGACTCCTCGGATGGACTTGCAATGGCGGCAGCAACTCTCTCTCTCTTTCTCCTTTTCTAACTTGTAATTTTTGTAGTCTTCACAAAGGAGGCCAGAAGAGAGTATTTATAGAGAGAGGGTGGAAACCCTAGCCGCCTCTTCAGTTATGGAAATATTGAATCAAATCACAAAAAGATAGCAACGAATTAATTCTAATCCCACAAAGATAGGAACTGAATTAATTCAAATCCCACAAAGATAGTAACGAAATTAATTCAAATCCCACAAAGATAGGATTTGAATTAATCGCATTGATTCAACCTTTCCATAACCGATTTGAAATCTGCACAGTCAAAGTGCGCCAACAAAACGCCACATTACGCCTCATGAGCCCATGAGCCCGAGCCCAAGTCCGAGTCCAAGTCCGAGTCGCTAAGCCCCTTTGGGGCTTAGCTCCAAGTGGAATTAATCCAAGAGAATGACAAAAGCATTAATGCTTAATCCTTGGAGCCTTATTCTTACCTCCTAGTAAAATCACCCACATGGTTCCCTCCTTAGGGTCACCACCCCATGTGCATCTCTCAACAACACACCCAAGTATATATGTTAAGATAACTCATGGTGCTTTTCCAATGTGGGACTAAAATTTTACAAGGCATGTTGAGAGCAAGCTCTCTCCATGTAAATAAAGCACCAACACGTAGCACTTCATAGTTGAACACAAGTCATATACAACACTAAAATCTAAGCTCAAGCTAGACTCTCTATAATATTTTGCAAGCTCTACTTCCTTTCACCACCCGGTGGTCTAAATTAAAAATTTGAAGAACTTGAATTACATAGAAGCTTAAGCTGAAATTGAGCTTCTTCGTGCTTTGTCCCATACTGAAAAAAGAAAATTACCTTGATAAGCTTATTTTATGAATTTGGTACCAAATTAATAATATATATTAGTGGAATATAATTTATATTACATAAATATATAAATAAATAACGAGCCAAATACCTCTGAGTTCTAACAATTTTTTATCTAACGAGTTTATTCAACTATTCGACTCAAGGAGGCTCTTGAGCTCAAAATGTATATGACTCACGAGTTTTTTGACCAGCCTAAGTTCGATCCTGCTCGCGGATAGAATAAAAAAAAGCACATATATGTAATCAAACTTGAAGTCAGCAGTCCAGCACATGACTGCCTGTCCGCTGGCCGGTCCAGTGGCCGACGAGGGGTGGGGGGTTATATCCCTTGGACGGAGTCTTGGCTCCAATCGATGCCACGTAACACTTCCCTGTCCTCTTTAACCAAAGTCCAAATAACATCCAATCGAGCCAGCGGCCGAGATTTCCTATATCTAGGGGTGAGCATTCGGTTAATTCGTTTCAAACCGAACCGAATAACAAAAAAACCGAATAAGCAAAACTGAAATCGAATTGGCCCATAATTGAATCAAACCGAACCGAATTAATTCGGTTCGATTTTTTATTTATTCATTTTTTTGTTTATTGTTGTTAATATATATATATATATATATATATATATATATATATATATATATATATATAATAAGGGAGATGAGGTACCATCCTATGGGTGGTGGCCATATGTCACCTTCCATGCTATTATTATGTACCGAAAAGTGTACAATTGTATGATGATAGCATAGGGAATGACATATAGTCACTTTACATCCCTTATATATATATATAAACTAATTTTTTTTATTCAGTTTTTCGTTTTGGACCGAAACCGAATGAAAAAATTTAATATTTTCATAGCCGTATTGATTTGATTTTTTTTAAATCGAATTAAATTTTTTGTTCGAACTCATTCATTTCGATTTTCAGTCCAAATCCGAATAATGTTACCCCTCACGTATATCTACATGTGTCGAGTTCTGAGTTTAATGAGGAAGCTGTGAGCGAGTGTGCTGCCGGTGCATTTTAAAGGAGTAGGGGCACAGCACACCACGCGTCTGCTGACCGAGGGACACGTTTTTTTTTTTTTTTTTTTTGACCGAGGGACACGTTATATAATTATTTTCTCGCGCCACGCTCTCTCCTCACTCCCCCTCTCTCTCTCTCTCTCTCTCTCTCTCTCTCGAATCGAGAATTAGGGTTAAGGTTTGGATCGATGTAGATTGCGATGGGGAATTGGTTGGAGCTTGATCTAGACTTGGGTTTTGTAGACTGAGATCGGATCGAGTAATGTGAGATTTCCTGATCTCCTTCTCGAATTTTTCGTTGATTTGAAGCCGTCGGAAGTGAAGATCTGAATCGAATTGGGCGGGATTTCTGCACGGACCTGAGAAATTTAGGGTTTTGAAGGCGGTAAGGATGTTGTCCGCTTTAAAAAATCGCTTCTTTTTTATGTGTCTGATTTATTTTTGGTTGAATTTGGATTAGTTGTCTTTGCGCGTTGGATTGATTCTGGGATGCACAAATATTTGCGTCGTGTCGGACACGCATCAGGTGTCGACAACTGACACGCCTAAATGTATTAAGGAGTTGATACTCGACTTGTTAGTAATTGAACTGCTACCAGAAGTACTCCTGAATTGTTGAATTATTGTAGATGATATGTTTGGGCTTCTTGTGGATAGAGGCTATATGCGGTTTTGGTTGGTTTATTTGATTAAAGGCTTAATTGCACTTTGCTACCCTCAACTATTACCATTTTTCAACTTTGTACCCTAAACTATTTTTTGTAACAATTTGGTACCCAGATATTATTTTGGACTAAAATGCCCCTACCCCTAACCCTCCCCCCCTGCACGCTCCGGCCGCCCCCCCTGCTCACTCCGGCCGCCCCCCCCCCCCCCCCCCCCCCCCCCCCCCCCCTTGCTAGCTCCGCCCCCCCCCCCCCCCCCCCCCTTGCTAGCTCCGCCCCCCCCCCCCCCCCCCCCCCCCCCCCCCCCCCCCTCCCCTGCTCACTCCGGCCGCCCGCCCGCCCCCGCCTCTCCCCTAGGCCGCGGCAGCACGGGAGGAGGGGGGCTGGGGAGGGAGGGCGGGGCGGGAGGCGGGGCAGGGGGTGGCCGAAGGTAGCAGGGGGGGGGGGTGGGGGGCGGGGGGGGGGGGGGGAGCTAGCAGGGGGGGGGGGGCGGCCGGAGTGAGCAGGGGGGGCGGCCGGAATGGGGAAGGGGGTGGAGGGAAGGGCATTTTCGGCATTTTTGAAAAATTAGGTATCAAGTTGAAAAAAAATAATAGTTGAGGTACCAATTTGTTACGAAAAAAAGTTTATGGTATCAAGTTGAAAAGGCGGAATAGTTGAGGGTAGCAAAGTGCAATTAAGCCTTGATTAAATTGTAAATAAGTCATTGAAGACTGAGATATGAGGGTAATTGGTGGGAATTATGTATGTTTTTAGTTGACACATATGGTAACTTCTAGTGATATTGAAAAACTTAGTTTTGAGTATTGCTTACTTACACTCGTTAATTCTTGAACTATCCCGAAAATTTTAATGAGTTGTTTACTACTGAACGCACATCGGAGTTTATTGGACCTGCGTGTATGAAATGTCAGCAATTCATATGGTTTCTTTCGTGGTGTTTTGTAGGGAAATGGCAACAATTGTCGATCCTCCAAATGGTATACATACCCAGGGAAAGCATTATTTTACCATGTGGCAATCGCTTTTTGAGATCGACACGAAATATGTGCCCATCAAGCCGATTGGCCGAGGAGCGTATGGGATAGTTTGCTCTTCCATAAACAAGGAAACGAACGAGAAGGTTGCGATCAAGAAGATCAATAATGCGTTTGATAATCGTGTGGATGCTCTGAGGACTTTGAGGGAATTGAAGCTCCTTCGGCACCTGCGCCATGAGAATGTGATCGCTTTGAAGGATATCATGATGCCTGTGCACAGGAGGAGCTTTAAGGATGTCTACCTGGTTTATGAGCTCATGGACACTGATCTGCATCAGATCATAAAATCCTCTCAAGCACTCTCTAATGACCATTGCCAATATTTTCTCTTTCAGGTATGGATCTATATGATATTTTATCAACAATCATGTATTTAATGGTTAATGAAACTAGGACCATGGACATTGAAATCATATCAAGAAGTTTTAGCATTCAACTACATATTCAGTAGGTAATATAATATATAGTGTTGTTTGCACATGAAATTTGCTGCAAGTTTGGTCTCTAATAATTGTCAATAAAATAGATAAAACAAACCTCTATTTTCGATCCAGTCTCTAAATACATCCCTACATAATAGAAGTGAGTTTCTTGGGCAAGAGAACATAGGATTTGTTCATCTGAAATAAACTGATGGGGAATTCAGATGCTCCTCGATTTTGACATCACCTTTGGTTTCACATTATTGAGACGAGATGAGGAAATTGTATTGGTAGGAAGCCTTCTTCTAATGATAACAAGAATATGATTTTCATCAAGAAAAAGAAAGACTGATAGCAAGATATTGGCTTAGGAAACTAATTAGTAAGACATTTGTAGGCAAGAATCACGGTCTTTGTTGTATAGATATGAGAGAACAGGAAATTGTTCACAATGGTTAAATTCAAAGATCATATTGATCTGATGCAGATGTAAAAGAAATCCACAGAGATATTGACACAACACGAAGACGTCGATTGTTGAGAGCCAACGATCCAAGATAATGAGAATTGAAACCTCGATTATCAAGAATGAGAATCAACAAGAGAATACTCCAATTCAGTAGGAAAATGGTATTATTCAACTTAATTCTTCTCCCTCTACAACTACTACTTATAACAAATAAGATGCCTAAGGCCTAAGAAAGCAATCCCTACAAGATAACTCTAAATAAAGAAAGAAAATTATGCAAAGATACGAAAAATCCTTCCAAAATAGATCATCCGTCTTGAACTGGCATGTATGTTGCCGGTATTTTTCCGATACGTCAGCATAGGATGCCAAATTTATCAAACTGGTTTGCACCAAAAACCTTGTGTCACAAATCCGAATTTGTGCTTGGGCCCTATATAGCTTCCGCGTTATATCCCTTCGCTTATAGAGAACTCGACAAGAGTTCTTCCTTGTCCGTGCCTAGATAAAGGGTGTCGTCATCAGAATGATGAGTGTAAAGATCTGCGTTGTTGAATGTGGACGAAATGTCTATCTAACCTGGTAGTCGATGACGTAGGAACTGAAGGTCCAAACTTTCTTGGTTGAAGTTTGTCTTATTGTCCAACTCGCACTTTCTCCTTCCGAAGGTACACTATCACTATGACATCGTCACCCACGTTGAAAACTTTGCGCTTATGGTGCTTTTGCCCGTAATTGACTAGTACCTTGCATTAGCCCTCTGCAATAACTCTCAAACATCTTCATGAACTTCTTGGATTTTATTCACCAAATTCTTTGATGTTGTACTCATTTCCAATCCTTTTGGAAAAACGTGTAAATCAAGAACATAATTAGGTAATTTGGAATCAACAATATAAACAGAGACTTCCATGTAGATAATTGAAGCACTCTATTGTATGCGAATTCTGCTTGGGCTAAGGCAAAGTCTTATTACTTTGGATTCTCTCCACATATGCTCCTTATCATGTTATCCAATATTTTATTGACCAGTTCGGTTTGGCCGTCCTTCTGCGGATAAGCAGTACTTCTAAACTCTAATATTGACTCAAATATGCTCCAAAGATTCCGCTAGAATGTACTAAAAAACTTCGCACGTCTTAGTTGGGTGTTATGGATACTCCATGAAGACTTACTACTTTAGAAGAACAACTTTGTTGTATATCACGCATCCGTCGTCCTCTTGTAAGGTATAAAGTGGGCTATCTTCGAGAACCGGTCCACTACCACAAATACTGTGTCGGAGTCTTGTTGATTCCTCGATAGGCCCAAGAAGAAATCCATAAATACGTCCTCCCAAATATTTTTTGGGACCAACAGTCTAATGTATAAGCCAATGTTTTGCGCCTTCTCTTTAGTGGTTTGGCACTCATAACCCATTTGTACCTTCTTCTCCACATCTCCTCTCAACTATGGCCAATAATAGTGCATGGTCATAGTTTTATTACATCCCAAATTCTTTCGAAGTAATTCGATCCTTTTCTTCGTTCTAGAATCTTCTTCCACTCTTCCCCAAGGTGTAATTAAGGTCAATTCATTCATATTTTTATGTTGCAACTGAATACTTTCCGTTTTGATAAAGGAAGATTATTCTTTTTACCAAACATATGTAGATAAAATCATGCTCTTCTAATCTAATAAGAACAAGATTACATTTTCTACTGTATGAATCGATATTATTATATTCCAATTCCTTCCCTATACCTCTCAAGAAAATTTTTGAGTTGGTTCCTAAACTGATGGGTTAACGTGATCTTATCAATGCAGTTATGCACTCTTCAAGGTATGCCCCCACTAAGCTACCACCATTGAGCTCCGAAATCAACTTCTCCCTCAAAGATGTACAAGGGACGCAAAAGCCCCCTTTATCAAAAATTCGTCATGGATGTGAAAGTCGTCGACAGTTTGTTTTTTTACGAAGTTGCCCACATACTTCCATAAAATCTTCATCTTCAGTATAAAGCTCCTTAATATATTCCTACCCGACCATCTCTTGACTGGGCGTCGCTAACAAGTAAGTTCTTCTACAAGGCCATTCGGTTGGAAGTTCCAAAGTTATGCACAAGCTTACATGGAAACATATATAGGAAATTGCACCACCTTACAATAGTATCGTTGTTGATACGCTTCTGGCTACTCAAATACTTAAGAGGTTCATGGTTAGAATATAACATAAATTCCATACTAACCAAGTAATGCTCCCAATGCTTGAGCTCTTGTACCACAAAGAACTTCTTGTCATAGGTGGACCATTTCTTTCGAGCATTGCTAAGCTTTTCGCTAAAGAACGTCACGGGACGCTTCTTTTGTGATAGCATTGTCACGCCCAGTCCCAAAATACGTATGATTGTGTTACGTGATAATGGTCAGCTACACATTAAGTGGACTCCGACCCAACTTGAATAGTATACGTTGTCCAAGATTGATATTCTAACTCTCTATTTAGAATAACATATCAATTCTATATCTCAATCCATATGACATAAATGTAAAGAATATACATGGTGCACTAGAGTTGTGCACCATTAACGCACATGTCCAAATAAGTCCATGATGAAGGATTGAGCTTGCAAATACTAGGGTAATATAGCAAGAACAAATAATATAAAAGAATTGCAAAGTACGGAAGAACCAATACCTGAATTTTGTAGTAAATAAAAACCAACAACAATCCTCTGAAAGGAAATCATATCCTCAGAGTGACGTAACAAGATACATAATATACATGCCAAATATAAACTGAATACAAGATATCATGCACAAATAGAAATATGCAAACTGTTACACTAATCATAATCATTCTACGTGAAATGCACTTGAGGACAACTTTTGCACGCATCGGTATGTGTAGGCTAAATAGAAATCTGGTATAGCTCGAGGCTAGTGGCATGTACATATATTGTCAACCAGTCATCTGTAACGTTGCATGAGGTTCGATGAATGTCAGAGGCCATCTGTAAATAGTGTCATTATTCTCATAGTTCCTTTAGATACTATGGTTCACCGATTTGGATAGCTCATATGTCTAGTGACCGGCCTTTCCATCCCCATGCATGATACTATCTAGATTGTAACCACGATATGTCTAGTCCGTAACTACCAAGTCAAGTAACAATACAAGTATCAACTACGAACTAATCGACACACGTTTCGTACGCATCGATAATCAGTTGGCTGCTGTGTCACATGTCCTTCATGAATATCATCTTTGTGTGTGTACAAGTTTTGTGTCAAAATCATACGAGATATTAAAATACCTCCACATTATTTTGTCTCCTCGACTAGCAACTAGGTCCAACAATACAAAATAGAAATGAAACTACTATCAGAACCGTCGATCGCACCTGAGTCCATCTCAGATGCACATAAGATCACAAACAATATAGAAGCAATAAATAGGCATATGCAATAACATCATAAGCAAACCAATAAATGTTTAGGCAAGGTATAGTTGCCTGGTCCTCCAAGATCTGCTGAGATCGAGGGTAATACAGTTTGGTCCAAGCCTAAGAATTATTCCATAAGGATATTATAAATTTATATAAAATGTACCAATATTAAGTTATATTATATGTGATAGTTCTTGAACCTATTTATTATTATTTATCTATTCGCTTATATATAATTACTTTTTAACTTATTTTTTATTATAAATACTTATTATTAGCTATTTGTTTTAGTTTATATATATTTTTATATATCTTTAGTGTTATATATATATATATATATATATTTTTTTTTTTAGTGTTATATATATATATATATATATATATATATATTTGGAATAAGGGTAAATTTTATTCCACGCAAATCACAGTAAAGGTATTACAATACACTATTCTCACATCTCCATCCCCAATTAAGGGGCTATTACAGATACATCGAATTCTATATTATGTAGAATTCCGACTGGCGGAGTAGCCAGTCCCTCAAAGATACGTCTGTTGCGCTCCCTCCAGACATGCCAAACTGATGCAGCAAGTCTAACTCTCGCCATCTTGGCCCAACCATGGTTCATGCCGCGGCGGTCTCTGATCCAGCTGAGGATCCCCCGGATATCTCTGGTACTGCCAACTCCTCCCAACGATTGCATGCACTGCTCCTTCCATATGTGCCAAGTCCATGAGCACTCGAAGAATAGATGGCCCATAGACTCCGCGTCACCGGTACAAAGAACACACTTCGGGTCTGGAATCTGCATCCCAAACCTAATAAGTCTGTCCCGAGTCATCAACCTGCCCAGAAGGAGTCTGTATGAACAAAGTTGCATTTTGCGAGCAATCTCCTTCGCCCAAATAAAGTCATACTCTTCAATCCTGTCGTGTGGGGTCCGAACCAGATTATAGCAACTTTTAAAACTGAATATCCCAGACCCACCAACCGAACCAGGATCAGCCCAGCACTAGGAGTCCTCAGTCAGGCTAGTATCGATAGTGATCCGGCGAATCTCCTCCCCAAACTGAGCTGTGTATGGATACTCCTCCGGCCTCCAGTTCCTATCCCTGATAATCCGACTACATTTCACTCCCCTGCTCGCCTCTCTGTCCATCTGAGCCCCCAAGATCTCCAGAAGGGAGCCATTATCCATCCACGGGTCCAGCCAGAGGTCAGTATTAGTCCCATCTCTCATAATCCTGCAGATAGCGGACTGAAGGATCGGTCTGCACCTAAGAATAGCCTTAAATGAGACCGAGAAATTGTTATCCATCCTATAAGTCCAGAAATTCATTCGCCGCACATATCTGCTAGCCAGCCACTCTGTCCAAAGGGAATCTCCCTTGATGAATCGCCACGCCATCCGCACCCCCGATGCCTCCCTAACCACCCGAAGAGGTCGCAACCCCACTCCACCTTCCTCCCGGGTCCGGCAGAGTTGTTCCCAAGCAATCGCATGCATACCTCCCCTCCAGATGAAATTAGCACAAATGGACTCCACCTTCCTAATGGTAGCTACTGTGATCTGAATCGACTGCAACCAGAACATAGCAATGCCAGAGATAACAGACCGCACCAGCTCAATACGGCCACCAAAGGACAGACCAGCTGCCTGCCAGCTTTCCACTCTCCGTTGGGCAAAATCCACCAGGCTGATACAATCCTGATCCCTGGCGTAATTGACCGTCAACGGAATCCCCAGATACTTCACTGGTAACTCTCCTTTCTCCACTCCCAGGACAAGAGCCCGTTCCTCCTTGAGGGTGCACAGAGAGCTGAAATAGACCCTACTCTTCTCCCTATTCAGCTGCAGGTCGGACAACCGTCCAAACTCCTCCATAATATCTGACAGCACCCTCAACCCCCTCATAGATGGATGCAGGAATACCAAGAGGTCGTCAGCATATATCAAGTGAGACACTACCGGCTTGACCTGCCTGAAAAGGGGAACAATCTTCCTACTATGCACCGCCAGGTCCATCAGACAAGTGAAGTACTCCATCACCAGTGTGAACAGGTATGGAGAGAGAGGATCCCCCTGCACAGTCCCTTGTTGCTCGAGAAGCATCCATATGGAGTACCCTGAATAAGGACCGAAAATGTGGGGGAGCATATGCACTCCTTCACCCTAGCCACCCATCTCTCATCAAAGCCCATAGCAAGCATAAGGTGGCAGAGGAAGTCCCTGTTGACCGTGTCATAGGCTTTCCGCAAATCTAGTTTAACACATGCCTTCATCCCCCCCGGTTTATTGAAATCCCTCACCATCTCATGAGCAAGGAGACTGTGCTCGGCAATCGAGCGCCCCTTGATGAAAGCCGCTTGATTCCGAGACACCAAGCCCCGCATAATTCCCTCCATACGCCGACACATGAGGTGCGTAATTATCTTGTAGAGATAATTACAACACGCAATAGGCCTGAAGTCGGCGAGAGAGGTAGCACCCTCCTTCTTCGGAACCAAGGTCAAAAAGGTGTGATTCAGCTCCTTCAGCAGCTTCCCTTCCAAGAAAAACTCCTGCACCGCCTCCAGAACTGGAAACTTTAGCACCCCCCAATGACGTCTAAAGAACCCAGAAGAGAAGCCATCAGGCCCCGGAGCCTTATTAGGATCTGCTTTCATCACAATATCCTCCACCTCCTCCAATCTCACAGGGGCGAAAAGCAAGCTATTCCCATGGTGCGTCACCAGCCTCTTCGTGACAAGAACTGGGAACGTGGTGGGATAATCAGTTTGCTGATATAGGTCAGAATAGAACCTGATTGCCTCCTCCTGAATCTCCATCGGGTCGCCAACAAACCTGCCCTCGCTATTAAGCAGCCTGGGGATGCTGTTCCGGTGCTGTCTGGCACGGATCACATCATAGAAGAACTTGGTGCACCGATCCCCATCCTTGAGCCAAGAACACTTGGCCCTCTGGGCCGCACTAATCTCTTGCTGAAGCCTCATGATGTTGACTTCCGCAATCAGGTCCCGCTCCCTAGCTGCCAACTCACCGCTCAGCATGTCAGCCTGCAAAGCTTCCTGGACCTCTCGAAGCTCGGCCTCCTTATCCTCCAGGGAAGACCACGGCATCTTCTTCACCCAATCCCGAATAGCTCTCTTGACCTGTTTGAGTTTGTGAGCCATACGAAACTGAGCCGTGCCCTCCCGAGTATAGTGCAACCCTCCCATAACAACCTCCTCATATCCCGCAGAAAGGTACCAGCCATTGTTGTACCGGAATGGACGGGCCTTCCAAGTGGGCCTCTCAGAGAGACCCACCCGGATAGGGGAGTGATTGCTGGTCCCTGCCGCTAGCCCTTCCGCCATGGAATTCGGGAAGTAGCGAAACCATTCACTATTTTCCAAAGCTCGATCCAGCTGACAGGCAATCCTGTTGTGGACTGCCTTGTTGTGCCAGGTCCAAATGTGTCCGGCTCTCTCCAGTCCCCTCAGCCCAGACAAGAGGAGACACCTCTGGAAGTCGTATAAGATCGGATCCGGCACTGGACGACCTCCCATCTTCTCCTGTCGATGTAGCATGGCATTGAAGTCTCCCATAAGCAGCAGGGGGAGATGTAGGTGCTCCGCCATACTACCTACTCGCACGATGTCCGCCCACAAGGTCTCCCTAAGCCGCCTGTCATTGTGCCCATAAACTGCTCCAAGAATGAAGTGGAAGCCTCCCTTGTTGGTAAAGGAAATACCAATAAGCTGCTCTGTCATCAGGACCTGTTCCCCCTCCCAACTGTCTCTGTTCCACCGAACCCAGATCCGAGCTATATCACAAAGATCCAGGTTGTGGATATGAGCCCAGTTCGTAGGCGTCCTGCGAGATAACATAGTCTTCCCTCTAATCTTCGTCTCGAGAAGAATAGTAATGTCACTCTTCTCCTTCTTCAGAACTCCACTAATCTCCCTCCATCTCCCTATGGAACACCCACCACGAATGTTCCAGGCAAGGAACGACATTAATTACTTAATGTGAGGGCCCCCTGGACACCGTCTGGACTGACACCCGAGGGAAGTGTCTCGTCCGTCAGATCTATATCCGCCCCCATCCCCGTCCCCGAGGAAGGTGCAAGGTGGGCCTGAATCCTGGCGAGAGTCAAGGTCCAATCTGGGTTGGCCACGGTCTGATCATCAAGCCCCCCTGGCTGGAGCTCCTCTTCCCGAGGGGACGGGGCATGCCTTTTTCTGCTATAGACCTGTGCCACCATAGAAGTCTCCATCCCATCTTGTCTGCTATCCAGGGAACTCATACCCCTGGTCACCATACTCCTCTGGGACGGGACTATCGCGCCCTGAGAACCCTCCTGTCTCTGCAGGGTGTCAGTCTTAGACCTCCTGGCCCCCTCCATCAGGGAAACCTCCTCCATCGGTCTGACTGTCTCTGCCACTCCTGGGATGGGATTGGTGTCACCTCTGGCTCCACTACCTCCATCTGTGCTACCGAGGACCTAGCTATTTCCGTCCCCCTAGTCCAGCAAGCACTAGACGAGTGACCAAAGCACTCACAGAAGGAACACATTGGGGGGACCCAATCGTACTCCACAGCCTGAGTCAACACCTCCCCGGATGCCACATGATACTCAAGAATCCTCGGAAGCTCCGTCCCGGCTTTTATCTCCACAAATACTCTGGCGTACATCAGTCTGGAACGGAAGGCCGTAGCCTCATCCGCCTTGATCGGCTTACCGACCAAGCTAGCCAATCGCATAAGCAGAGGGATGCTCCAGTATTTCATCGGGAACTCAGGAAATCGAATCCAGACGGGAATCGCGTTCAGCACTTCCTTCTCACATCTCAGCTCCGGTGTCCACTCCTTCAGGATAATAAGCCGCCCGTCAAATGACCAGGGCCCTCCTTGGATAATTCTGGACACATCTTCCTCCAAGCCGAATTTCACGTAGTAAAACCCATTCTCTCGTGAGAAGAACTCCATACTCCCCTTGGGCCGCCACACTCTCTTAGCATAGCCCCGTATCTGTCCATAGAACGGTTTACTCCCTAACATGTACATCACCAGCGTGTTCTTCCAGAAGTCCGTGACCTCCATTATCTCTTCCGTCGGAAAATATTCCCGAAGTCCTCCTCCAACCTTCATCGGTGGCACATACTCCATTGACACCGGGCTCTTGTTCCCACCCGGCATACACACATCCTTCCAGGATTTAGGTCGAGGCCCGTCTGTGTCCGTCCGGGGAGGAGCTGCCGGAGGCCTCTGACTCCCAACATCTTCAGCAATACTTTTTCCTTTTTCCGCCGTCGTCGCCTTTGGCCGCCATCCCGTCGTAGTGCGTCCCGGACCTCCTCCCTGTCGTCGTATGATACCAAGGCCGGTGGTTGACCTGTTCCCGCTCCTTCCAGGGCCCGTCCGGCTCATACCCTGAGTTTGAGTCCCTCGTCCCCCTCCCGGCCGACGTCTCACCACCGTCGTCCAACCTTCATCATCAATCCTGCCATCCCTAGTCCCGGAGCCGGATCCGAATTCAAAAATAGGTGGATCCGACCTGGAACCCACCCCCGCCGGAGACGGCTGTCCCCGCCCTGTCTGCCGCCGTCACCTCGGAGGGGTCGGCCGCCCCCCCTGGCCGTCGCCGGCCCCTCCCGCTGCTCCGTCTGCCTCGGGACGGATCCTCCAGGTCCGTCAGACCCCCCCTCGCCCGGAGGGCCGCCTCCGCCGCCCGCCAGGGAGGGTCGCCAGCCCCCCCTTCCTCCCCAGCGTCCTCCCCTCCGCGAGGGGGTCCGGCGGCCGGGGAGGGGGTGCCAAGATCAACCTAGGGTTTGCACGCGCAGCCGCGTCGCCCGAGCTTGACATCGCGTTTTTATGTGTTTCCAGAAGGATATATATATATATATATATATATATATATATATATATATATATATATATATATATTTCTTAAGGGTAAATTTTATTCCAAAATCACTCAAATAATCATACAATCAGGGATGGTCATCCACCCTTCAGGTTGCCATAGCAGTTACATCAAATTCTATATTATATAGAATGCCTATAGGTGGGGTGGTTAGCCCCTCGAAAATACGACGATTTCGTTCCTTCCAGACATGCCAGACAGAGGCTGCAAGCCGTACTCTAGCGGTCTTGAACCAAACCTGTCCTCTCCCTCTGCGTTCACGGATCCTAGTGATGATATCTCCAATCTCTCTGCCTGTGTCACATCCTCCCAGCTCTCTGCGGTATTACTCAGTTCAAATATATCAGGACACCTCACACTAAAAGAGATGGAGAAAACCCTAACGGGAGTAGGCGATCTCGAGCGGCGGGCTAGGGCTCCTCCCCTGCGGCCTTCGGACCCTCTTGCCGGCGGGAGAAGGAAGGCCGGAAAGATGGGGGGCCGGGTTGCCCCCCCAGGTCGGCGGAGGGGCCCCCCTAGGCGGCGGAGGGGGGGCGGACCTCACAAATCTGGCACGGTCTCGCAGGTGGGGGGGTCGGGCGGACCCCCCGGTGATGGCGCGGGTGGTGGCGACCCCCTGGCGGTGGGGGGGGGGACGGATCTGATGCCGAGGGGGTCGGGCGACCCCCCTCGGGTGGTGCCTGCGGCGAGTCTCCCTATCGGGAGGGGGGCGGACTCGGTTCCAAGGCCTCCGGCTTTCGAATTTGGAGCTGGCCCTAGTTCTCAGGGGAACCGGACGGATGGAGGAGGCTGGACGACGGTTTCGCAGCGTCGAGTGGTGAGGCCCGGGAGAAGGCAGGAGGTGGTCAGGGTCATGTTCGGGATCGTCATCCCGATAGCCGTCAGAACGGGTCAGGGTCTCGGCCTAGCCGGGGTTCGGGGGTGTCTGCTGGGAGATCGGTGGGTTGGCGGCCTAAGGCGATCGCGACGGCCAAGGGGAAGAGTAACGTGGTGGATCTGGATGTTCCGGGATCTAGGACTTCTCGTCCGGTGATTGCCCCGAGGCCTCTTGGGACGTCCCCTCGACCTGCTGGACGGTCCTGGACTGAGATCTACAAACCTGTTGGGCCAAAATCCTCCACATCGATGGAGTACGTTCCGCCGATCAAGACAGGGAGGGGTTTCCGTGCCGTGTTTCCTGCGGAGGAGATCCAGAAGGTGACAGCTTACTGGGAGAATACCCTCGTCCTGTATGTCTTGGGCAACAAGCCCTTCTTCGGGTAGATCCGGGGCTATGCAGCGCGTGTCTGGCAGCCAAAGGGGAGTATGGAGTTCTATGCTCGCGAGAACGGCTTCTATTATGTGATGTTCGAACTGGCGGAGGATGTCGCTAGGATCCTCCAAGGCGGCCCCTGGACGTTCGACGGTAGACTGATTATTCTCAAGGAATGGACTCCGGAGCTGCGATGCGAGAGGGAAGTTCTGAATGCCATCCCAGTATGGATTCGATTCCCTGAGTTCCCGGTCGGGTTTTGGAGCATACCCTTGTTGATGCGGCTGGCCAGCTTGGTGGGCACCCCGATCAAGGCAGATGAAGCTACTACCTTTCGGACGCGGTTGATGTACGCTAGGATCTTTGTGGAGATTCGGGCAGGGGGGAACTCCCGAAGATGGTGGAATATGAGATCCCTTCTGGGGAGGTGCTCACCCAGAAGGTGGAGTATGAATGGGTTCCACCTACCTGTTCTCGCTGTTCCTGCTTCGGGCATCTGGCCAGTGCTTGTTCGGTGGTTGGTCCTCCGGTGGAGCCTATTATCCCTCCTAGTGCGGCTCCAGAAGCCCCCTGCGATATGGATTTCAGAGATGATAGCGAAGCAGAGGTCTTGGAGGGGGAGGTTACTCATCATGTGAGTGATGGCGGTTTGAGCCTCGTTGTATCTACTCAGCTTGCACCAACGGGTGGGGTGGTGTCCACTTGCCAGGGGCAGAGTAGTATAGTTACCAGAGGTATGGTGGCGATGGAGATTGAGACACGAGGGGAGGGCGGATCGTCTGGAGGGCAAGTTTACTGTAGGAAGCGTCGTGCTGTCGGCCTGCTGAGAGATGGCCCCTCCATGGTGGAGGGACATACTACAGACAGAGAGGAGGCGGTGTGCGTTGACAACCCTGCCTGGGCGTTGGTTCTATCTCAGGTCGCTCCCCAACAGACGGTTCCGACTGGGATGGATGCGGATTCTTTAGCGACGGATGCGGCGCACCTCCCCTAGGTGCCGACCCGAGAGTTTCACAGGGGGACCCCAACTCTCATTAATTAATGGCCATTATCGCCTGGAATGTGAGGGGGCGTGCTCACTAGGGAGGTAGAGAGAGATTTGTGGGGTGCTCCACAGAGAGAAATGTGACATTTCTGTTCTATTAGAATCCAAGATCAAAGGTGAGAAGACTCTTACTCGACGGACCCCTTCTCATTGGGTCCAACTGCACAACCTGGCGCTTTGTAACATGGCCAGGATTTGGGTTCGCTGGAACCTGAAGAGTTGGGATGGTGACTTGATCCTGATGACGGAGCAGTTGATTGTCATCTCCTTCTTGAACAAGGGTGGCTTCCGGTTCTTGCTGGGGGCTGTCTACGGTCACAATGACAGAAGGAGACGGGAGTCCCTATGGAGCGACATCTCCCGTGTTTCTTCTGTTGCTGCCTCGTCGTGCCTTCCTCTTCTCTTGATCGGGGACTTCAATGCCCTTCTACACCAAGGGGAGAAGCTGGGTGGTCGCCCGGTTCCAGATTTCATCCTCTATGATTTCCAGAGATGTCTCCTGCTTGCGGGGCTTCGGGGATTGTCTCGCTCAGGCTGCATCTGGACTTGGCACGACAAAGCTACTCATAATAGGGTTGCGTGTCAGCTTGATCGAGCTCTGGGAAATGGGGAGTGGTTCCGTCACTTTCCCACCACTTCGGCTGAGGGCCTGGCAGCTGGGACGAGCGATCATTCCCCCATCAGGGTTGGCTTCACTGCTCGGTCTCTTGGGAAGTCCCGCCCGTTCAGGTACAACAACAGTTGGTATCTCTCGGAGGGCTACCTAGAGGCTGTCGCTGAGGGGCTTACTAGCGGTCAGGAGGGGACGGCTCAATTCCGTTTGGTTCGTCGTCTCAAGGCCACAAAGAGAGCCCTTAGGAGTTGGGTGAAGGGGTTGCCCAAGTCCACCTTAGAAGACAAGGAGGTGGAGTTGCGGACCTTACAGCAGGATATGCAAGCTGACATGCTTAATGGGGACCTGGCGGCTAGAGAGAAGGAGCTGATCGGAGAAGTCAACATCCTGAGGCTGCAGAAGGAGATTAGCTCGGCCCAGCGAGCCAAATGTTCCTGGCTGAAGGAGGGCGACCGTTGCTCCAAGTTCTTCTATGATGTTATCCGGACAAGACAGAATATGAATCACATCTCCCAGCTTCTTGACGCGGATGGCACTCTGGTGGGGACGCCGGCTGAGATCCAGGACGAGGCTGTCAGGTACTACTCTGAGTTATATTTCCAGACTAACTACCCTTCCGTGTTCCCAGAGGTTGTGACGAAGAGATTAGTGACTCCATTTGGAAATAGCATTCTGCTTGCACCTGTTACATTGGAGGAGGTGGAGTCTATTGTCAAGATGGCGGATCCCAACAAGGCTCCTGGTCCGGATGGCTTCAGCAGTGGTTTTTTCAAACGCCATTGGGACATTCTGAAGCATCAGGTCGTGGAGGTGGTTCATGAATTCTTCACCAAGGGAAAGCTTCTGAAAGAACTGAATCACACTTTCCTGACCTTGGTGCCGAAGAAGGAGGGAGCGACAGCTTTGGCGGACTTCCGACCTATTGCGTGTTGTAATTATCTTTATAAGATAATTACGTACCTTATGTGCCGGCGGATGGAGGGGATCATGCAAGACCTGGTATCTCCGAATCAGACTGCGTTCATCAAGGGGAGGTCGATCGCAGAACATAGCCTCCTGGCACATGAGATGGTGAGGGGATTTAACAGACCTGGAGGGGAGAAAGCTTGTGTTAAACTGGACCTGAGGAAAGCGTATGACATGGTCAATCGTGACTTCCTCTGCCATCTGTTGTCCGCCATGGAATTCGCGGAACACTGGGTTGAGTTGATCCGGGAGTGCATCTCGTCCCCCACTTTCTCTGTTCTCATCCAGGACGTTCCTTATGGGTACTTCCAGAGCAACCGTAGGCTTAGGCAAGGGGACCCATTGTCCCCTTACCTGTTCATGCTGGTTATGGAGTACTTTACTTGTTTGATGGATCTGACAGTGCACCGTGGGCGGCTGGTACCTCTGTTCCGGAGGATGGTTTCCTAGTAACCCATCTTATTTATGCTGATGATCTGTTGGTTTTCATCCAGCCTTCGACGGAGGGGTTGCAGACGCTTGCGGCTATTATGGAAAATTTGAAGTCATTTTCGGGTCTCCAGATGAACATGGATAAGAGTAGGGTCTACTTCAGCTCCTTGTGCCCCCGGAAGGAGGAGCGGGCTGATGTGCTAGGTATCGCGAGGAGTGATCTTCCGGTGCGTTACTTAGGAGTGCCTCTCACAGTCAATTATGTGCGGGATCAGGATTGCCATAGTCTGGTAGAGTATGTCCAAAGGAGAGTAGAAGGGTGGCAAGCAGCAGGTCTGTCATTTGGCGGTCGCAATGAGCTGGTCAGATCGGTGATCTCGGCTGTGGCTCAATTTTGGTTGCAGTCCATCCTCCTTCCTGTGGCCACTATTCGGCGAGTGGAGCGTCTATGTGCCGATTTCATTTAGAGGGGAGGAATGCATGCGATCTCCTGGGACCAGCTCTGTCGTCCCAGGAAGGAGGGAGGAGTGGGGCTCAGACCGTTGCTGGAAATTAGGGAGGCTTCTGCGCTTAAGTTGGCCTGGAGATTCATCAGCGGGGGATCTCTCTGGGCGGACTGGATGCACAACAGATACGTGAAGCAGGGCAGCTTTTGGACGTGTTCTACTGACAACAACCATTCAGTCACGTTCAAGACTGTCTTGAGACACAGGGGGGTGCTCAAGTCTGCCATTCGGAGGGTCATGAAGGACGGGTCGGGTACGGACCTCTGGCGGGATCCTTGGATAGATCGGCGTTCGCTGTTGGACATTAGAGGAGCCCCGACTCATCATGAGGACATGCGGGGTCTGACGTGCAGTCGCATCATACGAGATGGGGAGTGGAGGCCGGATTCTTATCGCTTCACTGAGGAGTTGGGTGGGAGCATTATGCCTACTGTCATTGACCCGAATCTGCCTGCGGATTGGTGGATTTGGGAGCCGACTGATGCATCTTCGGGGACGGGAGAGTTCCAATTCCGTAGCTGCTACAACCTTATCCGGCGTACTTTCCCGTTGAGTTCTGATTACGAGTTCGTTTGGTGCAAGGGTCTAGCCAGGAAGATGCAGTTGTGTTTATACAAGCTTCTACTGGGCCGCCTCTTGACTATAGATCGCCTTAGTTCGTTTGGAGTGCCGGTTCCGGACCCCAAGTGTGTGCTTTGCGGTTTGGAGCCTGAATCTATAAAGCATATCTTCTTCGAGTGTTCTCTGGCATGGCAGATCTGGTCGGAGCAGAGTCGTGTGTTGGGAGTGTGTGTCTCCGGGAATTGTGTTAGGGACATCATCACGGCGATCCGAGATAGCAAGGGTAGAGGGCAGGACTGGTTCCGAACAGCCAGAGTTCGTCTGGCTGCTTCGGTTTGGCATGTATGGCGGGAGCGAAACCGTCGGATCTTTGAGGGGCTGGTCACCCCTCTGGTTGGCATTCTCCATAACATCGAGTTTGATGTAAATGCTATGGAGACTTGATGAGTGAGAGTCCCACTCTGGTTGTATGTTGTAAGATTATGGCTTTTCCTTTGGAATAAAATTCACTTTTTTCCAAATATATATATATATATATATATATATATATATATATATATATATATATATATATATATATATATATATATATCTTAAGGGTAAATTTTATTCCAAAATCACTCAAATAATCATACAATCAGGGATGGTCGTCCACCCTTCAGGTTGCCATAGCAGTTACATCAAATTCTATATTATGTAGAATGCCTATAGGTGGGGTGGTTAGTCCCTCGAAAATACGACGATTTCGTTCCTTCCAGACATGCCAAACAGAGGCTGCAAGCCGTACTCTAATGGTCTTGAACCAATCTGCCCTCTCCCTCTGCGTTCACGGATCCCAGTGATGATATCTCCAATTTCTCTGCCTGTGTCACATCCTCCCAGCTCTCTGCGGTATTACTCAGTCCAAATATATTAGGACACCTCACACTCAAAGAACAAGTGTCGCATAGATTCATTGTCCACTCCACATAGAACACACTTCGGGTTGGGTACCTGGATCTCAAAGGAGATGAGTCTGTCCCTCGTCAGCAGCCGACCAAGAAGCAACCGGTAGACACACAGCTGCATCTTACGGGCCAGACCCTTGCACCAGATGAAGTCATAATCCGCACTAGGGGGAAGGTACGAAGCACAAGGTTTTAGCAGCTATGGAACCAGAACTCCCCAGTGCCCCCAGTAACTCCCGGCGGATCCCAGGTCCAATTGTCTGATGGCTGAGTCGGATCGATCCCAACCGCACGAATAACCTCTCCAAGCTCCACGGTATAACGGTAGATCTCTGGTCTCCACTCTCCATTTCTGATAATATGCTGGCAGGTCAGCCCCCTACCAGCCTCCCTGTGAGATCGGTCACCCAGAATCTCTATCAGAGATTTACGCTCTAACCATGGATCTCGCCAGAGGTTAGTCCCAGCTCCATCTCTCATAGTCCTCCTGATGGATGATTTGAGTACAGCTCTGTGCCGCAGAATATGCTTGAAAGTGACAAAGTGGTTGTTGTTGAGGGAGTAGGTCCAGAAGTTGCCCTGCTTCACATACCGACTGTACATCCAATCAGTCCATAATGACCCGCTTTTGATGAACTTTCATGCCAGCTTCAGAGCAGAGGCCTCCCTGACAGCCAGTATGGGTCTAAAGTCCACCCCTCCCTCCTCCCGAGGGCGGCAGAGCTGCTCCCAAGAGATCGCATGTATGCCTCCCTTCAGATGAAGTTGGCACAAATGCTCTCTACTTTCCGGATGGTGGCGACAAGAACCAGAATAGACTGGAACCAGAAAAGTGTCAGTGCCGAGATGACCGATCTAACTAGCTCAATGCGTCTGCCAAACGACAGGCCAGCAGCGTGCCACCCTTCGACCCTCTAAGCATACTCCATCAGACTATGACAATCCAGGTCCCGAGCATAATTGACTGTCAGAGACACTCCTAGATATTTCATCGGGAGATTGCTTCTATCTACGTCGAGAACTTTAGCTCGTTCCTCCTTCAAAGAGCATAGTGAGCTGAAATAGACACGACTTTTTTCTCGGTTCAGTTGTAGCCCAGTAGGAGTTTTCATATCTCCCATAATCCCAAAGATCGTGGTCATTCCTTCCATAGAGGGGTGGAGGAAGACCAGGAGGTCGTCAGCATAGATGAGATGAGTAACAGGGGGCTCGATCCTCCTGAACAACGAACCAGCCGTCCACTGTGAATCGCCTTATCCATCAGGCAGGTGAATTACTCCATGACAAGCATGAACAAGTAAGGTGACAGGGAATCGCCTTGCCGGAGTCCTCGGTTGCTGCAGAAGAACCCATAAGTATAGAGAAGGTAGGGGTCGAGATGTACTCCCTAATCCTCGCAACCCACCGCTCGTCGAATCCCATGGCCAGCATCAGGTGGCACAGGAAGTCCCTATTGACCATGTCATAGGCCTTCCTCAGGTCAGCTTCACACACGCCTTCTCTCCTCCTAGATTATTGAACCCTCTCACCATCTCATGCGCCAGAAGACTGTGCTCAGCAATCGATCTCCCCTTTATGAAGGGCGCCTGGTTCAGAGAGACTAAGTCCTGCATAATCTCCTCCATGTGCCGGCACATAAGGTGCGTAATTATTTTGTAAAGATAATTACAGCACGCTATTGGCCGAAAGTCTGCCAGCGAGGTTTCTCCTTCTTTCTTCGGCACAAGGGTCAGTAAGATATGGTTAAGCTCCTTCAGCAACTTCCCCTCAGAGAAGAACTCTTGGACCGCCTCGAGCACCGGTATCTTCAGGGCATCCCAATGGCGTTTGTAGAACCCACTGCTAACTCCATCCAGCCCCAGGACCTTGTTGGGATCCACCTTCATGATGATAGCCTCCACCTCCTCCAGAGTAACCGGCGCGAGTAACTGGCTATTCCCATAGGGCGTCACCAGCTTCTTTGTAATGATATTCGGAAACACAGAAAGATAGTCAGTCTGAAAATATAACTATGAGAAGTACCTGACAGCCTACCTTTGGATCTTCGACGGCTCTCCAACCAGTTTGCCCTCGCCATCAAGCAGGTGGGAGAGATTGTTTCTATGTTGTCTGGTCCGGATTACATCATAGAAGAACTTGGAGCAACGGTCATCCTCCTTGAGCTAGGAGCATTTAGCGTGCTGGGCCGCACTAATCTCCTTCTGCAGTAGGAGGATGTTGACTTCCCCAATCAGCTCTTTCTCCTGTGCCGCTAAGGACCTATCCAGTATATCAGTTTACATGGAATTCTGGATGGACCTGAGTTCCGCCTCCTTATCTTCCAGGGCAGGCCTGGGCTGGCTCTTCACCCAGCTCCGAATAGCCTTCTTCGTGCTCTTGAGGATGTGTACCATGCGGAACTAAGCAGTGCCCCCTGCTGATGCAGAAAATCCTCAGCAATAACCTCCAAGTATCCTCCAGAAAGAAATCAGCCGTTGTTGTAGCGGAAAGGTCGCGACTTCCAAGAAGACCGGGCAGTGAAGCCGACCCTGATAGGAGAGTGATCACTCGTCCAGCAGTCAGGCCCTCTGCCACAGAGTTGGGAAAGAATCGAAAACACTCCCTGTTTTTCAAAGCTCTATCCAGCTGACAAGCAACTCTGTTGTTGATAACTTTGTTATGCCAAGTCCATATATGCCCTGTTCGATCCAAGCGCTGTAGGCCTGACTGAAGGAGACATCTCTGGAAGTTATACAAGATTTGATCAGGAACATGTCTGCCTTCCACCTTCTCCCTTCTGTGAAAGAGGGCGTTGAAATCCTCCATCAGGAGAAGAGGAAGGTGCAAAGAGTCAGCCGAAGCAGCCACACTGGCAATATCCCTCCAAAGGACCTCTCGACGCTGCCTATCGTTGTGGCCATATACCGTCCCAGCAGGAACCGGAATCCACCCTTATTGGAGAAGATAATAGCTATCGGCTGCTCCTACATCAGAACCAGATCCCCTTCCCAGCTGATGCTACTCTATCTGACCCAGATCCCAGCAATGTCGCAAATCGCCAAGTTGTGAAGCTGGATCCAATTGGGAGGAGTCCGTCGCGAGAGCGTCCTCTCACCTTTGATCTTTGTTTCCAGAAGCATTGATATGTCACACTTCTCTCCGTAAAACCTCAGAAATTTCTCTCCATTGTCCTAAGGAACAAGCACTTCGGACGTTCCACGCGATTACCGTCATTAATTATTAAGAGGGAGGGCCCCCTGAAACCCTTCTGGACCAGTACCCGGGGATGGTACCACGTCCGTCGCAGCCATGTCCTCCTCCAAGCCAGGAGTAGTAGTATGCTAAATAGTTGTTTGGGTGAGCATTAAGGCCTACACCGGGTTATCCACACACAGTGCCTCGCTGTAGTCAGGCATGCGGCCTCCCTTCCGAGGCTGCCCCTCACGAAGTGGGCCAGCGTGTCTCTTCCTGCTATAGACTCTCCTCGGACACCCCACCTTCTCTCCGGTGATCTCGTCCCGACGCCATCATACCTCTGGTGACCATACTCATCTGGGCGGTAAAAGTGACCATAACCCTACTGGGCTGCTCCGGCTGCGACGAGGTAATCAGGCCCAGTCTAATGGCGTCGTCCATCTGTCGGTCTCCCTCCTGCAGGCTACCCTCTACGCTCTCTTCTCCTCCGCTAGCCCCTGCCCTAGGGGTTGTTCTATGGACCGTAGTTGTCTCCGGGGGAGGCACAGTCTTCTGACCTCTATTCATGCAAGCACTAGTAAGATGACCGAAACAGGCACAATGAGAACAAACAGGCGAGACCTATTCGTACTCAACTTTTTGAGTGAGCACCTCCCCGGACGGAATCTTGTACTCCAGGAGGCTCAGTAGCTCGCTATTGGCACTAATCTCCACGAACATTCGAGCGTACATCAGTCTCGATCGAAAGGTTGTAGCGTCATCAGCCTTAATCGGTTTGCCCACCACGCTGGCGAGTCTCATGAGAGGGGGTATGCTCCAATATCTGACTGGGAACTCCGGGAGTCGGATCCAAACAGGAATAGCGTTGAGGATATCCTTCTCACACCTCAGCTCTGGCGTCCACTCCCGCGGGATGATCAATCTCCCATCAAACGTCCAAGGTCCTCCTTGGGTGATCCTGACGACGTCTGCCGTAAGCCCAAACTTGACATAATAGAACCCGTTCTCCCTCGCCAAAATCTTCATGCTACCCTTCGGCTGCCAAACACGTGTCGCATACGTCCGGATCTGTCCGTAGAAGGGTTTGTTCCCCAACACGTACAAGACTAACGTGTTTTCCCAGAAGGTTGTCACCTCCGCTATCTCTTCGGCAGGAAACGAGGCACGAAAGCTACTACCCACCTTCTTTGGCGATACGTACCCCATGGACGAAGGACTTTTGGATCCTGCTGGCTTGCATATGTCAGCCTATGACTTTTTCGCAAGGCGGGTAGACGTCCCCTGAGAGCATGTAGTAGGAAGAGGATACCCTATTCCCTGGCCTCCCATATCTGAAGCACTCCTTTTCCCTTTTTCTGCAGTCGTTGCCTTAGGTTGCCATCCCGTAGTCCGACCACCAGTAATATTTCGCGCCCGTGGGGGCCCCCCTAGGCCGAGGGATGACTTCCTCGTCCCTGATCCTGCTCCCGTCCTCCTGTCAGGGGTGGGACGTGCCTTCTGGTGGATCTGTCCTCTACTCAAGTCTTGCCGCGCACCACCATCCTTCCCCACACTCCTGCTCCCGCGACGTCTCGTAACCGTTGTCCAACCACCGTTCTCCCTCTGTTCTTTATGAGATCCGGTTATGGATCCAGGTCGAAAAGCCAGAGATCCTGAAAGATTCGGGACCCCTAGATCTTAATCAGCAGTCGATCCTCCCCCCATTTTTACCGCCGAGTCACCGCCACCCATCGGCATGCCCCCAGCCCGCACTGGCCCAGCAGCACTCCCGCCCGCAGCCTTCCCGGCTGCGCCACCTCCTCCCGCGCTGGAGTCGCCTGCGCACGCGCCGGCGACGCCGCCCGTGCCCGCGTTGACACCGCCCGCTGCTCCCTTGGCCGGCCCGCTGCCGGCTGGCACGTCGCTAGTCGCGTATGCTGCGGCACCGGGGTCCCAAGTGAGGGACCCCCTAGGGTTCGCCCGCTCGCCTACTGCTCCCGTTGCCATCTCTATTATATATATATATATATATATATATATATACACACACATGAGAGGGTATTAACTTCAAATCATGTATTTAACTATTATAGGTAAGGTACCCTAATCGTTTATTTAAGTTTCTGTCATTTGTTATAGTTTCAAAACTATTTTCTATCTATTAATAATTCTTAATTGCTTATTTATTATTAATAAGTTATATACTTATATTTTAGTCCCAATTTCTTTATTTACTATTTTTATCTATTAAGTCTAATTTTAATTTCTAATTATTTATTCAATTGCATTGTATAAGAAACAGGAGAGGGTATTAACTTTAGATTGCATTTAACTAATAGTTATATAACTTCAAATCATGTATTTAACTATTATAGGTTAAGTACCCTAATCGTTTATTTAAGTTTCTTTCATTTGTTATAGTTTCAAAACTATTTTCTATATATTAATAATTCTTAATTGCTTATTTATTATTAATAAGTTATATACTTATATTTTAGTCCCAATTTCTTTATTTACTGTTTTTATCTATTAAGTCTAATTTTAATTTCTAATTATTTATTCAATTGCATTATATAATTTCACGTTAACTATTATAAATATTATTTACCAATTTATTTATCTTTTAACTTAGGTGTAACATATATTTATTCTATAATTCCTAAATCTTTTATTTACCTATTTATTATTATATACTAAATTGTATATTACACTAATAATTTAGGTTGTGGTTTGAAATTGATGAAAGAGGGGGTTATAGCAAAGAAATACCTTAATATTTAATCCACACCTGCCATTGAATTTATGGATGGGACTGGCTTCTTCTTCTTCCATTATTATTTGGAAGATAGGTAGCATCAACAATTTAATTTCATACACGGAACGAAAGCAAAAACTTGGGCTTCTCCGCGATTCCTTAGAGATCCAGTCAGTGGAAGCCGAGAAGGTCACCTGGAGAATGGTGCCTGCGGGCCGAGGTCGAGCTCTTGCGAGACAGCGGTGAGATATGCTCCTCCGGTTTGGGAATTCACGAGAGGTCATCACGACGAGGTTTCACCGAAAAGATCTAGGAAGGTGGGGAGAGTCATGGAGCCGTAGGGGTGCTTTGTCGAGGTATATAACTTCAAATCATGTATTTAACTATTATTGGTTAAGTACCCTAATCGTTTATTTGAGTTTCTTTCATTTGTTCTAGTTTCAAAACTATTTTCTATCTATTAATAATTCTTAATTGCTTATTTAATATTAATAAGTTATATACTTATATTTTACTCCCAATTTCTATATTTACTATTTTTATATATTAAGTCTAATTTTAATATCTAATTTATTCAATTGCATTGTATAATTTCACGTTAACTATTATAAATATTATTTACCAATTTATTTATCTTTTAACATAGGTGTAATATATATTTATTCTATAATTCCTAAATCTTTTATTTACCTATTTATTATTATACTAAATTGTATATTATACTAATAATTTAGGGTGAGGTTCGAAATTGATGAAAGAGAGGGTTATAGCAAAGAAATACCTTAATATTTAATCCACACCTGCTATTGAATTTCTGAACGGGACTGGCTTCTTCTTCTTCCATTATTATTTGGAAGACGGGTAGCATCAACAATTTAAATTCATATGCGGAACGAAAGCGAAAACTTGGGCTTCTTCTCCGCGATCCCTTAGAGATCCAGTCAGTGGAAGCCAAGAAGGTCACCTGGAGAATGGTGCCTGCGGGCCGAGGTCGAGCTCTTGTGAGACAGCGGTGAGCTCTGCTCCTCCGGTTTGGGGATTCACGAGAGGTCATCACGGCGAGGTTTCACCGAAGAGGTCTAGGAAGGTGGGGAGAGTCAGAGAGTCGTAGGGGTGCTTTGTCGAGGCTGTCCGGGTTCGACGATGGGTTGGTGGCTTCCGGTGGCATCCCAGGAGGACAATATATGGAGGCAACATGTCTTGGCAGACTGGTCAGCAAGGTAGGTGGCAAATGCGGTCACAGAAGGAGAATGATTGGATGCGTCGGGGTACTACGAGTCAGAGGAGTTGCACTCGCAGAATCTTCGTGTCTTCAGTTAGCGTGTCGATTGTCGAAGCAGCAGTGACGATCGACTGATGGCAGGTATGTTGGTAGTAGCCTGGCTAGTTCGGTCAGCGCCAAAGGGGTTGAAGGCACAATGTCGAGGGTTCGTGTCGCTGATTGCGGGGGCTGAGGGAGAGGGCGGGTTGTTGCTGTTGAGATGGGTGGCTAGGCATTCCTCGTAGAGTTGAGGCATGGTCGTACGGTCACGGCGAGAACCTACATGCAGGATGTGGGTGATGGAGGTGAGGGGAGTTGTGGAGAGATGGGTGCCATGCTCAGGAATTAACATGGAGAGAGGAGAGGATGACAGGGATAGGAGAGAGGTGTTCGAGCAGAGAGGAGAGATTCCTTAAGTTCTTAAGTCTTAACATGGTGTCTACACACACACACACACACACACACATAAAGAGAGAGGGATCCTCCATTGGCTAGGTTTACGATAGATATGGGGGAAGTTGAGGATAAGCATGCCAATTTATATTAGATTGCTCCTTAAGAGATATATTTAATTCATTATATGTATACGTCTAATTCTCATCATTCAGCTCGATACTTAGCTTAATATATAATTTGTAGTTCCAATGATGTTATATATGTTATTACTTTAGCAATCTATTAGTTGTATATAATTCTTGTATAAATTTATTTATCAAGTACTTATGTAACTAATTTATTTTAGTCATTAACTTATTTTCGATTTATTAAAGGAACTTTACCTACCTAATTTTTTTTTACCACTACGATGTTAACAAGTTTAATAAAATAAAAAAATCTTGAAAAAAAATCAAAATTATAGAATATGGGGTTTACAACACCTCATCATTGCCAATGTCGTTAGCTTTACACTCGACCTCGAAGAGTTTGTCATAAGTTGGGAAGAACTAAAATTGTTGTCGTGCAAATTTTTTCCTTGATCACCGTAAAACTCGTCAATGCTTCTTTAACCCTATTGAACTTTCCTTCTCCATGCGCTCCGTAGTGTCATTATAGTACTAAATTCTTAGTTGGACCGTCAATAAAATGACACACCAACCTATGGAAGCTTTGCACCTCGCCTACGTTCTTATGGGTCGATCACTCTCGAATTGCACGAATATTATCCTCATCAACATGGATGCCACCGTACTCGCAATGAACTTGAGAAAGAGCAACTTTGACGTCATGGAATAACACTGCTTCAAGTTGACGTAAAGTTGATTCTGTGTAAGCACTTTCAACACCCTCCTCAACTGTTCCAAGTGTTCGTAATGGTCATTGTAGATTAATACATCATCAAAATAAACCACAACAAACTCACCAATGAAAGGTCAAAGCGCTTGATTCATGAGACTCGTAAGGTACGCGGTGCGTTGGACAATCCGAATGGCATGACCATCCACTCAAACAATCCATCTCCCTTCTTTAACGCGATCTTCTACTTGACCCCTGTCGTATGCGAATTGGATGGTAGCCGCTTCGTATTGGAGGGTAGCCGCTTGGATGGTAGTCTATCTTGGAGAAAATCTTGGCTCCAACCAACTGAACAAGCACATATCATCGGTCGCGGTTTTGTAACTTGTAGTCAACTGCGAACTTGTTGATTACACGGCTGTCTACACCAATCGTCTAACTTCCATTTTTCTTCAGTGTCAAAAGTGTTGGAACCGCTTACAGGATCATAGGCTCCCTAATATACCATTTCTTCAATCCTCCACCTTCTTCCAAAGAATTTCATTCTCCTACATGCCCGTACAATAATGTGATAAATTTGATAAACTTGTCCCACACACAAGATCGATGCAATTTTTGATGTCCCCATGGGCGTTAGTCCTCTGGTATCTCTTTCAGAAGAATGTCCTGGAACTCCTTGAGAATTGGTCGTATCGTCGCTGGAATTGCTCCTCCCTCCATCGACTCTTCATCCTCTATGCTCCCTTTGAGTACTAACACATGAACCTGACGGAACTCCTTGAACTCCACTTTTGCTTCTTTCATGGTGACTATCAAAGAAAGAAACGTATTTCTCTCTTGTAAAGATTCGGTTCAAATGTTTTTCTTTGATGGCATGTGTACCTTGTTTCATTTTCTCAACCGATAAGTATTGAGACGCCCATTCGGTCTAACGTCAAACTACTATGGTCGTCCAAGTAACATGGGACAAACGTCAAGCCTGTCCATCACATCCAATAGACCTCGTCTTGGTATGTGCTGGTATGCGCTGTTAGAGAAAGATACTTGACAACATTAGGTCATCCTAACGTTCGACACCTTATGAATCCACCCAATAGAGTATAGGTATGGGTGCTGGGTGCGCCTCCTACGTCAAACATGCGGTTTCGAACATCTATCCATTGATGATGTTCTCCTGACTGTCGGTGTCGACCACCACTTCAAACTGTTTACAGTTGACAGTATAACAGGTTCGAAGAGTTTGTTCCATTGCAAGGAATCATCGAGTCATGGTGTTAACATGATGATTTTCCGTACCACACCAAGGGGGTCTTCCTCGGAATTGTCGGAGCTGTAGATGTCGTCATTGTCCGCTTCCTCGTCGAACATTTCACGATCATCAGAAGCATATGCTTTCTACGTGGGCAATCGCTTGAAGAGTGACTTGGTTGATTGCACTTGAAACACTTGCCTAAGACACGTTTGACATATGGGTTGAAACTTGACGAGTTGGTTTGTTGCCTCTATTTATTTTTTTATGAGTGTCGTTGTCGTCGCTATGTCCTCTTTAGGTGCTTTGCTCATTGCATTTTTCCCAGGTTGATCAAATGCTTCTGAATGCTGCTTAGATTGCAACAATTGTTGCAAAGTTTGTTTCCTAGCCTCCGTTAGATTGGAGATGCAGTGAGCTTCAATTCAGTCTTGAATCCTCGGCTTGAGCCCATCTGTGAAGTGAGATGCATGATGCCCATTAGTCTGTCGAGATGATTACGCTCGGCAAGACAGAGAAACTCCGCACTATACTTATTGATGCTCTGTTGGCCCTGTGCACGTATACAACTCTGGTACTAATGGAAAAGATGTTGCTCGTAGTCGTTGGGTATGAAACGTGCCTTCAGCTTCTTCTACATCTTCCTTATGAGATAATGTGCCTCTTCCATTCCCTTCTATGTTTGTTCTGCAGGCTGTCCCACCAAGCGAACACTTCTAACTTCAATCAATAAGCCACAAACTTCACTTTCTTGTTCGGAAAGATATCCATGTAATCAAAAAATTGATTCACCTCCGTCAACCAATCCATGAATTCCTCGATACCAAGATCTTTATGAAAGATCAAAATATCGACCTTCAAGTTATTTCCTCTCTCGTACCGACCTTCCTTACGACCACTACGTTAATAAGTGTAATCATCGAATCAATCTTTGTTGCTGCGAAAATCGTTCATCCTATAGTTGTCATATCGATCGCGTTTGTCGATGTCGCATTGACGTCATAATCTCGTGGGACATGCAACATGTAACCACCACGATCGTCATCACACCCCACATGGTAAAATTATCAAACTCTTCGGTCGAACTAAGACGAATCTAAATGAACGCTTCGTGGACGATGCTCTTGTGCGGTACTTCTCCATCTTCCGAGAGGCCATAGACGTGTTGATCATCCATGATAGTGTTGATCATCCATGACACCGGTTTTGGATTGCGAACTGGTTGTCTCAAGTTCCTAATTGCATGTCGCCTGCTCGACTCGCTACACATACAGAATTGGGTCCCTTAAAGAAACTTCCATTTGCGAAGGACCGTCGCAAAGAGTTCAACCCTCTGCCCTTAGTTATGGAGTTGTTGGTTATTGTCGTCCTCGTTGGAGCCCACTATGCCTCTCGGCACGTTGAGGCTCTAAATACCACCTTAAACCATGAAACGCCGATCGATGAGGATAACGATGACTGAAACCTTGATTCTCAAGAACGAGAATCGACCAGGGATATTCTCCAATTCAATAAGAAAACTGTATTATTCTACTTATCCTTCTCCTTCTACGTACTCCATCTTATAACAAATAAGAAGCCTAAGGCCTAAGAAAGTAGTTCCTAATAATAAATAAAGAAAAAAATTACAAAAAGATACCAAAAAAAATCCTTCCAAAATTCGAGCCCAAAAAGGATCAACCGGCATACCACAGTATGTTACCGGTTTGTCGGTAGTATGCTGCCAGGATGCCAAATTTTCCAGAATGTTCTGTAACAAAAATCTCCGCATTAAGTACACTGGCAGTATACCGGTCTGCATACCAGTCACAACCTGAATTCGGGCCTAGTCCCTGTCTAGAGCCTGCGTCAGATAGTATCATAGGAACCTTATTGAGCTTCTCAAAGCGTAACGGGGATGATCACCCACCTATTGTGTAGCCCTTGACATGTAATACATTAAGAAATCAAGGAACAGATTTGTTCTCCATTGTTGTTCATCAGGCTTAAAAAATCCAAGGCGTCACATAAATTCAAGAATTTTCTCCCCTTCATGAGGTTTATAAGGAAATTCACCAAGAGCTTGGATCGATTTTTATTTGTCTTGTAAAGTTTGATATAACTCTCCCAACATAAAACCTAACCTCAAATAAGGTCATAGAAAACGCTTGCATCCTTGGACGGTAAAACCAAAGAGCCTAATCCTGGATATATTCACATTTCTAAGCCAGTAGGCTGGCATGGTTCGATCAACAGTTAGTTTCACTACTTGTTTGCGGTCTTGACAGAAATGAGGTCAGGAGGTTCATGCTTATCTAAGAGGATACTATATAGTTGGCCTAACAGAAACCATCACTTATTTGTTCCGGACCTTATTGAGCTTCTTAAAGTGTGACGGGAATGAGCATCCCCCTATCGTGTATCCCTTGACATGTAATAAAGCCAAGGAACAAATTGGTTCTCCATTGTTGTGCTTCAGGCTTAAAAAGTCCACTCCCAACATAAGATCCAGGGGCGGTCCTGGCCCAGGGCAGGTAGAGCGACTGCCCAGGGCCCAAAGATTGAAGGGGGCATCAACATGGTTCTATCTAAAATAGAACTAGTATAAACCATGGGCCATCTTAAACACAAAACAGTTGTGAGGTCCTTAGTTCCAATCTTGGTGACAATATTTTTTTTAAATTTACTTTTATTTTAGTTGCTTTTTTTTACATTATGTATCGGCGCTCCACTTTGAAAATTCGCCTTGGGCCCCATGAGCTCATGTCCGGCACTGATAAGATCTAACCTCAAATAAGGTCGTAGAAACTTCTTGCGTCCTTGAGACAGAGTAAAACCAATGAGCCAACTCCTGGATTAGTTCTCATTTCTAAGTCAGTAGGTTGGCATGGTTCCATCAACAGTTAGTTTCACTACCTGTTTGTGGCCTTCACACAAATGAGGTCAGGAGGTTCATGCTTGTCTAAGAAGATACTTAGTTTTCTAATGGAAGCCATCCCTTATTTGTTCCAACACACTTTCTCACATTCTAACACAAGACACTTGTCTGTATAAACTGATAGTCTACCTACCTATATGCTTCTAATGCTTTAATAAAGTACCGTGTATACATATGTTATTCTTTACCCATTCTTGGTATTTTACACTGACTGTACTATGTTGAGATTATGGTTTGGATTGGCTTATAGTATAATTGTAGTGGCTTTAATGTATTTAGTATAAATTTGAAGAAATTGTACTTTTGTGACATGGAAATCTTACAAATGATTTTCCATTTAGAGAAATGACATTTTAAACCAATCTTTGGAAGTTCTGTTTTTTGTATTCAGGTTGAAAGTCGACTTATTACCAATAATTTTTTATTATTATTTTGACATTGTTTTCTTGAACCAATCACTAGGGTATTTACTTCTTAACAAATATCTTAATTAACTTCTACATATTGAGATAGATTGTGAGTCAACCTTTGAGAGCTGGAATGTGCTCAATGTGACACCGTATTACGGTATTAGTTCTGGAACATGTGTGACTAGTACCTTATTTGTGACATCTGAATCATGAGACCTGAATATGCCGCATGAGGTTGTAAAAGTGTTTATTACCGTATCTCTATTTCTATACTGGTGTCTCTGTCAAGCTGCCGTGGTGCAATATGTCAGTAAGAAAAGTCACAATGGTCTTTCATACTAGCAGCACTCTATAACAGTCAATGGTGGGGGAATGAAATCAGATTTTGAAACTAGATGACGCTAAAATCAAGGTCTGGATGCGGAAGCTCAGACATGGAGTCCAAACAAAATTGTCACTGAATAGACGAGTCATGCCTGAAATCATCATTATGGGTACAGAAATTCTGTTTGATGAGTCATGCCCAAAATTCTGCTTTGCCGGGGAAGGCATCCACGAACTTCTACTTGGTTGCAACTTGGCACAGCTGTTAGGGGATGACTTGGTCTATACTGCAAGTTGATTACGTCATTCAACTTTTTAGACGATTTCTTAACTATCTTTCTATATTATGATCTGGGGTTTAAGATAACCTTTTTTTGGGAAAAGATACTTAGGCAAAACTTCATTACTTGTATCTTTTGGTTTTGAAAGCTAGGAAAAATATTGCCTTGTCTAATAGCAGCACCCCTGATGGATCTTCTTGAGCACACTACATTCCTCACCTCAGAGATGCCAATGTGAAAAGTTGATAGTGGTTCCTCTCTATAGATTTGATTTAGCCCCTGGATCTTCCTGTGGACCATTGCTAGAGATTGTCAGTGGATAATATAAAGCTCACCTATGTTGCACGAACACAGGGAAGTGGTATCCGTAATCCGTGTCCGTATTCGTACAACATAGGTGACTACATTGTACCTATTTGAAAATTTTGTATCCCATATCCGTACCATGTCCTTATTTGTATCAGCGCCCGTATTCGTGTAACATAGAAGCCCACTAAGGCTGTGATGGTTGAGGTTAAAATTGCTGCAAGTCTGATGGCAAATTGGATTTATATCCTTCATGATAATCATGTGAAACGGAAATGTACAGTAGAACTGAACCCTGATGAATCATTGACTAGCCAACATGGCTGTTTGGCTTTGGGCAAAAACCCATCAGCTGAGGACAGAGACCCAAGGGAGGGTCTCAAATAGGCTAGTAGAAAGCTTTGAGTTGAGTTTTTCATGGATGAAGTGGGATTCTTGGGCATTATACTGCAAAGCTACAGATCACAATATTCTTGGGCATATGGTTTAACTGGGCGAGTTCTAACTTGTGACTTGGTATATTTGGTAGTGAGAGATTGCATTATACTGCAAAGCTACAGATCATAATATTCTATAGAAAATTATAGCTAGTAAAAGAAGGCATGGCACTATTTGGTAGAGACAATGTATGCTTCATCCTTTGCCTTTTTCTGTGTATTTAGCCAAAATGCGGCAGGATTGAGAACATACTTGTAAGAAATATCCAAGAAATCCCAAAGAACTTTTTGCAACCCAGTTGTGGAATCTTTTGTATACATCTTGTCTTGCGGAAACAATTTTGATATATGCACGTCTCTTCATCAATTCTGCACATCCATAAGAAGTTGAATAATGTTCTATGGTTTCTACTTTGTACCTCATAGATATTGTCTATTATAGCTGACACCAGAATTTTGAAGTATGTTTTGACGTTGTTTAGATAATTGTCTATTATATGACAGCTAGCCATGTCCATTGAATAGACCCTTAGCAACTCAAAGGAAGTATATTTGCTGGTTGGGGGTGAACTTTAACATGCATTACAACGCGGATGGATAGACAAATGGTCCTAGTAGGTAGTCATAATATGCCTCTTATCTTGCTATAATCTTTACCAGGTATATATCACCAGACAGGAGCAATCATATTGCAATTAACATACTCTTACCACAACTTGGTACATGAAACACTAGGACACGTTAATTGTGGTTGGGTGAAATCATAGTTGTATTAGAGATTATTAGGCAAAAGATGCACAAATGGTGCAAAGATGCAGACTGAGGGATAAAACAAAATTTAACTGGATTTAGGCATGAAAACAAACACAGGCCAATGCAGCTATTGTTATATCAAGATATATGGTTACATGTGTGGTCTTGAACGTTGCTGTGATATACCAGTGATAATGTAACCTACTCTTGATGTCCCACTCTTACGTCATTTGGCATCTATATTTGATGTTGCCCTGAAGTTAGATGTCGTGCAAAAGTCACAGAACTTTAACGGTGCACACCCCAAACAAAAAGTAGTAGTTATGTCACACTTACATTATTCAGACAAGTGAGCATAAAAAGCCTACAAGGTACATACACTAGGTGCCAAGAACTATACTACTGATCATTCACAGCTAAATCTATACACAATTCGATACCGCAGCAATTATTATAATAAGAAAACTAAACCATGCATGTTCAACTTGATTAACTCCAACATATTTTACTATACATATAGTTGTGGTGATTTTCCACTACCATTTATTGTTGCACTATTGTTAAAGATGATAATGCATTGGTATACTTGTGGTTATCTACACCAAATCTTCTTTCAGACCATAAATGAGATTTTCTGCAGAGTACCTTCTTCTTTGGCATTACCAGCTGATGTACTGCTATAATGAAAAGATACTGAATGCTTGTTAGTGTCTGAGACGTATGTTTTGGCACTTTAATGTTAATATCATTAGATCTTGATATGACTAGAGACCATGAGTTCATTATAGAGTGAGTTTCTATGCCCTGAAATTTCTAGATCATGATCTATGTACTCTAAATCTCATGTTTTGGTTATTGTTTACTGTTGTTTTCAGTTGCTGCGTGGCCTGAAGTATCTGCACTCTGCAAACATACTCCACAGAGACCTGAAGCCTGGAAACCTCCTGATTAATGCCAACTGTGACCTCAAGATATGCGACTTCGGGCTGGCTCGCACCAGTGGTGGAAAGAACCAATTCATGACCGAGTATGTTGTCACCCGCTGGTACCGGCCCCCGGAGCTACTCTTATGCTGCGACAGCTATGGGACCTCCATAGATGTCTGGTCCGTTGGGTGCATCTTTGCGGAGTTGCTTGGCCGGAAGCCTATCTTTCCAGGCACTGAATGTCTCAACCAACTTAAGCTCATAGTCAATGTACTTGGTACTATGAGTGATGCTGATCTTAGCTTCGTCGATAATCCGAAGGCCCGCAAATACATCAAATCCTTCCCATACACTCCCGCCACTCCTTTGAGTACTCTCTACCCCAATGCAAACCCCCTTGCGATCGACTTGCTGCAAAAGATGTTGGTTTTTGATCCATCTAAGAGGATCAGCGTAACTGAAGCACTGGAGCATCCATACATGTCTCTCCTTTACGACCCGAATGCCAACCCTCCAGCTCAGGTTCCCATCGATCTTGACATTGATGAAGATCTTGGAGAGGATGTGATCAGGGAATTGATGTGGAGGGAAATGGTTTTTTACCACCCAGAAGTTTCGTCCTCAATAAACTAGTAAGCATCTTCTCTTAGTAGCCAAGTGGTGTGCTTGTAGTGTATTTCCTTCAATTATCGTTATTGTGAGGTCTTCTTGTGAGTCTTTTCTCCCTTGTATATATATATCTGTGTGCCTTGTGAACCCGACACGACTTGTGTTGGGGGTTCCTTGTAAAATCTAGGTGATTGTATGTTTAGAGCTTAATGCAGTGGCATTACGTGACTTAAGTTATGCATGCATTACGGAAGAGCTCGTATTATTGTCCAGTTAATAAAGCTTTTACTTGCATCAAGACTGCAATGTTGTGATATATTGCTGAACCCTATATTATTGTCTTGTTACTTAGAAATTTTGGTATGCGTTTGAATCATGATTACCTTTGCTAAGCGATGTGCCAAAGTTATATTCTTTTGTGAAACCTATGTAAATACATTTTGGACATCACTTGTAGATTGTGGAAGAGTATTGCGGTAGCTTTTCCTTCCTATTTTATGTGGTTTATGTCGTGTTGAGTTATAGCAGTCAGAATTAGTTTGGTATCTCGGAGTTGTTATATTTGTAATTATTATTAATGATCCATTACAGCTTTTACAGGGGCACGTACCAGTTGGCATAATGATAACAGTCCTGGTGGAGGTTTGATGAGTTAAAAGGGTATTTATTGTAGGGGTGTTGTATGTCAAATTTTGGTAAGTCAATGAAGTCACAATACTTTTGTGGATTTTGATGTCGTAAGGGTAGGCAGACTAGAATCCCTGCCAAAGGTCTCAACCATCGGGTTGTTAAACCTTTGGTGTGCTGTAAATTGTAAATGTGTCTTTGTCAATAATCATATACACAATGAGTGAGTGAGAATCTGTAGGTCATAAGAGTACTTTTAGTGATTTTGTTCCCACCTTTTTTTGTCAAAAAGATTAAAGGGGCATTCATTCATTGCTCCAGGTTTTGAGTCAATATTTTCTTCTTTCCATATCAAAGGTCTTAACCCTAGTTCCGTTGTACAGCCCCCACCCGTGTGACGGGTATTGTCTAGACTTTAATCTTATCATCATAAGAATATCAATTTAAAAAGGTACTGGCCTAAAAAAAATAAACTAAAAGAACTGAAAGTGGAAACCGCAATGCTTACCTTTAGAAAATTAGAAAGTGGGATGCCATCAGTTTAGTGCTTAAATGTGGAATTAAACTACAAACCACAAAAGTTCTGACCACCTTGTCTTTTCCTTTGGGAGTATCATGGAAACTACAATAAAGATGATCATCTCGACATTGTCATCTCTATTCCATAACTTAGTAGCGAAGGCTTCTTTTGTGTAGTGAGATTGAGATATCCTCAATATCTTCTTTTTCCGACAAAATCATTGTCAATTTCGTAAAAATAATTTCTCGGTTGAGATCTTTGTAATCTCATAAGAGGATGCTCAGGATATATGATGAATTCTTATTTAAGCCGATTTGATTATGGATCAAAGCTAGTTCAATAAAAACACATACATTGTATGTCAAATTATTTTTGCGTTTGTTTCTTTTGAACTGTCTATCTTCCTTTTATTCCATAGAAATGACCAAACAAAATACTCTTTAGACCCAAGAACTTTTGCAAGAAAAGTTAATCCAACATATGGATTCGAATAGAAATTTGAAACATGAGCTTCAATGGCAGTCAGCGCAGCCAAGAAATCGTATTAAGCACAACTTTATGAAACCTTTCTCAATTGTTTGTCACTCTTTATTATGATGTCAAACAAAATGTGACCTGAATTGTTAGGGCATTCATGCATCATGACCTAACTACTTTTAAATGTTTATTGATTAATGTAAGTCATGGTGGAACTTTCTTTCACTTGTTGGAATTATTCAATAATTAAGGAGCCACACATGTAAAATTAATTGTGTTTAGGCTATCTAAATAATTAAGCCAAATTAAAGTGGTCTATTTGAAAATTGGCTTAAGGGTATAATTGTCATGGAATTAATGTGTAGATACCGGAGATAATTCTAATTTGATGAGGGGCCAAATTAGAAATGTCAAAACATATAAATATGTGTTCATTAGGGTTATGGTTCCCAACTTATACGGCCACCAAAAGAGAGGTTTTCTCTTTTTTTCTCTTCTGCATCCCCATCAACAGAAAGAGAGGGACAAAGGATTCAGATTCTTCTTTGTCATTAAGGGTCGTAGCAAGTTGGAAGATCGAACCCAATAAAGAGACGTTCGCTTCAAGATCCATCAAGTCTAGCAATGGATTCAGGTACGCTTCCGCAATTTAATTTATGTTCTTCATCTCATGTATCGACAGGGCACAATAAAATTTCTAACAAGTGGTATCAGAGCCTTCCTGTTTGATTTATGGGGTTGAAGTTTCAGAATCAATTTTTTGTTATTGTTCAGAAATCATAGATCCTTCATTCTAATTTTAATTTAGGGTTCCAATTGTTCATAAAATAATATTTATGATACACGAATATTAGATCTACAGTTTCTCAATAACTGATTTCTTGATACACGAATAAAATTTTGTTTCGGCCAGATCATGCTGGACATGTATCCAAACGATAAATCCATAATTAATGGACTATGATGGCACTTATGTTTGTGTTGTTTGATCAAAATTGTTGGCAGTACTACACATGGTGGGTTATAATTTATGGTGGAATATAATTTATATATTTCCTTAGTGTTGTACTAGATGGCTAAATAAAGAGAACAACTATTGGGATCTTGTCTTCTACTTTTGAGTTGTTTCCGTACATAAACAACTGTTCCAACATGTTTGCACATCATAATTTTTTTTTTTTGCATACATGGTTCTCCATTGCTTACAAGTACATTGATTTGCTGCTGATTTGATCGCCAATTAAGAAAATTTTGATAGAATTCATAATTTATGTACAGTAATGATCCCTCAGTTCATGCTTAAATATAAGATATGGACGCATGTGATAATGACCGTAGAAATTCTGCATTATATTAAATATGCATGAATATGCTTATTGCTGGACATGTGATAATATGGAATATCGGTTAGATTTCAATTACTCATGCTGATAGATATTTGGTGTTACTCAATTTAGAGTGTTTTTCAATCTAAGTTGATCATTGGAGGACAAATTGGAATCAAATATAGACAATTTTATGTTTGGCATAAATTTAGTTTCCAATAAATTTATGTTCTAAGTCATATATTTGATGTAATTTATTGACGTACATATCTTCTGCAGATTATTTTAATATAATCTTTATGGGTTATTCAAAGCAATTTATTGGTCCATATCTTCAGTAAATATTACGTGAATTTTATTATGTTGACAATGCTCAGTTTAGTCAAATTAAGAATATTTGTTTGAATCATGTAAAGAGATTCACATGCTTATGATTATCTCATTTTAGTTGTAATATTTTAATTATGCATGTACATAAAGTTTTGGACATGATTCGGTTTTGTAAAATTTAGTCAACATTCAAAAAAAAATATTTGGTGCCTTTTGTGACTAGCAATAGTCGTCTAATATTCTAAATAGATCCATTGAAACAAGATGTCGCCAAAGTGACATCTCTTGCGTAGATAGTTTATGAGGGATGTTAGATGTTTGTGTGTGTAAATTCATACGAGTATTAGCCGGCCCAAAGAAAGGTTAATACTTGGCCGAATTACACACATACTTGTGGTGACAAATGTGTGACAATTATACGGTTTACATGTGAATAATAATCCGATCCAAAGATAGGCTTATTATTTGACATGACTTATTGTCAACATTTGATCATTACACAAACAATACCACTTGCAGTTAATATCACTGTCCAAAGACATGATATTAATGATGTACTAGGTATCTTGAGATGAGATTCTGTCACGTCCCAGAACCATAATACTGGAGAGCGGGGGAATGACTCAGCCAGCTACGTATTACGGGTAGATGAATACCGTATAATACGATCAATGCTGTCTAAAAGACAATGGGGTGCATACTACATGAAAGTCTCGCTATGGTCACTTCACATCTATTGTCTCAATCATTCAAACAAGAAACAGTAATAGAGAACATATAAGGTAAAGCAGTAAGGCGTCCCAAACGCTTAGTCAAAATGTTCTTGATATCTGGCTTTACTAAACATAGCCAGATGATATAGCAACGTATACACAATTGTTATCAGCTGCAGTCTGACTTAATTACAATTATGTAACAGTAAATGCAAGACTATCCGACTAACATGTCGGTGCCAAGCGGCAAACTGTAAAGTAATTAACAAAACGAGCGGGGAAGTAAGGAACCCACTCGAATCCTCCTGCGATCATTCCTCTAGTATTGACCATCTTGGAGGTAGAAATAAGCTGAGTCCTCGGGGACCGGCTCTAAATCTGGCCATGAAAAACCAGAGAGGTTAGACCTCTAATAGCAAGTACCGCAAGTAAGCACGATATGAGGAATTTAAACCAGCGAATAAGCGAATATAATAATAGATCTTTGCTTGCTACTGGGATTCACGTAGCATCACGACACTTCGAACCAACTTCCCAACCAAACAAGGACAGAAGTTGGCCCGTCATATCCTAACATTCTGATCATCTCAGTTAGTTAACAGAGTAGGTCCAGTACACAAACAAGTCAACTTAAACGGCCATGCAACTACTACGGCTTGCTACTGTGAGTTCCAATTTATCTTGGAATTTATGCAATAAGGATTCCTCAATTCTTACTATGTACGAGCAAGGCTAGTCTACCCAATCAATCAATTGCGCCAATCATGAATTAGACGAGTCCCAGCGGGACGCCCGTCATCAATATACAATATACAATAAATATTATAAGCAGATACCGCTCCCTGCCCGTGTGGCAGATTCGCAGTATCTGTGGGAACCAGCCGGCCTGTCGGGCACTTAATAGTCCCAAAGAGGGCTGCCATGTAAGAACTCGGGAATCCATTCTCTCCATGCAATCATTATTTTATTTAACTTAATATCCCCTATGTTGATTGAAATCCCATGCCGTGGATCATGGTCATTCAGAATGAGTACTTCCGTACAGAGTACGATATGCCCAACTCTACAACGATACCCGTGCGGTTATGTTGTAGGTCTTACATAGCGTAATGCAACAATCAAAACTAACCACGAAATAATCATGCCTTAACCATAAAGTACACATGCTGTTTTCGTAAAATAAATAAATAAATTGTAGCCTGCATGTATCTATATGCCAATATTCGGGATTGGCCAATCGATTTTAATAGTTCATAGTTGATATGAACGTGTCTTATTCCATTCAATTCAATAAGACGACTAGCCAGTCTCTTAGTTCCAACTAGGAACGCATGTCAATTATAAATCAAGATAACAATCAATGTTAATTAATGCCAAATTCGAAAAATAAAATCCATCTCATGCGGTTGAGAAATAAAAATCTCATGCAGCTGAGAAATGTGGTTGGGAAATAAATAATCCATGCGGCTGAGAAATGATATTGGGAAATAAATAATCCATGCGGCTGAGAAATGAGATTGGGAAATAAATAATCAATGCGGCTGAGAAATGAGATTGGGAAATAATTAATCCATGCGACTGAGAAATGAGATTCTCATGCGGCTGTGAAATGAGATTGGAAAAATAAATAATCCATGCGGCTGAGGAATGAGATTGGAAAATAATTAATCCATGCGGCTGAGAAATGAGATTGGGAAATAATTAATCCATGCGGCTGAGAAATGAGATTCTCATGCGGCTGTGAAATGAGATTGGAAAATAAATAATCCATGTGGCTGAGGAATGAGATTGGAAAATAATTAATCCATGTGGCTGAGAAATGCGATTCTCATGCGGCTGTGAAATGAGGGACCCATCTTCTCAGAAAACCTGAGAAGGATGGTCATGGAACCCTTGGCTTCCAAGCTCCATAAAACCTTCACCGTAAGTCCAAATTTGGACTTCCATAGGTCAAAATGGGGTAGAACGAAATTCTCTACAACATGGAACCATCAAAACTTGAAAATAATAATGTTAAATAGATCAAAACCCAAAAAATCTGAAAATACTATAAACTTAGATCTAGAAGAATTTAGCCATAGAAATTGAAAATGCCAAGCACTAAAGTGTCTTAGAATATTGAGAGGAAGACAATGGAACAACAAAAATGGAGATCCATCAAGAAGCAAGTTGGCACTTGCCTATCTCTTCTAGATTGGTGGGAGAGTTATGAGGAAGAAGAAGAGTAATGAAGAGAGAGAAAGGGTTTGGGACTTAAATGAAGGGGTGGTGGTAGGTGGGAGTTTGTTTCGGTTCATGATGAACCAACATAATTAAACCAATCCAAGCCGAACCTAAAACAAAGCTAAAGCAGAGTATAAAAGCAGAAAGTAAAATACAGAAATAAAATACAGAAAAATAATTAGCAGAAAATTAAAGGAATTTTAAATACAGAACAATACATGATAAATATTAAATGAATACATTTCAGCAGTACATGTATTTAGAACACGTATTCTGGGAACGGCAAGTGATATCTCTACCCTCCTTAGAAAAATTCCGTCCTCGGAATTTCAGATCCAAGCATGATAGAAACGTCAAAGCTAAACTAATCTAAATACAAGTAAATTGAGTAAGCAATCATTCTACAATGATAATAACAAGTAATGTATCTACATCTAACAATCTACAACATTAAGTAATTCTACTCATAAGGTAACAAGCATGAGGAGTTAAGACAATCAAGGTATACAGAAAGAAATATACATTGTGAGTCAAACAGGTGTGGATACCGTGATCGGATGTCATCCTCACATTCCCACGTTGACTCCCCTAAAGAGTGATGACCCCAAGCAACCCGGACAAGGCAAATTGTTCGGTTCTTGAGTATTTTCTCTCTTCGGTCCAAAATAGACACAGGCTGTTCCTCGTAAGACATGTTGGTACCAACAATCAGCTCAGAATGATCAAGGATATGGCTTGGGTCCGATACATACCTTCGCAACTGAGATACATGAAATACGTCATGTACCTCTCGTAACGAAGGTGGAAGGGATAAACGATAAGCAACATCGCCTATCCTATCAAGGATAACAAATGGGCCCACGTACCGCGGACTCAACTTCACGCGAACGCCAAACCTAATGACCCTACGGGTAGGTGAGATCCGCAAGAACACGTGGTCCCCAACAGAAAACTCTAGCGGCCTACGATGTTGGTCCGCCCAATGACGATGCCGATCCTGTGCAACTCGAAGTCGCTCTCTAATTCCCTTAACCACTTCAACGGTCTGGATAATCATTTCTGGGTCTAGCATCTTTCTCTCCCCGATATTGTCCCATGCTAGCGGCGACCTACACTTCTTACCATATAGTGCTTTGAATGGTGCCATCTGGATACTAGCTTGATAGCTGTTGTTGTACGAAAATTCGACTAAGTGCAGGTGGCTCTCCCAAGACCCTCCAAAATCCAGCGTACAAGCTCGTAACATATCTTCTAAAGTCTGAATTGTTCTTTCTGATTGTCCGTCTGTCTGTGGATGGTAAGTCGTGCTAAATCTTAACTTGGTACCCAAGCTATGATGTAAGCTCTTCCAAAAATGTGATGTAAAATGGATATCTCTGTCTAAAACAATACTGACTGGGACCCCATGCTACCTGACTATCTGCTGCATATACAATTTTGCCAACTTCTCCGTAGATTGGCCTACTCTAAAAGGAAGAAAATGGGCCACCTTCGTAAGCCAATCTACGATTACCCAAATAGCATCCTTACCACTTGGTGATCTCGGTAAACCGGTCACAAAGTCCATTGTGATATGCTCCCACTTCCATTACGGGATAGGAAGCGGTTGCAATAATCCAGCTGGTCTCTGCTGCTCTGCCTTCACTTGCTGACATATCAAGCAACGGGAAACGAACCTAGCTATCTTCCTCTTCATTCTGTTCCACCAGAAGTGTTGCTTGATATCTTGGTACATCTTGGTCCCTCCAGGGTGTATAGAATACTGAAAACTGTGAACTTCTGCCATAACCTCATGTCTGATATCTCCACTAGGCACACATAGACGTGACCCAAACCTAAGGGTACCATCTTCATGAATTTGCATCTCCTTTCTGAGTCCTGACTCATATTCTGCTCTAAGCTTCTGAATCCTTGGGTCTTGTGCCTGAGCTGCCTTGATCCTGTCTACCAAGTCGGATTGAACTTGTAGACTCGCCAGAACTCCTATATCACTAGGAAGTATAACCTCGATGCCCATCTCCTGAAGGTCTTCTAAGATATGCCTCTGTGTTGTTAACATAAAAACGCCGCCTCTCATGCTGAGAGCATCTGCTACCACATTAGCTTTGCATGGATGATACTGAAGCTCCACGTCGTAATCCTTTATCAACTCTAACCATCTTCTCTGTCTCATGTTCAGTTCCTTCTGGGTAAAGATGTACTTCAGACTTTTATGGTCTGTGTACATGTCTACTCGGTCACCATATAAGTAATGTCTCCATATCTTTAAAGCAAATACTACTGCTGCCAACTCCAAGTCATGAGTCGGATAATTCTTCTCGTGGTCTCGAAGCTGCCTAGATGCATATGCTATCACCTTCCCATGCTGCATGAGGACACATCCAAGTCCTTTACCTGACGCATCACAATAAACGGTAAAACCTCCGGGTCCAACTGGCAATGTAAGAATAGGTGCTGATATCAACTTCTGCTTCAGATTCTCAAATGATGCCTGGCATTCTGCCGACCAGACGAATGTCACGTCCTTCCGTGTCAAGCGGGTCATGGGTGCTGAAAGTCTTGTAAAATCTGATACAAATCTTCTGTAATATCCTGCCAATTCTAAGAAACTCCGCACATCTGCTACGGTCTTGGGTACTGGCCAACTCTCTACTGCTTCTACCTTCTTGGGATCCACTGCTACTCCAACTCCTGATACGATGTGCCCCAAAAATGAAATACGGTCCGACCAAAACTCACACTTGCTGAGCTTGGCATACAACTGGTTCTCTCTCAGAACCTGTAACACCTTCCGGAGGTGGTCTTCATGCTCCTCTTCACTAGTTGAATATACAAGAATGTCGTCGAGAAACACAACGACAAATTGATCCAAGTACGGCATAAAAATGCGATTCATCAAATCCATAAAGATTGCTGGAGCATTGGTCAAACCAAACGGCATTACTAAGAATTCATAATGCCCATACTTCGACCTGAATGCTGTCTTGGGAATGTCCTCCTTCCGAACCCTCACTTGGTGATATCCTGAACGAAGATCTATCTTGGAGAAAACTCTAGCTCTGCTCAACTGATCAAACAAGTCGTCGATCCTGGGTAGTGGGTACTTGTTCTTTACTGTTGCCGCGTTAAGCTTTCTGTAATCTATGCACAATCTGGATGACCCATCCTTCTTCCCCACAAGTACCACTGGTGCTGCCTACGGTGATACGCTAGCTTGAATGAACTTCTTCTCCTTCAGTTCCTCTATGTGCTGATATACCTTGGCCTGCTCTGAATCTGCCATTCTGTAAACTCGATCTGATATCGGTTTAGTTCCAGGTGCCAATTCTATATTGAACTCAATATCTCTAATCGGTGGTAGACCTGGAAGTTCTTCAGGAAATACGTCTAGAAACTCTTCAACTACCTTCGGAACTTGAACTTCTTTCATTGCCGTCACTACTCCCTGCTCTGGTCGAGTTGCCACTGATCTGACTAAGGTGAACCTCTTCATGCCTGGAATATCAAAAGATACACTCCCTCTACGACAATCTATTGTCGCATGACTGTCTTTCAGCCAGTCCATACCTAAGATAACGTCAAAATTTCTAACTGGAAATTCTATCAACCTGGCGGGTAAGGAATGCCCGCAAACTACAACGCTACATGCTAGAATAACTCTACTAACTCCTACGAGCCCATTACCAGTGAGTATATTTAACCTCCCTGGCAATGCCTCGAACTCCATTCCTAGTCGTGTTACAAATTGTGCAGATATAAATGAGTGTGATGCTCCCGAATCAAACAATGCTACTGCGGGATAAGAGGCGACGAGAATGTTACCTGCCACAACATCTCCCGATGCCAATGCCTCTTCCAAGGATAGAATGAATGCCTGCCCTCGACCTCCTTGTTGGTTTCCATGCTGCGGCCTAGCCTGGTGCTGCTGCTGGCCCCTGCCTCGATGGTGCTGGGGTGGTCTATGCTGGTGTTGTTGTATCGGCGGTCCCTACTGCCGAAACATCTGAGCTTGCATCATGAACGGGCGTTGTGCCAACGGCCTCACTGCTACCGCTGGTCCTCGATATTGTCCTGCCCCTGGTGCTGGCAGAGCAGGAAACTGTTGTACTGGTCCTCCTGACCTCGAATTCATGGGACATGTGGTAACCCGATGATCTGGGTTTCCACATATCAAATACTGCCCGTTCAATGTCCGACACACATCTCTAGTGTGACCTACCTTCCCACAATAAGTGCAGCCCACTGGGGGTTGCTGGTTCTTCCTCTGTTGCTGTTGCTGCTGCCTGACTGGTGGTGCTGGCCCTCGCACTGCTATATCGTGAATGCGAATGCCAGGGGACGGTGTTGTTGCTCGGGACGCTGCTCCCCCTCCTCCTTCAATCTGACTGTGGGATCTCTTCTGACCTCCAGTCCTTGCCGTAATCCTCTGAACGGTAATCTCATGCCTTCGACTCGCCGTCAATATCTCATCGAAAGTCTGATAATTGTGCCCCTCTATCAACTGCAAGAGTTCAAGATGAAACCCTTGCTGAAACCTCATAGCCCTCTGGCTCTTTGTGCCTACCATCTCCGGGGAGAACCTACTCAATCTGCAGAACTCCGCTGCGTAAGCATCTATCGTCTTGCCGGCCTGCTTGAGGTTGATAAACTTCTGTTGCAGCTCAAACTGTGCCACAACTCCATAGTACTTCGTCTTGAACCTTGCAGTAAAATCGTCCCAAGCAACAGGACGTCTGATGCCTACTTCCTCTGATTCCCACCAATCACGTGTGAGATCCTGAAGTAACAACTTCACTTGATCCACACGTTCTTCCGCCGGTACCTTAGCTGCCGTCAGAATAGCCTCAATATCCTTAAGCCATGCATCTACTGAGATGGCATCCTCCGTGCCCTCGAAACGACGGGGGTTGTACTTGTAAAACCTGGCTGATGCTCCTGAATCTGGCCTTGTCCCTCTTTCCAAAGCTGTCTGCAACCCTTGGTTGAGTAGTACGTTCTGCTCCTGCAACTGAGCGTGCATGCGCTGCTGGGCTAACATCTGGTGTTGCTGAGTAGCCATCATCCCTCTCATGATCTCCAGAAGGGCCGGTGTGCCTACTCCCACAGGGGTAGGTGGAACTGTTGGTGGTGGTGGAACCTCCGGATACTGCGACCCAGCTGCTGCTTCTACTATCACTTCTTCTTGAATAACCTCTTGGGGTAGTACTGGCCCTTGTTGCTGATCAACCTGGTCAGGTTGTCCATGTTTTCCTTGTTGATGTTGTCCAGCTCTGACAGATGCGGACGAAGTGTCCCTAAAAAGGGACAAGAGAACAATCAAACGACCGGACATGAAAGATCAATGAAGTCAAAGGATACTGGAATGTCAAGCTAGAGTTGAGAACAACGAATCATGAGATCAAGAGGGAACATGTGTGATTGAGACATCCTATAAATCAAAATACCCCACAAGTCTGAAATCAGACCTGCATGGGCCACCACTAAAACCTTGTCACGCCCCAGAACCAGAATACTGGAGAGCGGGGGAATGACTCAGCCAGCTACGTATTACGGGTAGATAAATACCGTATAATACGATCAATGCTGTCTAAAAGACAAGGGGGTGCATACTACATGAAAGTCTCGCTATGGTCACTTTACATCTATTGTCTCAATCATTCAAACAAGAAACAGTAATAGAGAACATATAAGGTAAAGCAGTAAGGCGTCCCAAACGCTTAGTCAAAATGTTCTTGATATTTGGCTTTACTAAACATAGCCAGATGATATAGCAACGTATATACAATTGTTATCAGCTGCAGTCTGACTTAATTACAATTATGTAACAGTAAATGCAAGACTATCCGACTAACATGTCGGTGCCAAGCGGCAAAATATAAAGTAATTAACAAAACGAGCGGGGAAGTAAGGAACCCACTCGAGTCCTCCTGCGATCATTCCTCTAGTATTGACCATCTTGGAGATAGAAGTAAGCTGAGTCCTCGGGGACCGGCTCTAAATCTGGCAATGCAAAACCAGAGAGGTTAGACCTCTAATAGAAATACCGCAAGGAAGCATGATATGAGGAATTTAAACCAGTGAATAAGCGAATATAATAATAGATCTCTGCTTGCTACTGGGATTCACGTAACGTCACGACACTTCGAACCAACTTCCCAACCAAACAAGGATAGAAGTTGGCCCGTCATATCCTGACATTCTGATCATCTCAGTTAGTTAACAGAGTAGGTCCAGTACACAAACAAGTCAACTTAAACGGCCATGCAACTACTACGGCTTGCTACTGTGAGTTCCAATTTATCTTAGAATTTATGCAATAAGGATTCCTCAATTCTTACTATGTACGAGCAAGGCTAGTCTACCCAATCAATCAATTGCGCCAATCATGAATTAGACGAGTCCCAGCGGGACGCCCGTCATCAATATACAATATACAATAAATATTATAAGCAGATACCGCTCCCTGCCCGTGTGGCAGATTCGTAGTATCTGTGGGAACCAGCCGGCCTGTCGGGCACTTAATAGTCCCAAAGAGGGCTGCCATGTAAGAACTCGGAAATCCATTCTCTCCATGCAATCATTATTTTATTTAACTTAATATCCCCTATGTTGATTGAAATCCCATACCGTGGATCATGGTCATTCAGAATGAGTACTTCCGTACAGAGTACGATATGCCCAACTCTACAACGATACCCGTGCGGTTATGTTGTAGGTCTTACATAGCGTAATGCAACAATCAAAACTAACCACCGAAATAATCATGCCTTAACCATAAAGTACATATGCTGTTTTCGTAAAATAAATAAATAAATTGTAGCCTGCATGAATCTATATGCCAATATTCGGGATTGGCCAATCGATTTCAATAGTTCATAGTTGATATGAACGTGTCTTATTCCATTCAATTCAATAAGACGACTAGCCAGTCTCTTAGTTCCAACTAGGAACGCATGTCAATTATAAATCAAGATAACAATCAATGTTAATTAATGCCAAATTCGGAAAATAAAATTCATCTCATGCGGTTGGAAAATAAAAATCTCATGCAGCTGAGAAATGTGGTTGGAAAATAAATAATCCATGCGGCTGAGAAATGAGATTGGAAAATAAATAATCCATGCGGCTGAGAAATGAGATTGGAAAATAAATAATCCATGCGGCTGAGAAATGAGATTGAGAAATAATTAATCCATGCGGCTGAGAAATGAGATTGAAAAATAATTAATCCATGCGGCTGAGGAATGAGATTGGAAAATAATTAATACATGCGGCTGAGAAATGAGATTCTCATGCGACTGTGAAATGAAATTGGGAAATAAATAATCCATGCGGCTGAGGAGTGGGATTGGAAAATAATTAATCCATGCGGCTGAGAAATGAGATTGGGAAATAATTAATCCATGCGGCTGAGAAATGAGATTCTCATGCGGCTGTGAAATGAGATTGGGAAATAAATAATCCATGCGGCTGAGGAATGAGATTGGAAAATAATTAATCCATGCGGCTGAGAAATGAGATTCTCATGCGGCTATGAAATGAGGGACCCATCTTCTCAGAAAACCTGAGAAGGATGGTCATGGAACCCTTGGCTGCAAAGCTCCATAAAACCTTCACCGTAAGTCCAAATTTGGACTTCCATAGGTCAAAATGGGGTAGAACGAAATTCTCTACAACATGGAACCATCAAAACTTGAAAATAACAATGTTAAATAGATCAAAACCCAAGAAATTCGAAAATACTATAAACTTAGATCTAGAAGAATTTAGCCATAGAAATTGAAAATGCCAAGCACTAAAGTGTCTTAGAATATTGAGAGGAAGACAATAGAACAACAAAAATGGAGATCCATCAAGAAGCAAGTTGGCACTTGCCTATCTCTTCTAGGTTGGTGGGAGAGTTATGAGGAAGAAGAAGAGTAATGAAGAGAGAGAAAGGGTTTGGGACTTAAATGAAGGGGTGGTAGTAGGTGGGGGTTTGTTTCGGTTCATGATGAACCAACATAATTAAACTAATCCAAGCCGAACCTAAAACAAAGCTAAAGCAGAGTATAAAAGCAGAAAGTAAAATGCAGGAATAAAATACAGAAAAATAATTAGCAGAAAATTAAAGGAATTTTAAATACAGAACAATACATGATAAATATTAAATGATTACATTCCAGCAGTACATGTATTTAGAATACGTATTCTGGGAACGGGAAGTGACAGGTTCACCATTATTTGAATTTGTTTGACTATGTTTTACGCTTTGGTTATTTGTTAGAGCATGTTTATTTTTTGTTGCTTTGTTCTCTTTACAGTTAATGTTGTTAAAATATCTGCCAATAAGATTTTAATTTTCATGTTTAATGGGATAAACTTTAAGGGCAAAAAGAAATGAATACAATAGCTGCTAAGGGTCCGGATCAAAAGAAATAACAATATAAAACTAAGTGTTGTTCTTTTGTGATAAGACATGACACATAAGGAAGAAATGTACAAAGTACCACGCATGGCGTATAAAGAAAAGTACATTTCTAAATTTGATCTGTTCTGAGGTTAATTTAGATTTAGTACCAAGAAACTCATGGTAGTTAGATTCTGGTGGGACTACCCACATTAATGTTCTAGGCAAGGTTGTCTGAGTTACCGAAAGTCAATTGATGGTGAAAGATACATCTATGTGGGTGACGGCAATTCGGTAGAAGTGAAAGTAATAGGATATTTTAGGTTATTTTTAGGAACCGATTATTATTTGGATTTGATAGACACTTTTATTGTACCGTCTTTTAGACGAAATTCAGTTTCAGTTTCCTTAATGGACAAATCTGGTTATCATTGTTCATTTGGAAACAATAAGTTTAGTCTATCTTTAAATTTAAATATTATTGGTAACGGTTCCCTTAAGGTTTATGATAACCTATATTCAGTTGAAACTATTGCATCTTATAATAAAACCTTGCAAGTGAAGTCATGTGGTACTAAACGCGAAATTAATAATATTTTTTTTAGCCTCATTATGACATAAGCATTAGGTCACTTCTCTAGAAATAGAGTTGAACGATTTGTGTCTGATGAGATTTGGATTCTATTGACTTTATAGACTTTAATGTTTATATTGAATGTGTAATGGGAAGACAAACCAAAGTTAAATTATAAGCAGCTACTTTATTGGTTATGCTATAGATCAAGGGGTTGATAATTATACAATCCCACCCTAAGAATTTTTTTTTTAGACGAAAAGTGTAATATTTTTTGAGGATGTTGAGTTTGGGGGAGAAATAAAGTCCGGATCAGTCTTTGAGAAGGAATCAATTATGATTTCTACTATCACTTTTGACGATGTGTAAAATCCCTAAATTTCTACTATATTTTAGTACTGATTTTTTTTTTGTATTTATACGTCGCATAGTCGTATTGTACGTCGCACGGGAATTTGCATTTTTTCGTATTTACTCGTCGAGTGCGAATATGTGCGAGGTACATATTTTTAGAAAAATAGTTTCTGATTTTATTATCGGTAATGGTTTCAAAATTATATATATAATAATTATTTTTACTAAAAGTTGTGAAAAGTATCTATCGAGGTTGCCAAAACTTATTATTTTAGTTATTTATAAAAGGCTATCTTATTTTAATAAGTGGTAATTTAGAAAAACTAGATTATGTGAATATTCTACTCGTGTAAAGCGCATGAAAATTATTTCATGAATATTTTCAAAATTTATTTTTATTATTTATAATAATTTATTTAGCAAGAAGGTATTTTAAATATGTAAATATTTATGTTTATTTTCGAAATTATTTTTTCTAAATTATTTAAAGGGTATTTTGAAGATATTTCTTACTAAAATTTAAAATATATATTGGAATTTTCGAAATTAATTATTATATATATTTTATAAAAAGATATTTTGGATATATTTGTGATAAATTAAATTGTGATTTGATTTATTGATTTAAATTAAATAGTTTAATTTAAATGTGTAATTTATCTATATTTAAATAGGATTTGGATTTAGATATGAATGTATTGGTTTAAATTTAATAATATAATTATCTATTTGGGTTTAAATAAATCCTAGTCTCTATCTTCATTGGATTATATTTGATTGGGTTACTTTTAAATCAATTTGAATTAAATAGTGAAAAATCTAAGGGGAATTAAAACTCTTCTTAATCCTTATCTAGATAAGACTTTTGTAAACCCTTTGATTTTTCAAAAGAAATATTTGTAGAATTTTTGGATTTTTAAATAACTATTATTGACTTATTATATAATTTGTATTATTTTACATATATTTAGTATATTGCTCATTGGTGAATTTAGTATAAAAATATATAAAGCTATTTTTTTAGTACATTAAGGATCTAAACTATATTATACAATTTATTTTTCTCAAAATTTTAGGATTTATTTCATAACTTTTATTACTTTTACATGTTACTTATATTGTACACTATTTACATAATATAGAATAAATGTCAAATTAGTATTAGATATTTCAGCTTGTATAAATGAGATTAGATGAATGTTGTTTAAATAAATATTAACTATAGTTATTATCTATAGTAATTTTAAAAAATGTTATAGATAATTTAGATAAATATAAACTATATTTTAAATAAATACTAATTCTACTTCTACTAGGAAAACATCTCTATCTATATCCTATCCTAACAAAGCAAACACCAATTTATTTAAATCAAATCCTATCTAATTTAGGAGATAAATCTGAAATAAATACCTATATAAACCCAATACATCCCCCTTCTATCATCCATAATTCGAAATTATTTTTAGTCCAATAGAAACTCTAAAATTCGACATTAGAATTCAGCCCCGCTTTTTAGTAGCAAGAGCAACTTGGAACGATGATATCTCCTAGCTCTGAACTCCGTTTCGCCTCCAGTTTTTTTTTTTAAAAGAAGCATATCGAGGTAAGGTTTCCAAAAAATATTTTAATAGACAAAATTCATTCTGTAGATTTCTGTAAAACTATTTGAGTATTAGATGTCCGAAAAATAAACGTGTTTCAGTATTTTTACGATTTCGGGAGTTTCCGGAAATAAAAATGCGATCCGTTTAGTTTTTCGGAAAGCTAATACGAAAACCTATGCCATATCCTAATTATAGAATTTATTAAATAAATCTAATAGGTATAGTATTAATTATAATTAGATAATAGACTATTTTCAGCATCCGGAGATGTTTGTTTGGACCTTAGTTCCTCAGCAGCCGTTGTTCCACCTACTTTCCTGTCTGATCTTCGCTTCCACAGTGCACATGACCCAGGCAAGTATACCTTGCTAATTAACTGTCATATTATTATTTTTTATTTTTTTGCATTATTTATTTTGTTTCATATTTGTTATTTTTAATTGTTATAAACTGTACGTCCAAGCCATACTTGGGTGCAAGCGACTATATTAGTCGTTACTTTACTATATGCATGTTAACTTAGTTTTAGTGGACTACCTTCTTGTTGGGGGATATCCTTATATCTCCCTTGGCCATGACACACACACTACACGGTTGGAGACATGTTGCTAGGGGCACGACTTATGGACTGGCCCTCTCTAAAGTCGTGTGACGGATAGATGATCGTAACTGCTACGATTTAGGTATAGAGACTCGAGCAGTTACAAAACTGGGCGGGTCATGGACATGACTTGGTCAGTGTGGGAAATATTGGGGGAGAACAGTCGCTAGTGCGTATAGGAATCCAAACAGGTAAACCACAGTCTCCGGATGGAACTGTGGCAATTTATTTGCAGATGCCCTCTGATGTTTTGGACGTTACGGACGGATACAGATCACTGGATGCCAGTTACGTACACATAGACTAAAATCCCACCCATGCGCATGAAAGTTGTCCTCTAAATTGCACATTAGGCGGTTAGAATCTCATTTGCATATTTGTGTCTAGGATAGTCTTTTATATACTATTTTATTATTCTGACAGTTCATATTAGCTTGTTCTTCCTGTATCTTGCTACGTCCGTCTGAGGACCTGGTTTTTCTCCAGGTGTGTGTTCATGTCTTCCGCAGGTATCCTAGCCAAGGCCGTGGTCTTCTCCATTCCTTCGAAGACGATTGCGCTTGGTTCGTCTTGCCATTTTATGGATCGACTCTTGTTCATTTCTTTCATTGAGATAGTTGGTAGTGGACTTTGTCTTCGTCCAACGATTGTATCATAAATATTCAAGTCGATTTTATATTATTATTCTTTTCATTGTGGATGAGATTCAGTTTTTTTTGTCTTGGAATACTACACTTTACAGCTTATGTATACATACAAAGGCCATGTACTTCGTATATATACAGCTGGCATGTTTACGTACTTGGTCCTACGTATATTGGGACTGGGGCGTGACACGATGTGCAGGATTCTATACCTGTCATGATCAAGAAGTGAATTCGGAGTCTCAATAAGACAATGTCGAATTACTTCTATAAGTTGTTGTCGAGATACCTTAACAACGACAACGTAGCGGCACTCCATTCAAGATAAGATAATTATTTCTAAGGAACTGTTTGCCATTAAAATCATTTGATTGCAAATTTCAATACAAACAAAACAGTGTTACAATATAGGACTTATACGTAGTCCTAGGAGTACGCTTTTGTTTAATCTGGGTCCCTTGTGCCGATGGAGCGAGTGGTAATGCGTTGACTCCGTTGACGATCTGACGACGGTTATCGGTTCTCTGAAGGTTTGGATTGCTCTGGGTGCTGGAGCTTGCTGAGAGGAGAAAGACGTTGAGTGTCTGTATCTGCCTCTCTGGTGGTGCGAAGTCTCTGTCTGTCGATATATGTTTTTCTATGTGTGTGTTCCTTCGTGGGTGAGAAGGAAATGATCCCTCTATTTATAGCTTTGCAGGCTGGCTGCTCATGCACGCATATGTAGGATGCGCCTGGACGCGGGGATGCCACGTGGTGATTGCTGATGGAGGCGCATGGACGATGCGTCCTGATTGAGGGGTTGAATTCTTTATGCTGCTGTCGTGAGCCGGCACGTAGCAAAAAAGAAGATCTTTCTGTTGCTGAGATCTTGGGTGAATCGAGTCAAAGGACACGTGTCATCGGCCCATGGCTCGAAGATCTCGGATTTGATGGAGAATGATCTGGTAGGATGCGCCTGGGATTGGGTTCATGAGGAGACTTTGGCTCGTAACTTTTGGGAGTCACGAACCATTCAGAGCGCATGGCTTTTGAGGCGCATGCGAAGCTTCAGTAGCGACTTTACTTCTGTCTTTTGGGATCAGAGAGAAGTTTGGGACGCATAGCTTTTGAGGCGCATGCAGATTTAGGCACATAGTTGCAGAGGCGCATGCGAGTGGTTGGGCGGCCACGTGGCTTGTAACCGCTGGAGGAAAGTAATGATGATGCTGACGTTGGCGACGTTTCGTTTTCTGAAAAAGCTGTCAACTGTTCAGTCTTCGGGAAGCGTGCTGCCAACCCTGTCAGACTTTAGCATTTAATATTTTTGATATTTGATGGACAGCTGAGTGGGCGCATCGATCGGCGTTCCACTAGGCGTATGGGGACGCATGGGGGCGCATCCCTGTACGGCGCTTAGTGCTGAAGGGCGTGTCTGTGTGATGCGCTAGATAGGCGCATCTGTGTGATGCGCTTGATGTTTGAAGGGCGCGTCTGTGTGATGCGCTGTCTGGCCGGCGCATCCGCTTCGTGACACGTCTTTAATGGTGTGACTGTTACGTTCTTTGAGTGCTTTAAATAGCCGTTTTGACTTGGTTGAATTCGAAGCGTCCGGTTCATCCATTTAATACAAATTCATTGCACGAAATTCGGAGAGCCATCCACTTGGCGCATGGGTTTGATTTGCCCGGCCTATAAATAATGGCATGGAGAGAGTTTGCTTCTCGTTCTCTCATGTTCTTTCGACATGAACTTGTTTACTCGGATGCATTCTGTTGATGAGATGCTCCCGAGGGTGAAGATGCGACGCAATGTCTTCATTGATGCACTTGAAGGTGAATGTTACATCCAAAAGTCGGAGTCGAGGGCTTCTGAGGCAGGCAGAAGGTGCCTGTTGCATCCAAAGATAGGGATGCTTGAGCCTCGTCTCCATTATTCTGGAAGAGCCGCAGATCGGAATGGCGGTGCTGCGGCTTTGGGGGCTCTTTCTTCCTTCAAAGTGGGTGTCGCCCACTCTGGTTGTGTTAAAAGCTGCTCCTTTAGCCGCGATTTTGATTACGGTCTTCCTTCGCCTTTGGAGGCTCTTTCGAAGCCTCCCCTGGCCACAGGTCGGCTTGCGGTGCTCTTCTCTTCCTCGGCTTGGGGAGCTCTTCCTCTAGCTAGAGGGTTGATTGCCACCCTCATTCTGTTCAATAAATGCTTCATTAGTCGAAGCATTTAGACGGCGGTGAGCCTGGCTGGAAGAGCGGCACATAACTGGGCTGCTGAAGGGATGCACATAACTGAGCTGTCGAAGGGATGCACATAATTGAGGATGCACATAACTGAGCTGCTGAAAGGATGCGCCCTGCTGAGGGCGCATGGTTATCGCCGTGCCTGGCTGTAGACTCAGGGTCTTTTCTTTTTGTAGAAGTTCTCCTTTGTACAACCTTTTTTTCTGCTGTGTGATGTACTCTGTCCGAGCTCTCTGGCGCATGAAGTGTTTGGCGCATAGAATTTCTGGTCCTGAAATTCCATGCTTCTACAAGACCCCCTTCAAAGTTTTTAAAACTTTTGGATAAGTTTTGGAATACTTTGAATAAGAAGCATGGCGGTCGAGGCGCGTAACTGTTGGGGCGCATGTCTGTTCGGGTGGATCCGCGCATCAGTGATGGGGCGCATACTCCTCTCAGTTAATACAAATGATAACGCCTCGATAACCAAAAAGATTAATGATGATCTTTTTGGATTTATTTGCAGTTATCTCCTCACAGAACCCGAGGCGACGGCTGAGGTCACACTTCATCGATTCACGCGTGCGACCATGCCTATAAATAGGCGTGAGATGGAGAGAGAGAGAGATTTCTTCCTCTATTTGCTTTTGCTTTTGCTTTTAGAGTTCTTCTTCACAAAAAACCCTAATTTTCTCCTTTCAAGCGATGGCTCCCAAGACTCCTCACGGCGGTGCTGGCAAGGGACGAGGCAAAGGGAAAGAATTCGTAGAGGCTGCTGTGGCTGATATTCCCCGTCCACCTGTTGAAGTTCGGCGATCGGTGGTTGGTGAGTTTCATCATCCCGTTCTTGTATCATACATACGCCGACGCACATGGACCTTGAGTCTTGATGATGCGCCGAGGCTCTATTGCTGACGCGCATGGGTTTAAGCCCTGAAAATGCGCCAAAGCTTTACTGCTGACGCGCATGGGTTTAAGCCCAGATGATGCGCAGAAGCTATTTTTTAGATGTGCATGAGCCTGATGCGCTCTTGATGATAAACGAGGCTTAGATTCTTTTGTTGTGTAACATTGCTGAATCTTTGCCTTCTTTGTTTGAACACCAGTGTCGATGACTGTCCCACTCCTGAATAAGGTGCTTCTGGATGCTGCCCTCTGCCAGATGGGAGTAGATTACGATGAGGAGGTGATAAATCCTGCTCGAACTGCTATCATGCTGGATCAGCCTCCCGAAAGAATGACTTAAATCCGGAAACAACCGCATGGGTTCCTCAAGCGGATGATGGAGCGTGGCATTTTAAAATCTACCACTTCTGATAAAGTGACTTTCCTGAAGCCCGAGTTTTTGTTTGGAGACCGCCTTACTTCTATTGAAGCAAAGGTGTTGAAGGTCAAGGAAGATCGATTTTTTACAGCAAGATGAGTGCATATAACCGTTAAGCAGCTCGAACGCCAATGGCCTTTGACGGCTTTCTGTCGTCTTGCTTCCAAGAGGAGGATGTCTTGGGATCTAACCCCATCTCAAGGGGGAGCGGTGGCAGGAATCATCAAGATCGACTCTACCTCAGATCAAAGGGATACTTTGACCGCTGTGCGGGCTGGGCCTTCTTTCACCTGGTGGACTCTACGCCCTGGGAGCATTTATAGTGACGTTCCCGTCAATACAGTTGCCTTTGGCGCTTCGACTTTTGCCAATCGCATGCTGTTAATGGAGCGATCGTACCCGAAAGGTGAATTTTTGGTAGAGGGTTGGTGTCATTATGTTGCCAAATTGGACAAGCTGACACTCTGGATGCTGTCACGGTTTCAAACCGAACTCCAAGAGATGGGGCTGACTGCCTCAATCCGTGCTACTCAGGCAGGTGTTGACATCAACCGACATATGTTCCTTGCACTCCTGGAGATGTTTGATACCCATATCGGGACCTTCTTCACTCTGGTGGGGGAGCTAGGCTTTGCACTTCATGAAATGCACGAGGTATCAAAGCTCCCTTGGGGATCAGAACCCTATGAGGAGTACTTCCCGACCAACGAGGAGTTCCAAGTCCTGGGGGACAAAGCTGAAGAAATGATGGCCGTCTTCAAGGAAGTGGCGAGTCATCATTACTATATGCAGAAGAGGGATAAGAGCGAGTCGCAGCCTCATGTGACCGCTTGGAGAGATTACATCTTTAAGCAAGACAAGGAGGATCCCTCGCAGTTCTCTACTTCGCCAGCACTCTCCCGTAGCGAGGTGCTCTCCGAAATGAGCAGGTTAGGTGAGAAGAATCCTCAGAAGAACGAGGACCAGCAGTCGGATGAATGCTCCTACAGCTATTTCTGGCATCTTACTCATCGGATGTCGTCGAAAGCAGTATTATCCGCATATCTTATGGTTTGGCTTCGGGATTACGTCTTCTCGGGTGGGTCAGGCTCCGTAGAGAGGGTGACTCGGAACTTAATCCTGCCAGTAGTGAAGTTAGTTTTCGACCGGCGCCTGGCTCTACTCCCCGCGATGGTGTGTAACCTACTGCGAGGTTTACGGGAGTTTGCAGGAAACGTGGTTCACGATCGCGGTAGGAATGACAACTTCCCGCATGCCGAACTGCCATTTTACTATCTGATGGGATGGTTAATTTTACACCATCTAAATGTAATGAGTCCGGGTTCGGAAGAAGACCATAGGGCCGAAGATGCATTCCTTCGTCGTTTCCACCAGAGGAGCTGGTTGCATTCTGGCGTTCCTGTTTGCAGGAAGGTTTTATCCCACCTTCAGGGGTGGGAGATCACCAAAGTAGGACCTGTCTTTTCGGGTTTTGAGGCCGGTAAAGATTTGATGGATTCAGGTGAAGATGCCACCACTCTGCCTCCATGGGGATTCTGCTGGTTGCAAAGTATCCGGCCGTCCCATATGGTGTACCGGAACAGGAACCAGTGCTACCTGGAACCGTACTTACCGAGCCATTTTTTACGACAATTCGGCTATGCTCAGTTAATGTTGGATAATCCCAGTATCACCTTGGGGTATGCTGGGAGCTTGCTGGATGGTGCACGAGCTTGGCATTACTATAATGTCGGATGTACCGGAGCTCGCTTTACGCTGCCCGTCCAGAATCCACGACCGCCGATTCTCTTCTCAGCCGCCAAATTCTACTGTGTTATGGCTGCCATGCCTCCCGAATATGATAGGGAGACCAGTCTTGTTATAGGCACCCCGTTAGCGGTGACCGGGAACACATCGGCTAGGGTTCGATCGTACCGCCTGCCAGAGGTGGGTCATCGAGGTGTCTCTATCGCATCCCCAGGGGGTCAGGCCGAACCTTCGGTTGATCAACCAAAATGACGTACGGGTACAGGGGTTGATAAAGCCAGGCTGATCATCCTTCCAATTCATTCAGATCTAGAAACCCTTCTTCCTTCCCAAGTCAGAGCAGAGCTTCACCAATTGAGTCCCAGAGAAAGAAGAGGTTTAGCCATAGCCACGTTGATCGTCGGAGCAGGATGGTTCGACGTGGGTGCTAACCAGGTGAAGTTCCATCTTACCAATTATTGAATCTCTGAGTAAGTAGTTGACTCTAGCTGATCATTTCCTTTTTCTTTACAAGTTATTGTTAGAAATCTTGATCTCTGGATCGATAGTGATTCTCACAGTCCCTCCTACTCTGGCAATCGATTTGGTAAGGGATCGAATGATTTAATCTTCTAGACTTATTTTCATGTCAATTAATTTTCCTTTGATTCGAATCTATTGAGATCTTGATCAATTCCTGTTCAATTCACTCAGATCTGAGATTTTGATCTTGAGATTATTCAAGGATAATCAATCCTTGAACGTTCGGAATAATCAATCATGTGAGTACCTTGATTTTACTTTGATTTCCAATATCCTGTCACCTATTGGTTGGTACTAGATTGGGAAGTGTAGATTGAGAATCTCACACTGAACTTACAAGAGCTATGTTATCTTTGTTTTACTCCCTGTTCAGAATCCTGGATCCACATATTTGAGTTAGCTTGAGTCGATTGTGGGTTGAGGCTCAGATTAGTGTTGTGACAGTAATCATCAGGTAATTTCCTCATTTCTGCATATTATTCCATTTTAGTATATTTTAGTGCAAGATTACGAGTAGGTGGTTTGGAATTAATTCGTGAGCTTATGAGTTTGTTGAAGGATGAATGGTATTCATGGGAATGACTAGATCTTCTCTGAGAATTCAGTATAATGGGAATGTCTTTTAGCATTTATAATTTCTGTTTCATTTTGAAATTTATATGATGTTGGTTAACTATTGTTGCTAAATAGTTTATCAACCTGGGTACTGTTCTGAAGAATTGGGTACTCTACTAGGGAATAATGATTGTTCCAGTTTTAGAAATAGATGTTGAAGTATTAGATTAAGTTGCAGATAAAGAATGTAGAAATATTGATGCAGGACAGTGTCTTTAGTGAGCTATTGTAATTTACAAATCTTTGGACTCGACTGATGTGAAGGAACTATTGGACAGATAGGTAGCAATAGGACTGGATGTACCAGTGCTTTAATTAGGAGGGATTCAAATCAGTGCTCTGTGTAGAGTAGTGATCTGTATCAGTCCTAGATAGAGGCTGGTTCCTGTCAGTCCTGTTTAGGGTTTAACTTTTTAAAATTTTGATTTATCCAACCTTAATGACTGGTTGTGTGTTTACTAATCAGAAGTAGGGATCAACATTGATTTCAAGAATCTTAGACTGAATTGAGTTTAACCAGGATAGATGGCAAGTTGGTTGTGGTTGAACCTTATTTTCAACTGACATATTATTTACTGTGTTATGTGGGAAGGTGATTCCTGAGATCTTAGCCCAGACTGAGAATTCAGTTGAGGACTTAGATTCCAGAATTTACCTGAGACTTTGGTTCAATCTGGATTGCAGGGCACTGAGAACACATTCATGACAGTTAAGAAGTAAACTCTAAGGACCATAGTCTATGTTTACAAATATGGAAGCCATAGCATGTTTACAATTGTGTTTCCTGGAACCAGTACATTAGAAGCAGGTTTAAATTCAGTTAGTAAGATGAGGGTTCCCATACATTGCTCTAGCCATGACAGGCATTCAATGTGTGTTTCCACTGTATTCATAATAGAAGGGTGTTGGCAGTTGGTAGGTATCCTGCCAGTGGACTGTTAGCCAAGGTTGGTTTGTAGGAAATACTCTAGCTTTGTAAGTAAACAAAGAGTAGTAAGTGTCTTGATTGGTTAAGTTTAGACTGAGACTGGAGAATGTTGTCTCAGGAACCTGAGAGCATACTCAAGAGTTTTGAGTGTCTCAGAATTTAAGTTTTGTTCAGTGTATCTCAGGAAATCTGGGACAATTGAGTCTCAGGAATCAGAGATCTGAGAAGTTTCATTTCTCAGAGACTTGAGTGTCTCAGGAACCTGGGACACTTGACAACTCAGGAATCTGAGATTAGAGTCTCAGGAATTGAGACTTGTACAGTCCTGTAGCAGGAACCTGGGATATTTGTGAACCTGAAGACTATTGGCAGGTTTAGTGAAGTATAGGATCAGTTCCATTTTGAACTCACATGAGTATGGATCCTGTAACAATGATCCTGAGTATAGGAAAGTTTATTTTACTCCTTGAAGTTCACAGTATTACAGTTGGATTTAAAGTCTAGTTTATATATAGCAGCTTAGTTACCTATAGTTAAACCCATGAACTTGTATGTATACTTGAGTGTATAACCTAGAAGTATTTCAGATAGACTGGTAAAGGGAAGTTCTGATATTAGAGTACTTGCTAACCAAGTTCCCTTTTAGCATTAAATAATTTTAGAGTTCATCCTATGACTCTATACCATAATCAAGGCTAAGAGACCCTTTAACTATATATATTATGTAGTACCCTTAGCTAATAACCTACCTAAAGTTAGCAAATAGTCACTCTATATAAGTTTAGCCTTGTGACAGTCTTGAACCCTAGAATAGTAACCTTTTAGTTTAAATGTTAAATTGATAGCTTATGGATTTATTTTAACCAACTTGTACACATCATTATTTTATACAGGAGGATACCTAGCTCTATTGCCTACTTGTACTTTCCTGGAGCAAGGCAAGTACACTCTACGGTTTTGTGCTTTTCATTATATATCCTGTGCTTCCTTGATTGACACGATTGCAACACGTCATGTACTTTCTGGTGCTCATGTTCTCTTGTTCTTATTACTTGTATCTGGGGTGGGAAAATATACTATCTATGTGACCAATCCCAAGTAACAACTCAGGTGTGTTTAGCTTAGACCCCGTATCGTGCACGTGGGTCCTAAGCCGCCCATTCATGTGCTTTCATGTGCTTACCCTAGCCGGTCACATATTTAGTTATATTTCAAATATAGTACACACATGTTCAGGAGATATACCTTGTACTTATTTCCTGTGATTCCATGATATCATGTTCTTTCAGGTGCTTACATATCATGTTCTTTCATGTTCTTACATTCATGTTCTTTCATGTACTTTACACTGTTTTTCATGTACTTATTCACCTGTTCTTCCTGTACTTTCCATGTTTCCTTGTACTTTCATATCATGATATCTTGTTCATTACCTAGAATTGTACTTGCTCCGCTCCTGAATAGGATATGTTGCAGGTGAGATGGAGGCCTTGTGTGACACCTACTATGGGCAGGATATTGCTTTCCCTACTGAGCCAGCTGGAGCTGCTTGTGACCTAGAGGCTGCAGAAGCCTAGTGCTTCTTTAGTATTTTCCATTATCTTTCCATGTTTTGAGACTAGCAGACTCTTTTATTAGTTGAAATGTAATAATTCAGATATTGTACTTACTCTGGTTGGGACACATTTATATAGATGCTGTGATTTCATTTCATGTTCATATTTATCTGGTTAGTTTCCCTAGATTGGTACAGCTTACTTTGTTGTGTGTCTAACAACAAAGGCTGGGCGTGTCCGACTCGTATCCAGTTATTCGGGAGCGGGTCGTGACAGTCACCGACTGTGTCGTCGGACTCGACACCTACGGAGGTAAAGGTGTACCATATAGTCCAATTCGGGTTCAACATTTCGTGTGACTTATGCTTTCTTTTTGTAGGAGCCGCTCAAACGGAGACACCCTACTCCAAAATCTGGTGGCAGCAGGCCAAAGGAGGTGGCGGGCTCATCTGAAGAGCGTATTCCGCCGATCACCATTTCTCCCATGGAGGAGAATCCATATGATACCGTTGTCGTGGAGGTTCCGGCATTCCCATATTATGTTAGAAGGGAAGCTGAGGATGAAGCAGCTTCCGAGATGGTGAAGGCTGCCGTAGGGGCCTTGGATGTTGAGGGTCCAGCGGACACGAGGCTTCGCGATGATGAAGTGGAGTGGAGTTCGTCGTCTTCAGATGACGTCGCTCCAGAGTTGCAAGAGTCTGTTGCGGGGGCAACAGATGTGGTTGGAACAGAGGAGAGGGTTGATTCCTCTCCTTGTCATGATGAGGGAAGGTTGGCTGCGGTATTGTCGAGTCCTACCCCAGACTCAGCAGCGGAAGCTGAGGTGGCTACCGATCAGGAGGTAGCGACAGATCCTGTCCCTGTAGAGGGATTTAATGGAGAAAGTGACACTCGGCTGCCGGTCCTGACTTCAGGGGCGAGTCAGAAGACAAGTGTTAATCTCCCCGTTCTGCCAGGGGAGGTACTGGCTGCTGATAGCACGTTGGGGGCTGATGAGGTGGCCACTGACGTCGGTGGTTCTTTCGAGTTTGAGAGGGGTAAGGGTTTGATGAAACCCTCCGTTGCTCCTTCCACTTGGGGTACTATCTCGACGCCTGTTTCGGCTTCTTTTGTTCCTTTGGCTCATCGGGCTAGTAGTCAAGCCCCTATTGATGAAGAGCCTGTCGCTACCGAGGGTCCAGCCTCGGGATTGAGGCAGGCGGGCTTTCTTGCGGTCCGTCTGCTAAAGCAGCTCCTCCGACTCCTGCTATGACGCCGCAGGTGCTGGCGGATGCAGATGAATATGTGAAATTCATCATCGAGACAGTGTATAAAATGCTGCAGAGGGGTGTATCGGCCGTGATGGACGCCAATGCCTCATATCAACCTGATCCGTCTTCATCAGGGCCATGATCATATGGCCGACATTCTAGAAGCCTCAGTGGTTGAGTTGGACCAGCGGCTTTCCGAACTGCAGCGCATCCAGCGAAACGACCTCTCCGTCCTGATAGATGCGAAGAAGGAGAAGCTGATCGCCGAGACTGAGTCTTCTTACCAGGCCACCGTGAGTGTCTGGGAACGCGAAGTGGCTGAGACTGAAGCTGTAGTGGAGCAGTTGTCTCAGTCTACGAGGGAGACGGTGGAGGCGCGAGCTGTGTTGGACACTAGTATCGCGAAGATTGATGTCCAGATCTGCCGCCTTAAGGACCAATGGGCCCGACTTCTATTAGACGTCGAACGTGTCCAGGCTGAACACGTAGCATTCAAGAAGGAGGAGGCAGCTTTCACCCACCGGGCTCTTACTTTGGCTCAGCAGCGGCAGCAGTTGGATGAGAAGCATGAGAATGACACTTCTCCTGAGACCATTGAAGCAATGCGTCAAGAAGCTGAACGTTGAGTCTTGGCGACTGTGGAGACTCGGGCGGCAGACTTGAGACGTCGGATTGAAGAGCTTTCAGCCAATCCTGGGGATGTTTAGGGATTGTAGTCTCTTCTTTTTATGTATTTGCAACTCTTACTGGGGATGGTGTAATCCTTTCCTCTCATTTTTTTTAGAAATAAAAAAATACACAATCTTCTGTGATGTGTTCATTTTTGCTGTCATGAACTTGATGATTTGGGTGGACCTATTATCTTTTGCGTACCTTGGTTTTTAGGTACAGATAATAAGTTTGAGAGAACCAACATGTTTGCTCAGAGGTAATGTGGACATGGCAAATATGGGATTCAAAATGATAGAATCTTCCTACTCAGAGGTGTTATGGACGTGGTAGGAGTGATTCTGGAGGATACGCAAAACTACTCAGAGGTAATGTGGACGTGGAAGTTCTGCAATTAATGTACGGCAACGCAGGGGTTGTCTATACGGGATGTTTACTCAGAGGTAATATGGACGTGGTAAACATGATGGGTAGCGTAGTCTTATGGAATGTAAGATTCCGCTTTGTAGGATGTAGGGGGGACAACTCAGAGGTGATGTGGACGTAGTTGTCATTCTACTGGAGGATGCCACGGAACAGGTGGGTTCCGGAAGCGTATGATTTTTTGGAAGGGAATTGTATGTGAGCCCTGATGATTGGGTCCATAGATCCCCTTGTGGAAGTACATGTCTGAAAGATGTCAAGAGTAGTACTTCTTCAGGAACTTGCCGTTGATGGGCATCATGAACAAGTCTCCATTGGGTTTGGCGAGGCGGTAAGCACCGTTTGAGTATACCGTCTCTATGATGAAAGGTCCTTCCCACTTGGGCTCGAACTTTTCTGGTGTCTTGTGAGTCAACACCATCGGCCTCCTGACTGCCAGAACCAGGTCGCCTACTTGAAAAGTCCTCTGCTTGACCTTTTTGTTGAAAGCCTGTGATATACGGGCTTGGTAGAGTTCGATGCGTTGTTGAGCTAGGATACGCTTTTCGTCAAGTGCCTCTGTGAGTTGGTTTGTGATTGCTACACGGAGTGAGGGTATCTGGATTTCGAGAGGCAGTACCGCTTCGCTTCCGTAGACCAAGGAGAATGGTGTGTTGCCTGTCGGGGTCCGTACAGTTGTGCGGTAAGCCCAAAGGCATTCGCCGAGCTTTTCGTCCCAGTCGCGTTTGTTGGATGACACGACCTTTTTGAGTAGCCTGACGATAGTCTTGTTGAACGCCTCGGCCAATCCGTTTGCTGCCGGATTGTAAGCGGTTGATGCCACATTTTGAATGCGATTCTTGTCACAGAATCTGCTGAAAGCATGGCTTATGAACTGAGGACCATTATCGTGGATGATCCTCCGGGGTACTCCGAAACGGTAGATGACGTAGTGTTTGATAAAGCTGATCACCCTGGAGCTCTTTACTTTCGCCAGCGGGACCGCTTCTGCCCACTTGGAGATGTAGTCGATGATGGCTAGGATGAAGCGATATCCTCTCGATGAAGGAGGGGTGATCGGTCCTACAATGTCCATGCCCCAAGCCTCGAAGGGCCAGGAGGCGACTGTAGGATGTAGTGGTTCTGACGGCGTATGAATGAAGTCCGCGTGAAGCTGGCACGCATGGCACTTCTTAGCATAGTCGACAGCGTCAGCGGCCATGGTTGGCCAGTAGTAGCCCATGCGTCGCAGTCGGTCCTGCAACTTAGGGCCAGGTTGATGGTCCCCGCAGGTTCCATCGTGAGCTTCTGGAAGGGCTTCGGCTGCTTTTTCGTTGGACAAACATCAAAGGAGAAGTCCATCGTAGGAGCGTCGGTACATCATTTTAGTGGCTGTATCGTAGTAGAATCGAAGAGAGCGTCTCTTGACTGAGACGGCTTCTTTCGGGTCCTCTGGAAGAATTTCGTAGACAGTGAAGTCGATGAACGGGAATCTCCAGTCTCGGACATTAACATCAGTGCTTGTTGACATAGCATGGGTTACTCGTGAACACAGGTTGTTTTTAGGACAGACCAAGTCTCGGCCCACTACCATGACGTAGTGTTGAGTCCCGAGGGGGGCTGCCAAGGAGGCTGCGAGGCCAGCCAGAGCACCAGCCTCCAGATTTTGTAGACGAGGTACCTGTTCGATGAAGAACCCGGTGAAGGTTGAAATGATGTTCAATACAACTTCATGGTAAGGGATCAGATCTTCGTTGCGAACCTCGTATTGCCCTCTGATCTGGTTTACGACGAGTTTTGAGTCACCGTAGGCTTCCAGATGATCCACCCCCAACTGTTGTGCTAGCTGGAGTCCCATAATGAGCGCATTGTACTCGGCAACATTATTGGAGCATGGCTTCGAAAGGGAGTAAGCACGCTGGATGACCAGCTGATCGAGGGAGACTAATACCACCCCCACTCCTGCGATGATTTGGCCTTTGGGGCCTGTTCTTGAAGCGCCATCGAAAAACATCCGCCAGACGGAGCCTTCTTCGATGACTTTTGATTCTTGGACTTCATCCGGGATGTCTTCATAGAGTCTTGAGGAATGGGATGGGGTGTGCAGCTAAAAAGTCAGCCAGAGCTTGACCCTTAACAGCTTTTTGTGGGACAAACACCATGTTGTATGGCGTTAGCAAGATCGCCCATGTGGCAAGCCGGGAGTTTAATGATCCTGGCTTCGTCATGAGGACTCTGAGCGGATTGACTCGAGAAATGACATGAATTGTCTGCCCCGAGACATAATGACGAGTCTTTTGGATGGCAAATACCAAAGCCAAGCACTCCTTTTCAACGGGGTTGTACCGGTGTTCGGCCCCGATCAGAGTTCGACTGAGGTAGTAGATTGCTTGCTCATAGCCTGTATCGCTGTTCTGAGCTAGCAGAGCGCCAAGGGAATGATCCATGGCACGGACGTAGAGTAGAAATGGTTTGTCGGCGACTGGTGCCACCAGGACTGGCGAGCTCGTCAGATAAGCTTTGATGTCGTCGAAAGCCTTTTGGCATTCCTCTGTCCAGACGTAAGAGACTCCATTCTTCATGAGCTGAGTGAAAGGTTAACATTTTTCGGAATGGTTTGCTATGAACCTCCGGATATATGCCAGACGCCCCTACAGGCCTCGAAGTTCTCGAAGGTTCTTCGGAGGGTCCATGTCGAGGATGGCTTTGGTCTTCTCGGGATCGACATGAATGCCTTTCGTCATGATAATGAAACCTAAGAACTTTCCGCTAGAAACCCCTAGGAAGGATTTAGCGGGGTTCATCTTGAGTTGATGCGCCCGCATGAGATCGAAGACTGTCTTGAGGTCTTGCAGGTGATCTCCTTTGAGATGGCTTTTGACTGCGATGTCGTCAACATAGCATTCGACGATTTTGCGAAGATGCTACCGAAAAATGGTGCTCATAGCTCGTTGGTATGTTGCACCAGCATTCTTCAAGCCGAAGGGCATCACTGTGTAGCAGAAAATGCCCTTTCGAGTCCTGAATGACGTGTGTTTTGCGTCATCGTGGAACATCTTGATCTGGTTGTAGCCCGAATACCCGTCTATGAAAGACATGCGTTCGCAGCCACATGTGTTGTCGATCATCACGTCGGTGATTGGAAGTGGGAATTCATCCTTCGAGAAAGCAGAGTTGAGATTCCTGAAGTCGATACAAACTCGTATTTTCCCATTCTTCTTGGTGACAGGGACGACATTGGCTACCCAATCTGGGTGCTCTTCTTCACGGATGAAGCCGCTGGTCAAGAGTTTGTCCACCTCCTGATCGATGGCGTTCATGATGTCCAGACGAAAATGTCGATGTTGTTGTTTGATAGGCTTGGCATCAGGTAAGATGTTGAGCCTATGCATCACGATCTGGGGATCAAGTCCCGACATATCTTCGTAGCTCCAGCCGAAGACATCGATATACTCTTTAGCCAGCTGGATTAAAGATTCTCGGTCTTCTCCTTTTAGGCTTTTGCTGATGAAGATGGGTTTGGAAGAAGATCCGTCCCCAAGGTCGATTTGCTCGACTTCGTCTTCGGTAGGAGGTTCACGTAATTCAAAACGAGACTCCCACTGTTCTTCCAGGTGTTGAGCCCAGGGTTCTTCTTCGAAGAATTCCGGCGCTTGATCTTGTCACCCTGCTTCAGTATCTCAAAGAGTTGCAGGGTGTCTTCGTCGTTGAACGAATAAACCTCATTTGGCCTTGGTGCAAGTGGAGGCTTCTGAGTAGGTGCTGACGCACCTTTTGAGGCATTGACAGTCAACGCCTGTTTCCCCTTCGTCTCTCGTCCGGGGTTGTTGGTTGCAGGCCGCTTCCCCTTGTCCTCAAAGGCATGGAAACTGACTCCCAGAAGACGAGCATTGGCCGCCTTCTTTTCTGCGGCTTCTGCTTCAATGATCAAGGAGCTCCAGTCGGGAGGAGGAGTAGAGTTGAGCCAGAGTTTGACTGCAGGTAGCATGTTCATGCTGCAGGAGGAGAGGAGTGCATGTTCTGGCATGCCCGGGGGCAGCCTGAAGCAGGCCTGTCGGAAGCGTTCGATGAACACTCGAACTATTTTCTTCTCCTTCTGGTGTATCTCTATAAGGGACGCCATTGTCATGTCCTTTCCGCCGTCGTAGAAACGGTCGAGAAAAAGGCGCGTCAGGTCGTCGAAGGAAGATATGGAATTATCGGGAAGGCTGCAGTACCAGTCGTACGCCACTCCCTTCAGTGTCCCGACAAATATGCTGGTGAGTAGCGCGTCCTCCTTCGAAAGATGTCCCGTCTGAGACTGGAAGTACGTCAGATAGCGACGAGGAGAGTCCTTCCCGTCGTATGGCGTTAGTGTTTGTGGTTTATACTTAGGAGGATAAACTACTTTGTTCCACTCGAGGGGATAAGGTTGGGGAATTCCCATCTTTTGGCGCTCCTCTTGTCTCGTCTTGGACTCAAAGCGCTCGCGCAAGTCCCTGATCATCTCGACCACGTCTTTCGTGGAGCTGGGAGTCGAGGAAGGTGGTACCACCTGAAGTTGAGCATTTGAGGGCTCCGATGTACGAAGTGCTTCTCGACGATCCGTATCCAAGGATACCCGTTGAAGGGGTACACTTGATTCTCCATTGGCCCCTGGGTCAGGACCGGTAGAAGGTGTCTTAGCCAAAGCTGACCGTATCTCAAACACTGCTTGAGTCAGTGTTTGCATGGAGGCAGAGAGGGTTTTGAGTCCTCCTTCTAATGTGTCCATACGCTGGACGAGGTCTGGTGGCGGTGCATCAGACTCGGAATCACCCCCAGCCATGTATACTGTCATGATACGGCTGGAAGTGGATGGATCGGTTGAGGCTTCACTCTCGGCCTCACTCTCTTGTAGGGGAGTTGCCTCTCCTGGAGCTTCGACCTGGCCACCCCCGGCTATGTTCTGGAGAACATTCTCGATGGGAGCATCTGTAAGGGCCTGATTACCCTTGGTTCCGTCTTGAAGGACTTCTTCATCTCCGAGACTCAGATCCGTGGGGGCTAGACTACCCCCGGCTATGTTTTGGGGGACACCCTCGTCTTGAAGGACTTCTTCGAGACGTAGATCTACAGGGCCTAGATGACCCCCAGCCATGTCCGGGAGGCTGACTTCGAGTAGATCGGCCCCAGCTGTACTTTGGAAGACAGCTTCGTCTTCAGAAGGAGGCTCGACAAGAGTCTGACTACCCCCAGTTTCCTCCAAGATCTTCTTTCTTCCCCGAGTGCCTTGAAACACTCCGGAGGACGAGACACTTGCCTTGGTTTTCCTCGGCTGGCTCTTGGACGAGGACGAGGAGTTGCCAGTCGTCTTTCGGACTGACGAGGAGTTAGAGATCACGTTGCATGAAGCAACCCTTGGCTCTTCTTTTGTTGACACCTTCTTTCTGAGGCGACGTCGGAGGGGTGTCGATGATTGCAGCCGCTGGAACACTGACTGCCTTGGTGGGACTGCCGCCTTGCAACAACAGTTGATGGTGACCACAACACAAGTGTGCCCTGTGAGGGGCGCATCGTGTATGTCAGCTGACTCTCCTGATCGGCGCTTGTGAGTGATCACGTTGCGCAGATCGTTGGAGGAGAGCGCCACCTTCGTACCCCCTTCAGGCGCATGGCAAGGCCAAGCGCCGGGGTGGTCAAGTGAATGCTGTGCCCCCTGATCTAACACCAAATAGGCGTCCCGATCAGTAGTAGGGGAACAACATTTGAAGTGACTTGAACGGACCTCAGACGCACAACCAGAGGAGACGCGGGAGTTCAAGACCACTGGATTTGCCTTACTCGACTTAGTTGTGCACGCAATAGATGCGTCCAAGTGAGACAAGGACTTTGAAGGTCGGCTCGTTTCTGGCGCAGAAGCACCTGAGTCGACCTTATAAAGCTTACCATCAGCAGCGCGCATGATTGTGAGCCCATGCTTCTGGCTTGCTGCTGGCATAGCACGTTTGAGACGCATGGCCCGTGCTGTCTTGGACTTCTTTGTACCAGGCCGCTGGGGCGCGTAGTACTCAGAATCCAAATTCTCCTCGCCACTACAGCGAGTGAGACTGTCAAAGATAGAGACCTTCTGTGGCGCATCAGAGATGATGCGCGGGGCATTGGCTGCGCCCCTGCTCCGTTGACGCATCTTCCTCGCCTGAGAGGGAGATGGCTGGGGAATGTGGTCAGTCGCACGTTTCACCGAGAGATGCGCTGCACCGGCGGGCGCATCTTGGTTGCTGAGGACGTCAGTAGGTAGGGAATACTGGATTGGCGCATCCCCTTCGGTGGTGGTGCCAGAGGCGTCGACCTTGCGCACCCAGACTCGACGGGTCTTCTTCGGCTTTGGCAGCCGCTTCGAAGGACTCGTACTTCCTTTAGAGATGAACTTCTCATACGCCTGTTGATTGAGGCGTACGACCAGCGTCTTGTGGGAGGAGCCCACCTTCACATCGTCGGATTGTGACACAGCTTTCTCGGTGGAGGAGAAAGAGGTCCCCAGCATAGTCGCCAGCTTGTTTGCCATTAAAATCTTTTGATTGCAAATTTCAATACAAACAGAACAGTGTTACAATATAGGACTTAGACGTAGTCCTAGGAGTACACTTTTGTTTAATCTGGGTCCCTTGTGCCGATGGAGCGAGTGGTAATGCGTTAACTCCGTTGACGATCTGACGACGGTTATCGGTTCTCTGAAGGTTTGGATTGCTCTGGGTGCTGGAGCTTGCTGAGAGGAAGAAGACGTTGAGTGTCTGTATCTGCCTCTCTGGTAGTACGAAGTCTCTGTCTGTCGATATATGTTTTTTTCTGTGTGTGTTCCTTCGTGGGTGAGAAGAAAATAATCCCTCTATTTATAGCTTTGCAGGCTGGCTGCTCATGCGCGCATATGTAGGATGCGCCTGGACGCGGGGATGCCACGTAGTGATTGCTGATGGAGGCACATGGACGATGCGTCCTGATTGAGGGGTTGAATTCTTCATGCTGATGTCGTGAGCCGGCACGTAGCAGGGAAGAAGATCTTTCTGTTGCTGAGATCTTGGGTGAATCGAGTCAAAGGACACGTGTCATCGGCCTATGGCTCGAAGATCTCGGATTTGATGGAGAATGATCTGGTAGGATGCGCCTGGGATTGGGCGCATGAGGAGACTTTGGCTCGTAACTTTTGGGAGTCACGAACCATTCAGAGCGCATGACTTTTGAGGCGCATGCAAAGCTTCAGTAGCGACTTTACTTCTGTCTTTTGGGATCAAAGAGAAGTCTGGGACGCATAGCTTTTGAGGCGCATCCAGATTTAGGCGCATAGCTGCGGCGGCGCATGCGAGTGGTTGGGCGGCCATGTGGCTTGTAACCGTCGGAGGAAAGTAATGGTGATGCTGACGTTGGCGACGCTTCGTTTTCTGAAAAAGCTGTCAACTGTTTAGTCTTCGGGAAGCGTGCTGCCAACCCTGTCAGACTTCAGCATTTAATATTTTTGATATTTGATGGACAGCTGAGTGGGCGCATCGATCGACGTTCCACTAGGCGTATGGGGACGCATGGGGGCGCATCCCTGTACGGCGCTTGGTGCTGAAGGACGCGTCTGTGTGATGTGCTTGATGGGCGCGTCTGTGTGATGCGCTTGATGTTTGAAGGGCGCGTATGTGTGATGCGCTGTCTGGCCGACGCATCCGCTTCGTGACACGTCTTTAATGGTGTGACTGTTACGTTCTTCGAGTGCTTTAAATAGCCGTTTTGACTTGGCTGAATTCGAAGCGTCCGGTTCATCCATTTAATGCAAATTCATTGTACGGAATTCGTAGAGCCATCTACTTGGCGCATGGGTTTGATTTGCCCGGCCTATAAATAGTGGCATGGAGAGAGTTTGCTTCTCGTTCTCTCACGTTCTTCCGACATGAACTTGTTTACTCAGATGCATTTTGTTGATGAGATGCTCCCGAGGGTGAAGATGCGACGCAATGTCTTCATTGATGCACTTGAAGGTGACTGTTACATCCAAAAGTCGGAGTCGAGGGCTTCTGAGACAGGTAGAAGGTGCTTGTTGCATCCAAAGACAGGGATGCTCGAGCCTCGTCTTCGTTATTTTGGAAGAGCCGCAGATCAGAATGGCGGTGCTGCGGCTTTGGGGGCTCTTTCTTCCTTCAAAGTGGGTGTCGCCCACTCTGGTTGTGTTGAAAGCTGCTCCTTTAGCCGCGGTTTCGATTGCGGTCTTCCTTCGCCTTTGGAGGCTCTTTCGAAGCCTCCCCTGGCCACAGTCGGCTTGCGGTGCTCTTCTCTTCCTCAGTTTGGGGAGCTCTTCCTCTAGCTAGAGGGTTGATTGCCACCCTCATTTTGCTCAATAAATGCTTCATTAGTCGAAGCATTTAGACGGCGGTGAGCCTGGCTGGAAGAGCGGCACATAACTGGGCTGCTGAAGGGATGCACATAACTGAGCTGCCGAAGGGATGCACATAACTGAGGATGCACATAACTGAGCTGCTGAAAGGATACGCCCTGCTGAGGGCGCATGGTGGGATGCGCCCTGCTGAGGGCGCATGGTGATCGCCGCGCCTGGCTGTAGACTTAGGATCTTTTCTTTTTGTAGAAGTTCTCCTTTGTACAACCTTTTTTTCTGCTGTGTGATGTACTCTGTCCGAGCTCTCTGGCACATGTAGTGTTTGGCGCATAGGATTTCTGGTCCTGAAATTCCATGCTTCTACAGGAACAAACTCAACAACCTCAAGAACGAGTAATATTAAGATGGTCCACCAGAGAAAAGAGAAATATAATTTCGGATAATATTGTCATATTTCTCTAGGAACGTAAGAAAGATTGTGGATACTGGAAGATGATCTAATCAACTTCCGTCAGGCCATGGAAAGTTCCAGTTCTCAAAGTGGATTGATACAATAAATAAGGAGTATAAGTTCATGTAAGACAATAAAGTTTAAGAACTTGTCCCATTACCAAAAGGTATGAAATTCATTGGTTGTAAATGGACATTTAGAACCAAGAAGGATTCGAAGGGTCATGTGGAGAAGTATAAAATATGTCTTGTAACTAGTGACTTTACTCAAAATTTTGAGATTGATTTTAAAGAGATTTTCTCTTCGATATCTTTGAAAAACTCCTTTAAAACAATCATAGCACATGTTGCATATTTTGATCTTGAGTTACATCAAATGGATGTCAAAACGGCATTTCTCAATAGTAACATTGACGAAACTATTTATATGGTGCAGCCAGAAAATTTTGTGTCGAAAGATCCAAATAATATGGTTTGCAAATTGACAAAATCTATTTATGGACTCAAGCAAACTTCTCGTCAGTGGTACTATAAATTTTACCAAGTTGTTACCTCGTTCGGTTTTGAGGTTAACGTTGTTGAAGATTGTGTGTATCACAAATTCAGTGGGAGTAAAATTATTTTTTTGGTTTTGTATGTTGATGACATACTGCTTGCCACAAATGATATAGGCATATTGCATGACACTAAGAAATTTCTATCAAATAACTTTGAGATGAAAGATCTTGGTGACGTCTCTTTTGTATTAGGAATTCAAATACACCGAGATCGTTCTCGAGGTATTCTTGGATTATCACAAAAGAGATATATCGATAAAGTGCTTAAAAGATTTGGCATGCAGGAATGCAAACCAGGTGACACCCTAGTCGCTAAAGGAGACAAGTTCAGTCTCAATCAGTGCCCTAGAGAATAGCCTTGAAATTAAGAAAATACAATAGATTTTCCTTCATGATCAGTTGTAGGGAGTCTAATATATGCTCAAGTATGTACGTGTCAGGAATTGCGTACATATTAGAATGTTAGGCAGATATTTAAGCAAATATTGATGGATCATTGGGTAGCAGCCAAACTACTTAAGTAATTAATAGAGAACAAAAAATTATATGCTCTTTGTAGGAGATCGGATAATTCTGGAGATCATAAGGTATTCCGACTCCGATTTTGTTGGATGACAACACAGTAGGAGATCCACATCAGGTTATGCTGACTAATGGAGATATATTTTGGATGAGTGTCAAACATGCACTCATAATTTCTTCCACCATGGCAGCAAGGTTTATAACATACTGTGGGGCATCTATTCAGGGAATATGGTTGCAAAATTTTGTCACAAGGCTGGGCCTACAGTACGGTGCTGAAAGACCACTTAAATTATGGTGTGACAATAAATCAGCAGTAATGTATTCCAATAACAACAGAAACTTGTATAAGTCAAGGATATTGACATAAAGTTTCTAGTTGTAAATGAAAGAATTCAGAATGATTAAAGTGTCCATATGGCACATTATGACAAACTCCATTTTAGCGGATCCGCTCACAAAAGTATTATTATCCAGGGTCTTTCATGAGCATACTGCTCATATGGGTGTTATCTCAATCAAGTATATGGCAATATAGTGGGAGTTTGTATTTTATGTATTTGGGTGCTATTTGGTTTTGGACACATTTATGTATTAAAGTATTTTGGATATTTATCTGATCAGATATATGGAAATTCAGTTCATTATGTTAAAGTATTGATCTCATTAAAGTTAAGGAGGACTAGATAGAAATAAACATGTATTGATCACATTGTGTGTTATTTTTATGCTACGCATCCATGATTGATCTATGTTGTTTAGCTATATTGGTATATGTGACCATTGATGGTTTAGTTACGCTATATGTGATGAAGGCCACTTTGATCCTATGTTGATATGGTTAATGGACAAGATTGTCCGGATATACCCTAAGGATTAAGATAGCAGTTTATGAGCTCACTAAGGTTAACACAATTATAAGGTTACATATGTGGCCCAGTGGAAGATTGTTAGAATTATTCAATAATTAAGGGGCCACATATGTAAAATTAATTGTGTTTAGGCTATCTAAATAATTAAGCCAAATTAAAGTGGTCTATTTAAAAATTGGCTTAAGGGTATAATTGTCATGGAATTAATATGTAGATACCGGAGATAATTCTAATTTGATGAGGGGCCAAATTAGAAATGTCAAAACATATAAATATATGTGTTCATTAGGGTTATGGTTCCCAACTTATACGGCACCCAAAAGAGAGGTTTTCTCTTTTTTCTCTTCTGCATCCCCATCAACAAAAAGAGAGGGACAAATGATTCGGATTCTTCTCTGTCATTAAGGTCGTAGCAAGTTGGAAGATCGAACCCAATAAAGAGACGTTCGCTTCAAGATCCATCAAGTCTAGCAATGGATTCAGGTACGCTTCCGCAATTTAATTTATGTTCTTCATCTCATGAATCGACAGGGCACAATAAAATTTCTAACATCACTATCTAAGTTAATTACCTCAATGTTTTTATTGTGATAGGTTAATTGTGTATCTACTCACCTCAATATTTCAACTGCAAGGACCTCCCTAGACTTTTTATTTTTGTTTTTTTGGACACTAATTACACCTCTTCGATATTTCCAAGGGCTACAGCATTAAAACAAGAACAACACTACACTTGTAGTTTTCATCCTCAATTTCTTTAAAACTATTAAAATGTTATTCTTTGTGCCCATGTTGATTTCCACGATATCATTTTGGGTCATTTCACAATAACTACTAGGTCTCCTTTGGTTCGCGGAGAAGAAAGGAGAGGAAATCAATACTTTACTCTTTTCATTGGTCCAAAAAATTGCAATTTTTTGGGAAAAAAAGGGGTTTGGAAAGGCGAGCAATATAGTTAGAATTCATTTGGGAAGAAAAGTGAATCCTTGGCGCATCCAGAACACAAAAAAATGAATGACTTTTATTTTTCATGGCCATGATTCAACCAAAATCTTTCTCTTCCAAAATCTTCTTCATTTATACTTTCATGTCTTACCCTCCTTCCATAGCACCCTAATCAGCATGACAGCATATGCTTGTTATTATGTTCTTGTCAAGAATGATTGATACATTTTGTTTTTATTGTTGTGGGTACGGGAAGGGGAATTCCTAGATTCGAGACCAATGGTCAATGAGTGTTTCTGTCTTCTTCTTTTTTTCCTTCAAAAAACAAAAAGAATAAAAATAAATAGAGTCTTGTTAAAATTAACCCAATTGCAGTTACTTTACTAGAATGATTGATGATTGGCATAGAAAGACAAGTAGGCAGCAATACAAGAAATTGAAATAGCTATAGTACATATATATATTGTAGACACCAATTGAAATTGTACACTTAACTTAAGAGGTCATGAAATATGTAATTAAAGTAAACATGCAAACAAAAACCAAATTACAGACAATCCACTCTAGACCCAGGGAAAGCTCTAACCTACCCAATAATGGCATATCTTACAACACATTCCCTACTTCCTCACTTAAAAAAGAGAAATCTGATACTTGTTTTCCAACCGCATATCCGAGTCGTGCTGATTCTTCCCCCAAACTAACAAAGAGATCTTGATCATAAAATCCGATTCGTGCTGATTCTTTCCCGAAGCTAACAAAGAGATCTTGATCATACAAGAAAAGGCGTATCGGGCATGATTGGCTGGTTCCATGGAATGCTGAAGTAGCCATCGTTCACCATAGGCCCATAATAGAATCCACTGGCAGTAGAATTAATACTCATACAGTTGAGTATGCCATTGAGGGAGTGGAGCCTAGTGGTGAGCTCCACAGCCCGGGTCCTCAGAACTGTATTCTCAGCCTCGACAACAAGGAAGTTGTGGTTCACCATCTGCAGCATGTCCACTACGTGAGCGCTCTCTTCCCTCAGCTGCAGCTCTTCCGCCGCAAGCTCGTCCAGGCGCTGCTGCTTCCTCATTCGGGACCTCCGTGCCGAGTCACGGTTGGACAGCATCCTCCTCTTCTTCCTCATCTGGTCCTCCATTGAAGCCTTGACAAGTACTTCTGGGCCAATTGATATGGACCAACTTTTATTTGTCAATAATATATAATTATGTAAAAGAGAGGGGGGAGGGGGGAGAATATGATGCTAATATATATTATGTATGGTGATGAAGTTTGAGAATGGTGAGCTCATGAGAAAACATAGAACCAGTAGAGGAAGACAACAGAGAAGGACTGGACTAGGTGAGTCCTACGGCGGAGGGTGGAATCTATCGTGAACCCGGAGAGGAGGACCTCACTTAGGATTGGCGACATCGATTGTAAGCATAGAAAACAATAAAATAATAACTATACATGTGTTGTGCTTAATGTCTTTTATATATTCCGTTCGGGACTGAAGAATATATGAAGGGAGGAAGATGGTTGCATAAAATATTTGTCATGAATTATTACGTAATATACATTGTTTGTAACAAAAAAATAATACAAAAGTTTGAGCGAAGACACAAAGGAAAGGAGTATCCAAAGCGTGAAGGGAAGGTTTGGGAGTAGAGAGAGAGAGAAAAGAGAGAGGGGGGAATTTGGGAAGGGAAGGAGACTGGAATTTATAGAAGGGATGGCTAAGGAAGGAAACAAGAATGAAGTTGGGAAAAGTTATAGAGAGACAGTGGGAGCTTTGGAATCTCCTCAGAATATTTGTTTGGAGACATTAAAATAATAACAAGTAATGTTGCTTAGAGTTTGGTTGCCAAAATTTGGAAAACAAAAGAAACAAAAGCAATCATAGCCTAAAATTAATTAAAAAGAAACTAAAACATGCTCAAATATATTCATCTAATAATATGATTTCCAAATAAGAGTTCCACAGTATGGATTAGTTACAATAAATAAACAGATCATCCATATCGTAGCAAGCACCCCCATCACGTTTGGTTGGTTCACACAATCATCATGACCTTGGAAAATGGTTAGTCAACACTCAACAGAATTATGACCTTGGAAAAGAAAAGTAATTCATTTTCTGAGTTTAGATGAAAAACAATTCCAACAGATTAAATTTTCCTCCCAATTTTGGACCTTCCCAAACACTAGAATTTTTTTAATAAAAATTACAATTTTTCAAATGAAAGAAAAGAGCAAAGAATTAATTTTCTATCCTTTATGACCAAACAATAGTGGACCTGTGAGCATTATGCCAAACATCCAACACTACCAAACACTTCCAAGTCAGACATTATTGGCTTATTACTCGCTCAACTCCATTCTCATTCAGTGTCTTCATGTTCATACAATCCATATAAAACTACAAAGTCCACGTCACAAAGGAGTCTCTTTTCATTCACTAAGAGGCTGTTTGGATAGATGTAACTCTTTGAAAGTGTGAAAGTGGCACTTGCAGCAAGTTGAATTTCCGTGGACTTGCAGCAAGTGGCACTTTCCAAAATGTGTTTGGATAGAATATTTTTTGTCTGCTGCAAGTGGAAAAAAAATTGGTTTGGTGTTTGGATAGTTATGTAAGTAGAAAGTGGAAGTTTTTTTAGAGATGTGGTAAACCTAGGTATGGTTACCCCCCAATAATTAAATTATTTATCATAATTAAACAAAAAAAAATACAATATTTTTTTAACCACAAATTAATTAATTCTAAAATAAACCAATATATATCCCCCCCCCCCCCCCCCCTCTCTCTCTCTCTCTCTCTCTCTCTCTCTTCTTTTTACACAGATTATTTTTTTTACCACAATTTATTTTTTTGCAGCAAGTGGCCTCCTCCTCCTCCTCCTCCACTCCGCCTCCTCCTCCACCACCTCCACTGCCTCCTCCTCCTCCTTCACTGCCTTCTCCTCCTCCACCACCTCCTCCTCCACCGCCTCCTCCTCCTCCTCCTCCTCCTCCTCCTCCTCCTCCACCACCTCCACTGCCTCCTCCTCCTCCTCCACTGCCTTCTCCTCCTCCTCCTCCTCCTCCTCCTCCACCACCTCCTCCTCCTCCCACTCCGCTGCCTCCACCGCCTCCTCCCCTTCCTCCCGCTGCCTCTCCGTTGGTCCTCTCCCGTTCACCACTTGCAGCCCACTCCCCTCTTTTTGGTTGCAAATGTGAGGGAAGAAATATGGGAGGACAAGAACTGCAGTGAAAGTGAGATTCTCCACTTTCACTGCAGTTTCAACCGCGAACCAAACGGTGAAACTGCAGTGAAATGCCGCAGCTGCAGCGGAAAGTGGCACTTACTTCCCACTTTCCGTGATCCAAACAGCCCCTAATAGGGGGATGAAAGAAAGGTATCTCATCTTTCCAACATGGATTTATTTGGCAGAAAAAAAAAATAAAAAAGCTTTAGTCCATCTGAACCAAGCCCAACGTTAGCCGATCAAAATCTAACCAAATCCGCAGTATTTAAGATCCAATCATCGAACAAATCATTAGAAGTCCAAACCAACTCAAAATGACTCGTGCCTGACACCATAAGAAATTTTCTTATAGCCCAGTCCTTAAAACATGGCATAATTTCTTCAAAGGTAAAACATGCTTTAAATGTTTTCTAATAAACAAAGTAGATCGTCTGTAACAAGAACAGCAACTTCGGCTTTTACAAATGAATAAAATGGTACGCAGATATTCCGAAGAAAATGTATAATGTGACATCCGGCAAAGGGAACACCGAGAAAAGTAGAGCAAGGAAAGCACGCAGTGGTCCAAGCGAGGAAAGCAGGTAGTGGTCCAATGTGGTAAGGTGATGTTTGGAATCGAGATCATTATCCTCATACAGTCCATCAATCCTTTCCAAAATCGGCACTGTAGTGAGCACTGGACTCGAGCTTCTTTGCTTCGGTCAGTTTTCTGACAGCCTGACGTATCAAGAGAGTAAAAGTTAGTAAACAAGCACAGCACTCCCGAAACTACCAAGAAAAATCAAGATTTTTAAATTCAGAAATTGTTGATCTAAAACTTGTTCATCCGGTTAGAAATCGTGTAGGAAAATCCATTGTTAGGCAGTTCGCTATAGGGACTCGGATACACAAGCAAATGAAGACTGTTTTAGAGCATTAATAGCTCGTAATGGCCTTTCTTTGTATTGAGATCACGTACATATCATATACCGTATCTGATTACAAGTTTACTTTGGATCCAAATTAACATGCTCATCTTTATGTCTGCATTCAGACCTGGTAATTTAATATTATTATCTTGTTATTTTCTTTCTTCTTTTCGAAAATTTGTTCTTGTGTTATTTGCTCTTGATTAGTATCCTCATCTTCAGGTTACGTTTTGACCCAAATTAGCATGCTCATCTGCAGGTCTACATTTATACATAGACTCTGTTCTAAAAGGCAGTGCCTAGGCGCTAGGTGCCGGGTGCCCGTCCGATGCCCGCCTAGTCCCCCCGACGTCCGACTATACATGTTTTGGGGTTTTATTGATTTTTTTCTGCAATTTTTAGTTTTTTTTTTTTTATTATTCTTTTTATTTTTTTGAACCGCCTGGTTCTAGGCGGCCGCCTACTAGACGCTAGGCGGAAGGTGTCCGCCCGATCTGTTAATTAGTATTTGCTTCGGCCAGTTTTTTTTTGGCATAGATGAATCCAGATTTATTAGTATTGCGTTTTTGCTCTAGATTACTATTAAAATGGAGAATCAAGAGCCCAATCCGTTAATTAAGCAATTCCATATATTTATAACAAAGTATCCATAAATTTATAACAAAGTATAAATACATAGTATATCCAGGCTTCAACAAATCCACGATACTAAATATTGGACTTCAAAAAGAAGTTACCTTCATGAAATCCTCATGTATAACATAGTCTCGCTCTGCACGTATTGCAAACATTCCAGCTTCCGTGCAGATATTCCGAAGATCAGCTCCATTAAAGCCCTGAAAATAGGGACAATGGATGGCAAAATTAATTATCATAGCGATCAAGTTTAAACCATCTTCTCCATAGAGATGAACTATGTAACTCACCTCAGCAAGCTTTACAACGGCTTCATAGTCAATTTCTCCATGTTTAGCTATACCAGCAGCATGGATTTTGAGAATCTCCATTCGTGATTGTTCATTTGGTAAAGGGATTTCAATCTTCCTGTCTAACCGGCCTGGGCGAAGAAGGGCTGGATCCAGAACATCAGGCCGATTTGTTGCCATAATCATTTTGACCTAAAATCATGGAAAGATCAAAATTAATAAAATTCAATAGATTTATCATGCATAGAATGAGTATTCCTCCAACTACTTAGATGGTAGTATCAATACAATGATATAAATTCTGACGAATAAAAGAAAATAGTTTGGTCTATGACAGTTTGAAGTAGTCGAAAGTTTTCCGTGTTGTTGTTACAGTGGAAAATAAAGGGACATAATGGTAAGTTGTCACAGTTCATTCCCGGGATAAAGCCTTTCCTGCAGCCATGAGCCAGCTTTTATGATACATGCAATTCAATTTTTATATTTGAATTTCAAGGCAATTAGAGAGTAGAGCAACTCTAGCTAAATATTAGTGAATTTTATCCCAGGTTGCAATATAGACACAGACGGATTCGGATATGGATACAGCAATTTTGAAATTTGTGGATACAGATACGGCATGAATATGGTTAAATATACACATGAAAACATAATTATATGCATATTTATATCTTATTATCTTATATCTTAATAAATCTATATATAAGCATATTTTGTGTAGTACCTAGGTTCCAAAATGTTCTAGAATTGATTCAGTGCAAAGAAGTATTACTTTCTTATATTTCAATTATGTTTGGTAGTCAAAATTACTTTCAACTATGTTTTGGATATCTTTGCAGCCTAGACATGGGTGAGCTATATGTGACAGGAGTGTCCAAGAAGTTTCATGCCCAAAGACATGTCGGATGCAGATACGGGCACAGATACAGTCCTCCCGATGAGTATCCATGAAACATAGATTTTATCTCTTACAATTTGGGGGCAAAAGCAAAGGTATACTTTCTGATATAATTAGAGCTTAACTGTTCACTTGAAAATACAGAGACAGAGGGACATTCTAAGACATGCATGGGAATGTCAAAAGAAAGATAAGAAAATACACTTTTAGTATTTTTACCCTATCTACCAATGACGGGGAAGACTGAAAAAATAAACGAGAACAATCACTAGGCTTTTATTCATAGTGTTACAGAGAATATATATGTATTACTGCTAAGCAAAAGGAAAAAAATATACTGCATTAAGAAAAGCAAGTAGGGGAGTAAACGGAGCAAGTATGGAGCAGACAAGTTTAATGGCATTAGAATTTGCTTTCTTCTATCAGATACGAATGATATTGTTGGGATACTTAACAGAGCTATGGAGCAGACAAGTATTATTGCATTTGTATTTCTTTTCTTCTGGTGAATACGACTGATATCATTTCGATACTTAACCAATGTCAACTTTTGACTAATTTGTACTGTATACTTGCTGTTAATGTCTCAAAATCATTAGATCATTTATTAATATTGGAATTGTCATCAGAGCCGCATGTATAATTCTATATACTTGTTACTTTATTTTTTGGGCCTCTATGATAATATATTTGAACTATGTGGCAGCGCTAATTCTGTCCCAATGATGACGATGAGAATGCGGTGTCTGGATTGATGACATGGTTGGAAGTAAAGAACTAAAGAAGTGGGCATGAACTTTATATTTATTCTTTGGCCAAATTTGGATGAGAATAAGGAAGAAAGTAGAAACTTACTTGATCTCTTGTATTAATATGGATAAGATTTGATTAAGATCAGGATTTCTTTTAATTATTTATCAGGTATTGAAATTGCAACTTGGGCCTTTATTTGGTTAATCAAGTGATGTTAATAGCTTTTGTTCTTGATGATGAACTTCAAGTCATCGGACCCATTATGAGTAATACGCATTATGCAACAACATCATGCACTATGGATCTTTTGATAGATATCTTAGAAATTTCTAGTTGGCTAATTGAGATAATATTTGAACAGATATACCCCTAACAATATTAGTAATTCCCAGCCTAAATACAACGAACTAAGTTTTTGTAACTGGAAATTAGCTTCCAATTGTCTTTTTTTTGGTAATAAATGCAGAAAATTCTATATAATGATGCAGTTGATCTTTTAACAGTCTTTTTTGTTTTTACCTCCTATGATTAGTTTTAAGAGCCCATACAAAGATCGGTAACTATAATATTTGAGGTACCCACTGAATTTAATAAAAAAACATGTAATCTCTTAAAAAGGGCCTTGTACAGAGCACTACATCAATTTCAGATATGCTCTTACCAATAGTTTGAATTGATACATAGGTCACTGATTGAGATATTATAAACAACGAAAAAGTAAGTTGTATCAAAGCTCTCATTTATAGTTAGAGAGGTTTATGTGGCCTTGTGGCAGAATTGATGGGAAACAGATGAGGGAGAAAAGAGATCATAGACTCCATGCAAGTCGGTAGGAAATTGTCTGGATCTGTGCTGCTCTTAGGCAGGAAAAAAAAGTTGTTTGTGCACATGAATAACTAAGTAAAATCTTATGTTGGATATATAAGATATTTTGTTCAAGCATAGGATGGAAACCAGAGATACAAAAATATAATCAATATTCACATTGTTAAGTTCATAGGTCTACCATTACACATTCGCTGAAAAGTATTATCAGTTACTATAACTTGCTCTAGATTAAAGATACACGAATACAAAATACAACAGGACCATTATCAGATTAGAATCGACTAATTTTCTAAAACTCGTATCAAGCAATCCAAAGAGAAGTAATCAGACGCCTATTTAAATTACATTCAACATAACCCCAACTTGTAATCTTAAATAACAAAAGGTAACTAACTACTTCTCATATATCGTCTTCACAACAATAACTAAAAACAAGGTTAAGATAGTGATCCCATACCTTCCCTAGCGAATCAAAACCATCCAGTTGATTGAGTAGTTCCATCAATGTACGTTGAATCTCTCTATCAGCACTGGTTCCCTCACTAAAACGACGTCCACCAATGGCATCGATTTCATCCATGAATATGATGCATGGCTGAGGAAGATAAGAGCAATATTATAACAAGCATTGCTAGCAACCCAAGAGACAAAAGGAAAAAAACAGAGAAGCTTCAATAAATTAGAGGTTAATCTTTTCGTTAGCCCCACATATTGGTGACGAAAGAATTGTAGCTCAGACAGTTTTTTCTCCTTAATCCTGTTTAACTTCTTTTCCCGGTCTAACGAAGGAAACAATTTCTATAAGGTCTCTTCCGTTGGCTACATTACAATCACATCCACTGGAAGTTTGAAACCGAACAAAGCCCAATGTTGTAGCATGATTGAGGGATCTTTTTTTCGTACTCAAGAGTTAATTCATAAAACAGAAGTCGGTCCAAGAATGAATTCTTACTTGGTGGTCCCGTGCATAGCCAAACATCTCTCTGATCAATCTTGCACTTTCTCCTATATATTTGTCAATGATAGCACTTGATACAACCTGCATTGAGTATCATACAAAATTCAGCCTCAAAAAAAAATAAAGTAAACATTTGTACTTAATTTTCAATCCCTACCTTCAGAAAGTTGGCATCTATATTGCTAGCAATTGCTCTGGCCAATAAGGTCTTCCCTGTTCCAGGAGGGCCATAGAGGAGGACACCCTGACATCATGCAGACAACTTATTACAAATTCCATGTGAATAATGCAGTACAAAAATTTAGCGGCGTCTAAAAAAATACAAAAATTAACTTTCTTGAAAAAAAGAAAGAGGAAAAGCTCAAAACTATAAAGTAGCACTAAGAGTCCATGAGGAGTACTTAAAACAAGAATAAATTTCGATATTTATACAAGTAGTTCTTTAGGAATTCAAACAATACGTTCAGAGTTACCTTTGGGGGTTTAATTCCTACTCTAAGGAAAAGTTCAGGGTTCATGAGAGGAAGTTCAATTGACTCTCTAAGTTCTCGAATCTGATCAGACAAGCCACCAACGGCAGAGTAACTAACATTGCCTGGATCTTCATGAAGCATATTATAGACAACTGGATCAACCTGGAAACAGAAAATTAAACTGGTCATAGTTCATGCCAAGTAAAAATAGAATTTACACAGGAACCCATCATTTAGAGTCTGATAACAGACATGCAAATATGCAATACCACATGAAGGTCCTTTATTACCTCACGTGGAAGAGCTCTCATAATGGTGAGAGTTGTCATATCAAGCACCACGCGAGTTCCAGCTGTAAGCTTCTCTTTATCCACTTTACTGCGACAGCCAACAACATATCTTGGGCCACTACTAGCTTTGACTATCACTGAAACAGAAATATGCAATCCATTTGGATAGTTGATAATCAGTAAGAACCCCATGCTAGAACCATTTAGAACTAGTTTATAATATTTGATTACCACAAGCAATACAAATCAAATAACAAGAGAGAACAAAAAGAACTAAGCATTCAAGTTTAACAAATTTGCTTAGCATATTCAATATGGATGTGTAAAGTTCTGCTTCAATTATAAGATGTAAGATTACCTAACTGATTCTAAACCAGTATTACAGGAAGTTACCTGATTTGCTCAAAACTGGCTAAATTTAAAAAAAAAAGGGAGCTTGTAACTGAAAATAGCAAATATTTTCAAGGAAGGTGACTTCTACATCATTTCAATATATTGATATTCAATAGTATATACTGTTCAATAATATAGCACTTATGTGTCACGACAAGTTGATTGCTCAGAAAAACGTGAAATTGCAAATATTTTCAAAGAGGGTGATTTCTAACATCATTTCAATATATTGATATTCAATAGCTATATTGTTCACTAATATAGTGCTTATGTATCACGACAAGTTGATTGCTCAGAAAAACAAGAAATTGTACACATTATATTTGACTGTTTTTCATCATGTATTGCATCTCAATAGCAATGAAATGTGTACGCCATTGTTGTATCTCCAAATAAATAGGCAGTCAAAATTAGCTCAACCTAGAACCTATAAAAAATCACAAAGTGTGCTATAGGCTTCCCAAAATAGATTGTGTACATTCTTTAATGGCATAAAAGGTATTTCACAATTAAGGGGTGGCCAGCCAAGGTGATTCCCATCCTTCACCACCCATAACTATGTAACTACAAACACTTTAATCAATGTATACCCCAACATGGTAATAGACACAGAAAATTTGACTACATATGGTGTCATCTTCAACTTCGAGAACACAACCACCGACAATAACCAATATAATTCTATCATGGGGTTGCAATATCTTTAATGTCAAAAGGTATTTGACAATAAAGGGGTCGAAGAGAAAATTGATACTTGTCTTGATATTGTTATGGCGCCTTTGTGGTACAAAAAAATATCTAGACCAAGAAACGCCAAAGCAAATCTTAACGAATAGAAGAAACTTGAGATGTTACCAAACTAATGTCAAGAGGTGAGGATCAGGGATTTATAGATGAGTAAATAATTTATTTATTGGAAGGTACTTACTGATCTATTGTATGTGTTTTGTCTTAGTTAAACATTTTATTAAGAAAGGTTTAACATTTAACTTTGTCTCATTCAAATACAGGTTGGTTAGGAAGAGCCATAAAATATTAGTTATGCTTCTAGGCCTAGTTGTAGGCCTGTTTGATTTGGATTGAGGCTGTAAAGAAGGATATGTTTTTTTTGTCAATGTTACATGGGAGATTAGCCTTAATAAAGTTACATGGAAGAAAATGATTCAACTAGCCAACCCCCAAAAATGGGGATGAAGACTTGGTGGTTGTTATTTAACCCGTAGCATTAATTGTGTTATATATGATCTACAAGGGAAATTTTTTGGGTTCTTGTTTTAAGTTAGCCATGTTAGCAGGATGACCATTTCTGTTCACTCTTTGGCTTGACTAGTTGTAGAGATTAATGCAATTCCCATAGCAAATTATATTATCTTACCCCTTCATCTAGACTCTTAATTGTCTAGGAAAACTTAGAGGGTGCCTTGGTTGCATGAGCTTAAGCTGCCCAACCAAGATGGGTCTACGACTTTACCTATACGTCAATTGACTGTCTAGGTTTTATGGCATAAACCTCTTATGCTAATAGCTACTTTAGCTTAGAATTTGCCACCAAAATAGTGGGTCGACATCAGATTGATAGCCAATTCTAAAACTTTGTCAAATCTCCTTTTATGGAAGCTTTTGTATGCTCCATAGTCGACCCCATTGAGATTACAGGATGCTAGGATGATACAATTAAGGGGTGGCAGCCAAGGTGATTCCCATCCTTCGTCATCACCCATAATTGTATAACTATAAACACTTAAATCAAAGTATACCCCAAAATTGTAAAATACAAGGAAATTTTGACTACATATGGTGTCATCTTTGACTTCAAGAACTCAATCACCAACAGTGTAACCAATAGATTTTTTTTTTATCATAGGGTTATAATATCTTTAATGGCAAAAAGGTGTTTGACATTAAGAGGTGGCCAGCCAAGCTGATCATCTTCAAGAACACAATCATCGACAACGTAATCAATGGGCAAAACAAAATATTATTGCCCAGACTTTACCCTTTTGCCATTTCTCTAGAACTAAGATTTTTTTTACGCATGGTTACAAAGTCCAAATGCCACCCTTTCATTGGCCAACACGCCATTCACTTGCATGAATTCTACAAGCTTTGATAATAATCCTTTGGATACTTATATAACCTATAAACTATGTCGTCAAATATATCTTTATCATGATCATAAGGTACATTATCCCATTGGCAAATAGATTGAAATATTAACATAACACGTCAGGATAATTTTAACAAATTAAGCAACAATAAAGAATATCATTAAACATCTAAGTGACAACCATTATAAAGGAGATTGCTAATGTGAAGTTGAAACAACACAAGTTAGAAAATAATCATAAGTTATAACATTCATAAATTTATCCATTCAACACCATTATGTCCATAATAGAAAAAGTGGTCAATATATAGACAACGAAAAAAGAAAAGAAAACACCAAAAACAAAGGAGAAGAAAGCTCAATAAATAGACAACGGAAATAGTTAAGGTACAAACATTGAAAGAAAAAACACAGAAAAATATACAGTGTATCGGACATATTGTATGGGAGGATACACTCATGATGTTTGGTCACCTGAAACGCCTATACAATCCAGATTGAAATCCCTTAATATGGTTTCATATGATTGGTATCATGTGTTGTATGAGATTTAAAACAGAGCCTATAATTGCATCAACCACTATAGCCTCGTAGTATATCATTGCTTTCTAGCAACTGTTGTAACACCTTTCACTTTACTTTCACAAGCAAAGCTAATATACATCAAACAATGAATACTATGCTTCTGCGTGTTTAACCCATTAACAAGAAACTAGTGAACTACAATAGCAGGAACATAAGTAGAAATCTAGGTCTATGATAAAAGAGAAGAATTTCAAGTACTCACAGCGCTCATTGTCAAGTGGCCGAAGAACCTCCCCAATAATTTGCCCAACACTTTGCAAGGACTTCAAATCATCTTCAGTTTTTGCAAATTCCTTTTTTGCAGCCCTTAGGCTTTCCCTAACTGCAATTACAGACATGATAAGGATCCCATCTCATCGCATTTAAATAAGTATCTCTGTGTGTAATAGAAAAAAACATACAAAACCTACCAAATTCATAGATTCTCATTCATAGTTGTAAATAGAACTAGTTTGCATGGACATCGGAATAGGATATGCATTATTTGGGCAAAGACATACGGCAACTTCGAGAGAAGGGAAAAACTAGGATACAACACAAAACAACATGCAAAGCTTGATGAAAAAAGCATCCAATTCACAAAGAATAAATACAAAGAATAAATAGGTTTTCTAAGGCATGCGTCGTGGTATTTTCTTTCTCCTTTGAGATAATAATAAATATAGTTAAGGTACAAGTATAAGGTCTGTATTATCTTTCAGATACAACAGTGAGTAATTTAAAAGTTTGAACATACTATGATGAACACAACTCATGTTTGCAAATTATCCCAGTGCTTACAGCTACAACACCTATACATCAATATTTCCATATTTAATGGATTATAAAGAAATGCAATAACCCAATTCCCTAAATAACCAACTTTATAACAGGTAAAGTAGTAGGTCATATAGATCTCTTATGATCTTGTCCAAGCATAAACTAAGATTTTCCATGTAAGTGATAATCCTGATCACACACACACACACACACACACACATATATATATATTAACTCCCACCAGAAAGAAACAATCTGCTTCCCCATTAGATCGAACCCACCCACCCAGAATGTGTTATGTCTCCACCTACTAGCCACTAGAGCTAGGAGACTTTGACACACACATATATATGCAATGATCATGTAATATAAGATGTAAAACTATAATACTGAGAAATGCCTCTCCACTCCATCTACCAATAACAATATTCCTAATAGTGTTTATATTAAATCAGACACCTCTTGTAGACCTCTTATATAGGGTATTGCTTGACACAACGTTAGCTTGACACTTGCATTGAGGATGTGGGTTTGAGACGGAGAAAAAGCATATCCACATATTGGGGGTTAAAGTTGGTGAAAATCTTGAACTCCCCCCCTCCCCAAAAAAAAACCCTGCATGAGTGGCCCATTTTATAGTTCGCCTGTAGGTATCTATGGGTGACACATCCCCAACCCTACAACCCACTCTCATGTTTGTTGACAAGCTCTCTACAGCTAAAGCATATCAGAGACCATTACTATAGCTAATAATAACAAGATATACAGTAAACATCATTTTTCTATGCATCTAGAGGTAATATAGCTATCACAAGGAACCGATTCGACCACATTTCCATTTCACGACTTGTTTCAAGAAAATAACCCTTTCAATCATAAGATAAATCTCCGGGTTGTGTTCCTCACACCCTTACCTACATCTTCCTATTGCACATCTCAGCCCAACAAAACCGTAGTGAAAAAAATTGTTTCGTGCCCCTGTCGCATCATGCTGGGTATTGGGAACATATCAAATGCGACAAAGGCATTCCAAAATATAATAGCACACGCCAAAATCAATGGGTAGTCCATATCATGTTTGTGTCCGTGCAACATAAGTTATCAGGGATGCCTACAACAGCCTTCATCACCGCATCATCTAAAGGAATAATCTCTTCCTTTCCATTACAAATGCAAATTCGACATTATAAAAGAATAACCCATTTCAAAACCATAACTTTCACCACTAGTTCAACATAATCAACTCAACCACCAAGAATCACAACTTCATGGCTGCTTCTTGTTGGTTTTGTTGCTTGGTTAAAGCAACAAACATGTGCTATGTGATTCAATAAGGATCTCTTTTATTTTAGTCCCACGTCGGATAGGAGAGAGCGTTATCCTTTGTTTAAAGTGCTTTACCCACTTTATTGGATAAAATTTTGTGGGGGATGCAACCCATGAGCGGATGCATGATTTAATGAACGTTTTTGACGTGTTTATTAGTCGTCCACTTAGCACTTTGCACGTCACGGATCGGACGAGGGGTAAAACGATAATTTCCCAAGTCCTTTTTATTTATTTTTCTTTTAATTCGGTTCGGTTGGCTGGTCTTCCGCAGACCTGTTCTCAAGTCCTCCTGTTACGGGATTAGTGGAGAACGCATATCCTGGACACAATCAGTCCAGAGATCTGGTTTAAAAAAAGTTTATCTGTTTTCGATTTTCTCTCTTGAAAAACTCCATTCGTAAAAAAAAAAAAAAAAAAAAAAAAAAAGCCATAGAACCCAAATATCCTCCAGAATCATACTCCATCTCTGTCCAGTTTCTTCCTCGGACAGGCTGTGATTGTTTGTTGAATTCGCCACCGGGTGCACGGTGTTGCAGATCGCAGGATTCGTTATATTTTAGGAATAGATCGCCGGAAACCTGCCCGCACGAAATTCTATTCTAAGAACAGCGTTGTAATGTGCCTGTTCTTTAATTCCTATTTCTAGTTTTTGTGTATCTTCTGATTGCATGCTCCAGGAGTAGATTCCAACATCTTCCACAACACAATTTCACGACCCGTGAAACCTAACATTTACCAATCGATCCTGAGCTCTTCACACAATCGATACCACTTCAAAGCACCAAATTTCACCACCAGTCCACACAATCAATTCCTCGAGAAGGAATCACGGCATTGTTTCGCTGCGGACACTAGGAATCAAAACCCTAATTCGGATCCCATCCCCCCCAAAAAAAAACTCGACAAAACCCTAATTTTTCGCCATCAACCCACTGGTCCCTGCCAAAGAATACAAAACCCTAGAAATTGCTACCGAAGAAAAAGAGGAGGAATCGAACCAGTTTTAGCTCTGGCTTCGACCTCCTTGTACTGGAGAAGCTTCTTCCGGTACTCCGCCGTGACGGTCCGCCGACGGAGGGCATCCTGTTCGCTGACGTCAGTCATCTTCTTCTTCCTCTTCTGAAGACGGAGTAGAGGAGGTGGAGGTGGAGGTGGAGGAGGAGGAGGAGAAAAAGGAAAGCAGTCGTTTGTTTGTTTTTATAGAGACGGCTCATGGGCTGGTGGGCCTGGATCAGAACAAACTCCTAATGCTTGTTGGACCTCTTCTTGGATACTAATTAATTATACTTTTTTAGATGGACACCTAATTAGTTAAACTCCAAATGTGACTTGCTAAAATAAGCCAAATTCCTATTCCTTTTCCGGTTAGTCAAGCATGAGAGCATCTCCAATCCTATTGTGACTTTAGATATAAAATAAAAAAAAATAAAAAAAAGGGGTTGTTGCCACGTAGGAATGACATTTTTATTAAAAAATATCCAATACAATTGACAAATAAATTGTGTAGCTTATGTGGAAAAAATTATAGAAGATATCGTGGAGTTGGTTGTCTAGTTTTAGACAATGGACTTGACAGTGTCTTCACATCCGTGTCGCCAATTATAAATAAAAAATATTTAGAAAAAAATGAATAAGAGAAGTTGTCATGGAAGTCGAAAAAAATAAACATCTCAATTCTTTGTCTTGGAAGTTGGAAAAAAAATGTAAGCATCACAATACTTTTGTATTGGAGAAGATTTTCTTACTTCATTGTCTTTTGTGAAAATAGTTTTGTCACCTAGAAAAGACATTGTCTTGTGCCTAATGTCACATAGGAATCACAACACATTACAAGACAATAGGGTTGGAGATGCTCTTAGGTGGTTGTATCTAAAATAGATATTTTATTGCTTCATACGTCTTAAGCCTCAAGTCGTGTCTAAAAACTCAACCAACATATTCATGTGATTGCTTGCCGCACAAGCCCGACCCAACCACTAGACCAACTAGGCAATCGCCTAGAGCCTCACAATGGTTTGGGGCATCTAGTTCCCATAAGCCCAATATTAGTATGTGTAATTAATTTTTTAAAATGTATGTGTAACTAATACATATTATATGCTATTAATTAGCCTCAGGTCCTATATTCTAGGGAAGACCAATTGACTCCTCCTTAATTATATTTTTTTTTTTCAAAAATAATCCTTAACTAATTAAGATCATGTTTTAATTAGGCCCTTAATTAAGGAAAAGTGATTGTTTGCAGTAATCGTTTGATTGCATTTAGTTTCTTTATTAAATTTAGATATTTATTATATAATCTGTTATTAAAGAATAAAAATTATAGTGGTGTGAGATAAAAGAAATTATTTCACTTCTATTTAAGAATGAGGATTTGCATTAAATAAAAAAGAGAAAGAAAAATAATTAAGGGCCCATTTTCAAACTTTAACCTAGGACCTCAAGTTGTCTTAGACCAAGACACTGTTGTCGCATATCCATATTAATTTTAATAACATATTCGTTATTTTAATATTTCGACGTAAATACTTTAGATAACGTGATTATTCAAGTAAAGTCTATAGCAGGATAATTATTCATGTAAAGTTTCTGAATAAATAAATTATTCATGTAAATTTTTTGGACAACATAATAGCTCGATGTACCCCCATAAGTAACCCTCGATAGCATAATAGCTTGACATACATCTGTAGAAACCCTATTGATAGCATAATAGCTCTGTAGAGAGCCTCTTGAAAGCATAACAGCTCGCCGTAGGGAGCCTTTGGTTATGACATCATAATAAGTCTATGTATCTCCAAAAAAAGTCTCTAGTTATGACAACATAATAGCTCATTGTACCTCCAAAGAGAGCCTCATGTCATGATAACATGACAGCTCAGCGTACCTCCGAAGCGAGCCTTTGGTTATGATAATATTACTAATGTAAATTTGTTAGTATTATTGTACTGATCAAGTGAATTTCCATGGATTATAAGTGAACCAGAATATAACACTTTTAGTAGGTCATGTTAGCAAGAGTCTCCAACAAGTTTTGAGTCATTTGCAGTTGTAACTTGACATGTAGACTATAAACTATCTCAAGACTGGACCGCATAAAATCAGAATTTGTGTCTTGACTTTGAAATGAATAACTCCACTTCTGGACATTACTTTGGGTTTTTACCACCCGTACATTCTTTGAAATTTTGTTAAATTCATACACATAAAATTCAAGGTCAATCGAGATTACGGCTTGGCCTATACAAGCATTCTACTAAAGTGTGCCATTTTTGGACGGAATAAACTATCGTAATAGGACGTTTGTGTTTAACATGGTGTAATACATAGCTCCAACATGCACATACTATGATACTATATAGTTCATATACGTCTTTGAATGTTCTAAACATATAATAAAAACATATTACTTAAACTACGTTGTATAGTCTATCCCGGTGCAATTCAAATGTTCTACTACAACCTCATCCCTAATTTTGAGAATACTGCAATTGAAACTTAAATCAATAGCCGCCATTTTATGCTCACTTCCTCAAACTTGGCCCAAATTATGAATGTACCAGACTATAGTGCACCCCTTTCCAATTTTTTCCCAAATTGTGCCCTTCTTTCAATCTATCTTTCGAGGAATTTCTCGCAATTATCTGTCATAGACAATACCCCTGCCTCGACCAAATGTCGAGCACCTCGAACCCTTCTATTATGAACTCCATCATATCATCATTGTATCATCTACAGCTTCGTCGTTCCCAAAAATGGGAATTTTGATGTCGTCCCTACAGACTCCCTTGTCTGTAAGTATTACCTCTTTGTGGAGCAAACTTGGTCTCTACCCAAGTCTATCTGTCATACCCAGAACCAAAATACTAGAAAACGGGGACGGAACCAGACCAGCTACGTATACTAGAGTACTCTAGTATCCCGAGATATGGTCAAGCTGTGAAGACATGTGGGTTACTACTATAAATCAACAGTCAATCCTAAGTCAAGTAATCATATGTATCTCAATCATAGGCAAATAAGTAAAGTACAAGAAGTATGATCATCGGAAATATAAAAAAGTAAAACGTCCCAAACTATAATATATAGGTGACCATGAACACTACCAAAATACACTCATTTAGCGACGATTTTTTAGCGACGGAAATTTTTCGTCGGTATTAGCGACGGTTTCGTGGCCGCTCAGTGACGGATTACCGACTACACGCCTTTGCCATTTTTATTTTAATTTTAGGGGGAGGAAAGGTCGCACATCCGTCGCTAGACTGTCGGTGTTATAGCGACGAATTTTTCGTCGTCGCTACACAGTCGATTATTTGGCAGAAATTGTGTAGAAAATTGGCGGGACATAGTTTCGACGACTTAGCGACGGATATTCAGTCGGCACTTATCAAAAAAGGCGACTGCTGGGCGACGGTTTTTTACCAGTCGCGAGTCCGTCGCTATATAAACGTACCAGACTTTAAATAAAACGGCGGGGGAAACTTTTCGCATTCCCCCCAAATTCACTCTCTCTCTCTCTCTCTCTCTCTCTCTCTCTCTCTCTCTCGCCGGTGTCGGCTTCGGTGATCGGCGTCGGTGTCGTCGTCGGCGTCGGCGTCCTCTCCTCTCTCTCTCTCCCGAAGGTAACCCCCTCTCTCTCTCTCTCTCTCTCTCTCTCTCTCTCTCTCGCGGTGTCGTATAGGGGCTGGGCGGCGCGCTTGCGGCTGCCGTCCGGGGCTTGGCGGCTGGCTTGGGTCGGGGGCTGGGCGGTGGGCCTGGGGCGGAGGCGTCGGGGGCTGGGCGGCGGGCTTGGGGTTGGGGCATCGGGGGCTGGACGGGGGCGTCAGGGTCTGGGAGGTGGGCTTGGGGTTGGGGCGTCGGGGGCTGGACGGCTGGCTTGGGTCGGGGTCTGGGCGGTGGGCTTGGGGCGGGGGCGTCGGGGTCTGGGAGGCGGGCTTGGGGTTGGGGCGTCGGGGGCTGGGCGGCTTGCTTGAGTCGGGGTCTGGACGGTGGGCTTGGGGCGGGGGCGTCGGGGTCTGGGAGGCGGGCTTGGGGTTGGGACGTCGGGGGCTGGGCGGCTGGCTTCGGTCGGGGGCTGGACGGTGGGCTTGGGGCGGCGGCGTCGGGGGCTGGGCGGCTGGCTTGGGGCGGGGGCGTCAGGGGCTGGGCGGCTGGCTTGGGTCGGGGGCTGGGCGGTGGGCTTGGGGCGGCGGCGTCGGGGGCTGGGCGGCTGGCTTGGGGTGGGTACGTCGAGGCTATTTGCAACCGAGGCACACCCATAAGCACTCTTCATATATATATATGCAACCGAACTACTGGGCGACGGGCTTGGGACGGCGGGCTTTGGTCGGGGCGGCGGGTGGCTTTGCTTCTCAAATTCATCTGAGTTTATATATTGGCTAAATAATGTGTTATCCATATTGGGTGTTCCATTAGTTTGGTGGTGTTTAGATTAGTAAATGTGAATATATATGGGGTTTGAATTCATGGTGTATATGTTCACTGTCTCAAGGACAGTGCGAGTTCTATCAGTTGTGTGCTTCTGTATAGATGTATATATCTATACATCTAGCTGTGACATACATATGTGTATATGACAATCTCAGTTAGCGACGGACTAGTTACCGGTTAGCGACGGATATTTCCAGCTCCATTAATTGCATTAATCTACGATACGACATGGTGATCAGGACATAGTCCATGCAGCCCATTCGACTGGCGAGGCAGAAACTATGTTGCCGTAGATAAAGTTGCCTGTCCTCCGACCCTCATCCCTCGGCAATGATGATACGACAACCTATCACTATATCTTATATAGTAGTAGATGATGTCTTAGTATTACATTAGTGAGTTCATCTTAATTCTGTTACGTACGTCCTTCAGATACTAGATACGATAAGGTTAACATATACTACACGATATGTATACAGAATATAGATGATTCACACTAATGTATGCTAGAATGAATCTTGGATTGTGTTCTGAGCCATCCGTTCTCACACTTGAAGATAAATCGTATTATAACGACGGATATTAGGTTACTCTTCAGGATAATTGATGTCTATTTTATATTAATTTGGTTTGGTCTATATGATTCTTGGATAATTGGCGTGCATTAAATTCGTATGTGCATATTTGGTCTATGTGATTCTTGGATAATTGGTGTACATTATATATTGGTTTGGTTTATGCATATTTTTGTGAACAGGAAAAGTGCTACAATTTTTTTTCAAAAAAATTCTCGGTTACCGACGGACTAGTGACCGGTTAGCGACGGATATTTTCAGCTCAATTTGTATTAATCTACGGTACGACATGGTGATCAGGACATAGTCCCTGCAGCCATTCGACTGGCGAGGCAGAAACTATGTAGCCGTAGATAAAGTTGCCTGTCCTCCGACCCTCATCCCTCGGCAATGATGATACGACAACCTATCACTATATCTTATATAGTAGTAGATGATGTCTTAGTATTACATTAGTGAGTTAATCTTGATTCTGTTACGTTCTTCAGATACTAGATACGATAAGAACATATACTACACCATATGTACAGAACATAGATGATTCACACTAATGTATGCTAGAATGAATCTTGGCTTGTGTTCTGAGCCATCCGTTCTGATCAAGCATCTTCCTTCTCCTCTCCTCCACCATGGCTCTGAACCAATCTGCTCCTCCCTACTTCCCTTCTTTTTATTTGACTCTCAGCCACATATGACATCCAGCTCAAGTGTAGAGTCGGGGGAGAAGAAGTGGGCAGGAAGAGGAGGGGGAAGCAGCACAGCCGGCGGCATGATCCGGAGGGTGTGCATAGGAGAACTATGAAGAAAACCTATGTACTTCCTTCGGGTCATGCCGCCGGCTGTGCTGCTTCCCCCTCCTCTTCCTGCCCACTTCTTCTCCCCCGACTCTATACTTGAGCTGGATGTCATATGTGGCTGAGAGAGTCAAATAAAAAGAAGGGAAGTAGGAAGGAGCAGATTGGTTCAGAGCCATGGTGGAGGAGAGGAGAAGGAAGATGCTTGATCAGAACGGATGGCTCAGAACACAAGCCAAGATTCATTCTAGCATACATTAGTGTGAATCATCTATGTTCTTATCGTATATAGTATCTGAAGGACGTAACAGAATCAAGATGAACTCACTAATGTATGCTAGAATGAATCTTGGGTTGTGTTCTGAGCCACTCGTTCCGATACTTGGGAATTAAGTCATTCGACTGGTGAGGCAGAAACTATAAGGCTACTTGCATGTTCTTCCAACTTTAAATTACAAGATTACTACATTAGGTTACATAAATCACTAACCTCATCACGGCCAATGTTTACAGTCTTGGTCTCAACTGTCTTCGATGCTATGATCCCATGCTTTCGGAAAATAGACAACGCAGACTCCATGGAATAGAATGGCCTTACATGCAAATCGTCCGTGATTATGTATCTTTTCCCTCCTTTCACAAACACGCCATCCTTGTTGCCTCCATCTGCAACCCCCTCCCACGCAATATCCTCATCCATTGCCTTACCACAGGGACATCGAGCGCCAATAACCAAACTATACAGACGGTGAGTCTTGATGTAGCACTCAAATGTGGGGCACCCATAAATTCGCCGAGGTTTTAAATCATCGACATTGAGTTTTAAACCCTCACGTAGCCTTTCTGCTTCACTTCTAGGCTCGAGCAGGATCTTCTTGTAAGCTTCGATCTCCAGATACTTAGTGTCAAGATTCTGGACGCTTTCGTAGAGCATGTCAACGCATCCTAGCGTCAATTTCCTGCCGAGGAAATTGACGCTAGGATGCGTTGACATGCTCTACGAAAGCGTCCAGAATCTTGACACTAAGTATCTGGAGACCGAAGCTTGCAAGAAGATGCTGCTCGACCCTAAAAGTGAAGTAGAAAGGCTACGTGAGGGTTTAAAACTCAATGTCGATGATTTAAAACCTCGGCAAATTTACGGGTGCCCCACATTTGAGTGCTACACCAAGACTCACCGTAATGAGATTAGTGATTTATTTAACCTAAGACATGGGATCATAGAATCGAAGATAGTTGAGACCAAGACTGTAAACATTATGTGAGTTCATCTTGATTCTGTTACATCCTTCAGATACTAGATACGATAAGAACATATACTACACTATATGTACAGAACGTAGATGATTCACACTAATGTATGCTAGAATGAATTTTGGGTTGTGTTCTGAGCCATTCGTTCCCATACTTGGCAATTAAGCATGTGAAATAGAACTGATTATGTTTAGTTTGTCTTATGATACAGATTTTTACATCCAAATTGAAATGGATCGTTACTTCGTTGTTCGTACATAGATGTACTAGCGGATCAACCTCCTGGACCGTAGGTACTTATAAGTATTGACCGTGTCGGATTAGTATCGATCTATCGTTTTGGTATGGACCGTATCGGTTGGTATTGGTCTTAGCGAATTGGTATCGTCCTATCCGATATGTATCGGCCGTATAGCCATTAAGTCATATTGGCCTTATCGATTTGGTATCGGTCATATCCGATAGGTATCGGCCGTGTTGGATTATTATATACCATTTTGGATTAGTATCGTAGAAGGTTTAGTAACAACTGTACTTGGATTTCTCTCTTCTAGAGCTAGATTACCATTGCAAGAGAGTCACGAGAGCGTAGATGGCCAGTTACAGAACATACATACTTCCTTTTCAATCTCGCTTTTCCTGATAAAAAAGGAAGTATGTATGTTACTGTAACTGGCCAATCACGATCTGGTGATTCTCTTGCAATGGTATTCTAGCTCGAGAAGAGAGAAATCCAAGTACAGTTGTTACTAAACCATTCACGATACTAATCCAAAATAGTCTATACTAATCCAACACGGCCGATACCTATCGGATATGACCGATACCAAATCGATAAGACCAATATGAATCCTAGCTATTCGGTCGATACATGTATATATCGGATATAGGACGATACCAATTTGTTAAGGCCAATACCAATATGATACGTCCTATACCAAACCGATAGACCGATACTAATCTGATACACTAGATACTAAGTACATCTGGCCTATACCAGCAGATCCATAAATTACTGCACGATAGGCCCAACGACTCCAGTTACATCCGGTTATTGGTGAGTACATGATTACATAGTAATTCTGTTAGTCTTGTGATACAGATTTTTACTCTCTCATGCTACCAACGTCACAACTTTTATAAAACGATAAATTTCTTTACCCTATACGATAAATTTCTGTTGTCAGAAAGATAGCTCCTAGGACTCGTCGAGGTGGTGCTGCTAGTCGAGGAAGGGGTCGAGGCAAGAAACCCTTGGAGGTCGACACGGAGGAAGTCTCCGTCGTCAAACAAGAGCCGGTGACTGTTAAGGAGAAGGTGTTACCAAAGGTCGAGGTCAAGGAAGAACCGATGACCATCAGGGAAGAGATTGCTCCCAAGCTTGAAGCTAAGGAGGAGCCACCGTCAGAGAGTAGTAGCATCGGGACCGACCCTCCTGTCCCTATAGAAGACCTCAACCAGATTGAGCCTTCGTATGCAATGTGGCTGATAGAATGGTACATGCCTCAACGCAACTATCATCCCTGGCTGTGAGGATTCATCGTCTGACTTGTGGTCTTTGTTGAGGCCAAAGTCGATTTTTCTATGTGTTTTGGAATATTTGTGAAAATTTTGGAATATTTGTGCTATGATCGGTCGCCAGCGATGGATATTAGGTTACTATAATTGGCTAACTCTTTCCTATATGTTTTGGAATATTTGTGAAAATTTTAGAATATTTGTGCAATGATCGGATTATAACGATGGATATTGGGTTACTCTTCCGGATAATTGATGTCTATTTTATATTAATTTAGTTTGGTCTATATGATTCTTGGATAATTGGTGTGCATTAAATTCGTATGTGCATATTTGGTCTATGTGATTCTTGGATAATTGATGTGCATAATATATTTGGTCTATGTGATTGTTGGATAATTGGTGTGCATTATATATTGGTTTGGTTTATGCAAATTTTTTGCGAACAGGAAAAGCGCTGTAATTTTTTTTCAAAATATTCTCAGTTAGCGATGGACTTGTGACCGTTTTGCGACGGTCATCACCAGTTTTCGACTACTTTTCGACGGTTATTCCGTCGCTAACTGGATATTTGAAAATTTTCCCAGGTAGCGACGGATGATCGACGGATTATCCGTCGGCATGGTATATTGTTCGACGGAATAACGACGACCTATCTATCGCCCGTGTTCTGGAAATAACAAGAATTTCCAGAACAAGGTCGACGGTTAATCCGTCGCTATTCGGTCGACATATATCGACAGATTAGCGACTACTCTTCCGTCGCCATGGTGCTGGAAATGCCAAGCATTTCTAGAACCTGATCGAAGGATAGTCCGTCAGAACGCCGTCGCCAATCCGTCATTAGTTACCGACGTATACCGACGGATTAGCGACGGAAAGATACAATCTGATACGCTGTTACGATGGATTACCGACGGAATATTACGTCGCTATTGTCTGTTGGCACATTTTATTTTGATTATTAACAGCATCTTCGTAGTTTAGTCTTCTATTCTTCATATTCAAATATTCTCAGAAGATCTACTACATAGAGCTCTTCCGTTCAGCGCAATCATCTTTCACTTTGAAGACTGAAGCAGTTACCGGCATTCCCTGTATAAGACGATGTCTTCCTGCTTAGAGTCTTTGAGTCTGTACTAGCCTAGGTATATCTGTAAACACCTAAGGATGGATGACAATTAAAAAGCACAAGTCAAAAATTAAATACTTACAGAGCGGCATATCGGCGGCATGCTTCGGCATACCGGCGGTATACCATTTCTAGCATCCAGAAAGTTGCTGTGACAAATTGTCGGCATACCGGCGGCATGCTCCGGCATACCGGCGGTATACCGATTTTTGTGTCTAAAAAGTTGCTGTGACAAATTGTCGGCATACCGACGGCATGCTCCGGCATACCGGCGGTATACCGTTTTTAGCAATCCTAAAGTTGCTGTGACAAATTGTCGGCATACCGATGGCATGCTCCGGCATACCGGCGGTATACCGTTTTTAGCAATCCAAAACTTGCTGTGACAAATTGTCGGCATACCGGCGGCATGCTCCGGCATACCGGCGGTATACTGAGCTTCAAATATTTGGTTTTTGAATTACCCTGACTAGCATTAATAGCCGCATTTAATGCTCCCTAACGGTCATTAATATGATCATTACTATTTGGACGGTATACCGACGGTATGCCGCTGCATACCGACGGCATGCCGGTCTGTCTGTATTCAGAGCATTAAATGCCACCAACTCTTGGTTCTCTTATAAAAGAAAGCTCTCTCTCTCTTGAGCTTCTTCACCAACTCTTACCATAAATTTTTCAACAACCAAGAGCTCCACCATTAATACTCTTCCAAGCTTTTCATTGTCATCCTCTCCCAAAGTGCTAGAGTATTAAAGAGTTGTACATTTCGATCTTCACGTGTTAGAAGATCAACAAGTTCTCATTCTCTTTTGTTTGAAGTTGGCAAGCCTTCGTAAGAAAACTCGTGTGTAGAAGTTGGCGAGTCTTCGGATCCAAACTCGTGTTGAAGTTGGCGAGTTCTTCGGATCCAAACTCATGTGTACTATTTGGTTAAATAGTAGATTAAAGCCGAAGAGAGTTCCGGGACTGGACTGCCTCAAAAGAGGATACCAGGATACATCCTTGCGTTTGATCTTTCTGCTCTTTACTTTCAATTGTCTTTATTGCATCAATTGTTGTAGTTAATTTTTTAATTTCCCTATTCACCCCCCCTCTAGGGTTCTACATTGTCTACACAGTTCAGTACTTAATAGTTGAAATGGACGACAGTCCGTCGGAAATGCGTCGCTAATGCTTCGTATTGTGATGTCGAAAATCCGTCGCTATTCCGTCATGTGACGACAACTTAGCGACGGACCGTTATTAGCGACGAGCTGATTGCCGACGGATTTTTTTGGCCAAAATCCGTCGGTTATCGGTCGCTAATAGTGATTACCGTCGGTTTAGCGACGGATGTGGCCGTCGCTAAAACGATAAATTTTGGTAGTGGAAGCTAGTAATACAAAATAAAAAAATAGCAAGAGTGTAAGTCATACATGATCAGTTCTAGTTGCAGTCTAGTATATACAAATAATGATATGCTCGTAGGCTAAATGTCTAGGTCCAAAATATAAGCTAAACATGTGCTTGGTGGCTAAAAACCACATAAGATTACGTACAGATACTAGTAGGCGTAAGAAAGGAATACCCACTTAGGTACTCTGGTGCTCGGGTAGTCACCATCAAGTGGAAGGTACGAAAGTTTCTCCGGTTCTTCTACCAAATCTGGCCAAACAAAAACAAACAGTGTCAAACCTCCAGATAGCAAGCACCACGAAACCAACTAATGAACTAAAGCAGCATACAAACATAACAAATAGTGAATGAAAGACAATAAGTATAAATATGAACAATGTAAAGGTGCCATAAGGAATCATGTAAGAAAACTAGAAACATGTAAATAAAACTGAAGATTTTGAGCATATACTAGATCATGTAAAGTAAATATGAATATCATGTAAGTACATGATAGGAATCATGGTATGGACATTGAACATGTACATGAACTAGACAAGATCAAGACACAAGAACAAGATAAGCTAGAACAAGATTAGACAATACAAGACATGACTGGTCTCCATCCATCAATCACGACTGTAGCACCTGCTTCATAGATTTTTATTTATTTATTTAGGGTTTATTTTGTAGTCACAAGGAGGTCGTACCTAAGCCTATAGGTGAAGTATGGTAAAATTAGGTTACTTATGGTCACTATGGTCTCCAGGTAGCCCTAGATATATTATTTATCTATTTTATATTTTTTGAGAATTTTTTGATATTTTTAGGTATTTAATATTTAAGGGTTTATTATTTTTAAGGACTTTCAAGATTTACTATATGGTCATTCGGGAGTATTTCGGGATCAAATATTTTTATTTGGGCTCTAGATGACTAGAAATATTTTCTAGAAATTTCTAGAATTTTTATAGAATTTTAGAAATTTTTAGATAATTAAAACCATATAATTTATTTTCTCATATACTTTTAGGATTTACTATAGGGTCACACGATAATATTTTGAGATAAAATATTTTTATTTAGGTTATAGACACTTAGAAATATTTTTTTAGAAATTTTCTAGTTTTTTTTGCAATTTATTTGGAGTTAAAATAATTTTTAAATAATTTTCTGAATTTAAATTAATATTTACACAGTCAGCAGCTCGGTCAGCCAATCCTGGGCCCACCTGTCGGTGCCCAGCTGACTCAGTACCGCCTGTCTCTCTCTCTCTCTCATATATATATATATATATATATATATATATATATATATATATATATATATATATATATATATATATATATATGCCAATGGCACGCGGTCTAACGGTAAGACCGTTGGTATATATATATAAAATATATATATATATATATATATATATATATATATATATATATATATATATATATATATATATATAAAATATATATATATATATATATATATATATATATATATATATATATATATATATATATAAAAAAATATATATATATATATATATATATATATATATATATATATATATATATATATATATATATATATATATATATATATATATATATGCCAATGGCACGCGGTCTAACGGTAAGACCGTTGGCATGTTAGGGAGAGGTCTCAGGATCGAGCCCCAATGGGGGGCGGCTGGGTGGCGTTTGTCCACGGTCCCCGAGCCAAAGCCGGCTGGGTGGCTTTAGTCCACAGGATTTGATATATATATATATATATATATATATATATATATATATATATATATATATATATATATATATAAACCGAAAACCTAGTTTATTATTCCAGCCTCCTTTGTGGTTTGTTTTGGAAATACTTCAACTTCACGAGGCGACTGCGATCAACCCCAAAGTCCTTTTTGTATGCCATTTATTTTAGAACCGTATCGACGTTAGCTTTCCAAAATTATATTTTATTTTATGTAATTATTTACGTGAATTTTTGGAGATTTATTTGAGTGTCGGTTGTCTAAGAATTGACACGTCGCACTGTTTTCAAGATTTCGGGAGATTCCGAACTCAATTTTGTAATCCGTTTGAAGTTTTGGAAAGCTGACACGAAGATCTACAACATATAATTTTTCTAGAAATTTAGAATTTCATTTAATATTTTATTTATTACATTAAACTCAAATTTGACTGGTAATTCACCAATTTGGTCACGGTTATCCATATCGACGATAACTTTTGGCCAAATCATAATTTTGTGGCACGGTCGATTCCGGTATACTCATGACGCTGAAATCTACCTAGATGAACCCTCAAATAATTGAGTTCATAATGTTTGACTAGTTAGTCAACGGTATGCCTTAATTTACGTGTCATATATTCCAAAAATTAGAACCATGACTTTCTATAGCAAAAATTCCTTATTTAAGTTATATTTTAGATTATTATTAGGTTAAATTAGATTTTTAAATAATTTAGAATTAAATAATATTAGCTAGATTAGTCCCTTAGCCTTTTTTATGATTTTTTATATTATGAATCTTAGAATTGACTTATGGTTTTCGTGCACGGTTCGTGGTACGATGGTGTGATATGGGTTGATAGCTTCTAGGTCGGAGTTCCTCTCGTCTTCAACTTATGAAAATGGTTTGTCCAAGAAATCAGGCAAGTTTTACTATAACACTATATTACATTTATTTTGTACTGCATGTATCTTTATATCGTCTTTTCATGGTTACTTCTTCATATATCCTTTTGTCATTTTTCTTGATTCACCATGATTGATTTTTTGTGCACGAACGTAGTCCTTCTCCAGTTACTTGTTAATGTTCACCTATTATACTTGTTCACTATGTTGTATTGTGATTACCTGTTTACTTGTATTGTTATATATAGTGAACATGTTTTCTTATAAGTTGTGGGCGGGTGAATACTATGAGTATGCATGTGGTCTACATTACCTGTATAAATTCCTTCCTGTATAACCTGAATAATATCAATCATGCACCACACATACGATTGACGTATATCCCAAGCCGTCTACATGCAGAAAGCTAATATTTTAAAACCCACAGTATACGTGATTTCTTACTGCTTACTATTCAATTGTTCTTCTTCCATCGAGTCTGCTTTCATATTGTCTTTTTATTATAATTGTACTCTTCTTATCATATCATGTCATACATATATTTTATCTTTCTTGTTATTATTTTTTTCATGCATATATATTATATCGTGTAGTGTAGTGTTATGGTGAACTTGTTCCAATCCTGACTGGACAACTATTTTTCTGCTTAGACGACGTTATCTGTCTTGAGGTAATGGTGCGTATGTTGGCGACACTGGCATTACTGATGTACTAGATTCTGGAGCAAAAGAGCATACGCAAACACAATCTAGAGGGGGGTGAATAGAGTTTATATAGAAAAAAGCCAATTAAAAATTAACTCTTTCACCAACAATCAATAATCAGAGTAAAGTACGGAAAATAAATAAAGAGCAAAAGAGCATACGCAAACACAGCGATTTTAACCTGGTTTCCCTCGTGGAGGACTAGTCCAGGCCTGAGAACTCTAGCTCAGGATTAAATCCACTATTTGTGAAATAGTAGTTTACAACCCGTGCCTTTTCTTCAGAAGAGCACGTCAACTTCTAACAGAGGATCGCAGTGGCGATTTGCTTGGAATTGTCCAAGCGACTTCTTCAACTCTTGCACAAGAATCCTAACTGAGAGATGCTGAGCACTCGAGACTTAGGAGGCTTGTGGCTAGTAGATGGGAAGGGTATGGCTTATTGAGCTTATAAGAGAGAAGAGAAGAGAAGATTGAGTGTTTTGAAATGAGAGAATTCATGCCCTATTTATAGTGTTTTTATAGGCAGAATTCGGCCAGAATTCGGGTAGGAAAATTCAAAAATTTGGCCGTTGGACAGCTAGCAACCAGCTATCCCTAAAATTAGGGTTCCTGATTTCTAGGGGACAGAGTTCGGTCCGAACTCTGTGTGGAGGCAGAGTTCGGCCCGAACTCTGTCTCCAGAGCACAGAGTGGTTCTAAGGGGACCAGTGGGCAGTTTTTGGTTCAGTGGAGCTTGGGATTTTGGGTAGGTTATAGACTAAGTTCCAAGAGCTCAGCAAGACTCAGAGTACATAAATCTAGACTCAATGAAATCATAAAATACAGACTCCAGAACACACTGAGAGCCGGAGACTGAGCTGTCATCCGTCTTGAACTGAATGCAGTCGTCGTGTGTCGTATTGAATTAATACAAATATTATTTGGTCAATATAGTCAATATTTGGTTGACTGTGACTTTGTGTCAACAATCTCCCCCATATTGATAATTGACAAAATAATATATGTATATTTCAATATTCATACCTGGACACAGTTGATTGTAACATAGTTCCATAGCTCCCCCATACACGATGCCTGAGCTAAGAGAAAATAGCTCCCCCGTAAACCATGAACGGTGTCGAGCTAGAAGCTATAGCTCTCCCCCTTACAAAATGCATAGTACCTGTGATCTGATAGATAATATTTTCCAGAGCAAGAAGTACAGATATACACAGATATACGAATGCATAGAACCAGTATGATATCTAATATCTCCCAAAAGCAAAACAATAAAAATATACATTATTTCTCCCCCTTTTGGCAGTTAGCAATATAAAGAAGCAATGAATATTAATGCAACCACACCAAGCAGAGAAGAAACAGTAAAATACTAAGCAAAATAAGTCACTGACATAGAATGATAATAAAGACAGATAATGTCATCCACCAAACCAAGTGGCCAACTCATAAACAGAGTACATAAAACCAGCTACATAAATCCATAAGAAACTAAATAACTGAAATCAAAAGTAACTAAGATCATCAGCAGTAGCAGCAGCAGCAGATAGTAGCCAATCTCCATCATGGAGCACGAGAAGGTCCAGGAGAGTTGGAACGTCTGGGATCCACAAGAGCAGCACTTGGATCTAGGTAACGCAAGACCCATGGATCATCAATGCGATATCCCTCATGATCGGGATCCCGCTGCATGGGAGTGGGCAAAGTAGGATGATGGGACATGGAGTACCGAATATCATGCAACGAGTTGCAGAGTGCACTCATCTGCAGGGTAGTGCGGTAGTCCATCTGAGCCCACCGATCAGCCTCTAAGTAAAAACGATCCTGGAGCATGGTCTGGATGGAGTCAAGAGTGGCAGGTGGAGGAGGTGCATCCTGACCAAGAGGAGGGGCGTCAGGCTCCTCATCATCAGAATGCTCAGAAACATCAGGAGAGGCGACAACTGTGTGAGTATGTCGTACCTTGGACAGAAAGACAGGAGCAGGCAAGAACGGACAGATATCAAGTGGTATATTAAATGCACGAAAGATCATAGGAAGGAACAGAGGATAAACCAGAGGTCGTGGTTTCTTCCTACAGTGAATCATCCAGTCCATCATTGTACGTGGAAGATTGAAAGAAATTCCAAAGTGAAGATGATAAAGAGCGGATATTTCAAGATAAGTGGTGTCATCATGGGAACCTGTTTTGGGTAGAATGGTGTTAGAAATTATCCAATGAAGGTCAGAAAAATAAGGGTTGAGATATTTAGCCGTGAGCTTGCGAGGACGTGTATATGGAGAACACAAATCGTCCTTGAAGCTCTCAAGGGAAATTCCGTCGGGAAAACGGAACGAGCGAGCGTCAACTAGCTTTTCCCAAGAATTGGGCTCTTGAAGATCAAGATATTCAGCTAAGTCAAAGTCATCAAAAGAAATATTGATTCCTGCAACGCGGGAATAAATATGGAGATCATCAAAGGTCATGTTGCAGTAGAACATTTGGACAGCATGACGATAGATGGCAGAAGTGGAGGTGACAAGCTCATCAAAGTAGAGGTCATGAAACAAAGAATCATATTGAGAAAAGATAGAAAAATTAATAGGATGTCCTGCGAATACCTGACGATTCCGATAGTCACTAAACCAGTTGTTTGAGGCTTCTAGTGAAACAAACAATCGGTTGTCATAGGTAGAATGGTTTCGAGGACGAGATGGGTTGAACAACGGATGAGGTGGTTGAAGTTGTTCAATGATTTGTTCATTCGTCGGAGGAGTATCCGAAGATGAAACACTCTTAGTTCGAATTCTCTTCCCATGATTGAACAAGCGAGGAGCCATAAAAAACAATTGATAGAGTGAAGTATAGAAGACAAGAATGATACCTCAAAGTAATACCAAACAGTGGAAGAGAATGATGAGAAATCCTTTTTCCTTGATTTTGAGGAGCAATGGAGCACTCTAGATCAAAAACTAGGGTTAGGGTTTGAAGGAAGGAGTTTGGAGAGGTGAAGAAGGAGGTAATATGGGAGGAAAGAGAAGGAATCCCGACATAAAGTAGGGCTTTGTCTTTGGTCGGGTAGAATAGTGACCATTGGATTAGAAAAGATCCAACGGCGGAGCCAGATCCCGATTCTGGAACCTAGGGACCGAACTCGGCCCGAACTCTGTTAGGGGCAGAGTTCGGCCCGAGTTCTGGATCAGTGGTCCAGAACAAAAGTTAGGCTGAAAAAAGATTAAGTGTTGAACAAAAAAAGATACAATTTTGAGAAACCCAATAAAGTACATAGAGAGATTCACAAAGGTCAGAATGAACTTTAGGAAGATCAATTTGGCAATAATAAATCGTAACAAACCATATAATAAACAAGGAAATATATTGTAATTCAGTATTTCAAATTTGCCATGGGTTAGCTGCAGGGGCCGGATCCCAGCTAGCGGTAGTCCTGAGGACTAGTGCACCGTGTCGCTTAGGCTTTTACGCCTTTTTGTCAGAAGGACCCTTTCGGCTTGTACCCATAATAAATTTGTCATAAAAGAATCAAAATATATTCGATATTTATGCAGGTAAGTCTCAACTTATAACTGCTTCATCCAAAATTCCGAGTTCACGACAAAGATAATTGAAGCGCTCTTCGGATAATGGCTTAGTAAAGAAATCTGCTAGCTGATGATCAGTGTCAATAAATTCTAAGTTAATCGTGCCATTTTGCTGATGATCACGCAAAAAGTGGTGTCTGATCTCAATGTGTTTAGTGCGTGAGTGGCAGACAGGGTTCTTAGTCAAATTGATGGCACTAGTATTGTCACAGAATATAGGAATATGCATGAAAGATAACTTATAGTCTTCAAGGGTTTGCTTCATCCACAGAATTTGTGCACAACAACGCCCAGCTGCTATGTATTCAGCTTCTGTTGTGGATAGTGCGACAGAGTTCTGCTTCTTGCTAAACCATGAGACTAAAGCCTTTCCTAACAAATGACACGTGCCGCTCGTACTTTTACGGTCGACCTTGCATCCAGCAAAGTCAGCATCAGAGTAACCGATGAGGTCAAATGATGTTGACTTGGGATACCATAGGCCCACTGTAACCGTACCCTTAAGATATCGAAAGATACGCTTAACCGCGGTCATGTGAGATTCCTTAGGATTTGCTTGATATCTAGCACATAGGCAAACACTAAACATGATATCGGGACGACTAGCAGTTAAATAAAGTAAGCTGCCTATCATACCTCGATACTTACGTTGATCAACGGGTTTGCCGCTCTCATCTGGTTCGAGTTTGGTTGAAGTAGCCATTGGCGTGCTAATTGGTTTGACGTTGTCAAGGTCGAACTTCTTCAGCATGTCCTTGGTATACTTCGATTGACAGATGAAAGTTCCATTTGCCAGTTGCTTTACTTGCAGGCCAAGAAAGTAGTTGAGCTCTCCCATCATGCTCATCTCAAATTCTGTCTGCATACACTTGGCAAATTCTTGACAAAGAGTTTCATCAGTAGACCCAAAAATAATATCATCAACATAAATTTGAATCAACAGAATAGTGTCTTTAAAAGATTTTATAAACAGTGTAGTGTCAATTTTCCCTTTTGAAAAACCTTTCTCAAGTAAGAAGCTACTTAGCCTTTCATACCAAGCTCTGGGGGCTTGCTTGAGGCCATAAAGTGCTTTCTTTAGCTTGAACACGTGGTCGGGAAATTTGTGATTTTCAAAGCCAGGAGGTTGTTTCACATAAACTTCCTCCTTAATAAAATCATTCAGAAAAGCACTTTTCACATCCATTTGAAATAATTTAAAGTTTTGAAAATTAGCAAAAGCACAAAGCATCCGAATGGATTCTAGTCTAGCAACAGGAGCATACGTCTCATCGTAGTCGATACCTTCCTCTTGGTTGTATCCTTGAGCTACTAGACGAGCTTTGTTACGTGTGACTGAACCATCTTCATTTACTTTGTTTCTAAAAACCCATTTAGTACCAATTATAGAGTGATTAACCGGTCTAGGAACGAGTTCCCATACTTGGCTTCTCTCGAATTGGTTGAGTTCTTCTTGCATAGCAGAAATCCAAAATTCATCATTAAAAGCTTCAGAAATGTTTTTAGGCTCTACTTGTGAAATGAAGGCAGTGCTAGCAACAGAGTCTCTTAGTGATGATCTAGTAGTTACTCCACGTGAAACTTCTCCTATAACTAAATTTTCTGGATGAGAAGGTTTGAAAGAGAATTTCTTAGGCAAACCCTCCAGAGAATTAGTTTCGGTTGAAGTATTCATTGGAGTAGAAGTTGATGGCTCAACGTCATCATCAAGAGTACTTGCTGCACTGTTGTCTTCATCAAAAGTCACATTTGTTGACTCTTCCACAATAAGTGAGCGTTTATTGAAAACTCTATATCCCTTACTCTTGGCGGCATAACCAAGAAAGATACCATCGTCAGCTTTGGCATCAAATTTGCCTAAGTTGTCTTTGGTGTTAAGGATAAAACATCTACAACCAAAAACTTTAAAATAAGAAACATTGGGGGTTCTCCCAAACCAAAGCTCATAGGGTGTTTTCTTCGTAATGGGACGAATCAGCACCCTATTCAAAATATGGCATGCTGTACTAACAGCTTCTGCCCAAAAGTATTTCGGAAGTGAAAATTTATTCAACATGACTCTGGCCATATCGCCGAGAGTTCTATTCTTCCGCTCCACAACACCATTTTGTTGAGGAGTTCTAGGACAAGAAAATTCATGATCAAAACCATTTGCATTACAAAAACTTTCAAAATCATAATTTACGAATTCGCCTCCATGATCACTTCGGATTCGAGTAATCATGTAGCCTTTTTCGTTTTGAACTTTCTTTACAAAAACTTTGAAAGCAGAAATAGCATCGCTCTTATTAGCGAGAAAGAAAACCCAAGTAAATCTCAAAAAATCATCAATAATAACAAATGCATACAGTTTGCCACCAAGGCTAGCTATTCTACTAGGACCAAATAAATCCATATGAAGTAGTTGCAAGGGTCTAGTAGTACTTACAGAGTTGATGGAATGAAACGAGGATTTTGTTGCCTTGTTTAGTTCACATTCGGCACATACCGTATCCTTTTTGAATATGATGTCAGGCAATCCTCTCACTAGCTTCTTGGTAGAAAGCCTGGATATAGCATCCATGTTGGCGTGACCAAGACGCTGGTGCCAAAGTAGTCGTTCGTCTTTGTGGGCATATAAACATCTACCTGCATTGTTAGTATTTATAGAAAGATAGAAAATATAGATGTTATCCTCTCTTTTCCCTTCAAAAGCAATGTCTCCTGTTGACCTATCATAGATGTAGCAACTGTTTTGTCCAAAGTTAATGTCATATCCATGATCAGCAAGATGACTAATGCTGAGCAGGTTATGCTTTAACTCAGTCACTAGGCAGACATCCTTTATTACGGGAGAGGGAGGATGACCAATGATACCATTACCTATAATGTGCCCTTTGAGATTGTTACCGAAGGATACGTATCCTTCTCTCTTCATCGATAGTGATGCAAAAAGGTTTGCGTCTCCCGTCATATGTCGCGAGCATCCACTATCGAGAATCCACTTACTTTCAGTTGAGGAGGGAAGGTCCACCTACATCAAGAGTAGATGTGACCTTTGGTACCCGAGTTCTTGAGGGTCCTGAAAAGTTAGTCTTTAGGAACCAAGCATATATCCTTTTATCTACAAGTCTTCTAACTCTGCACTGTGGTGAGATGTGTCCATGTAATCCACAATAAGTACAGATAGCATTCTTGTTTATACTAGGAGTATGAGAATGATATTTATAAGCAACAGGATAAGGATGGACATGATGTGAAGAGTTAGCATGGTGAGGATGATTATGCATGGAATAAGTGGCATGGTGATGGTGTCTTTGAGGCATAGAATGATGGTATTGTCTATGATGAGTGACATGCTGATATTGTCTAGATGGCATGGCATGATGATTTTGTCTATATGGCATGACATGACGATTTTGTCTATATGGTATATGAGGACCTTGTCTATATGGCATTGCATGATGATCTTGTCTATATGGCATGACATGATGATTTTTATGTGTGAAGTGCTGTTGATTGTGTCTTTGTGCATGATGCTTGTGTACTGAGTGAGAATTGTTCTTACGTGCACGTGGTTTGTGAAAGTTTGTGTATATGAATGCATGGTTATGTGCTGCATGAGAATGACTTGGTTGACTAGCATGAGTGGTGTTGTGCCCATGTGATTGGGTTTGAGGTTGAATAACCTGTTTACCCAATTTGGTTTCTAATCTTTTAGTAACAGCTTGCAGTTCAGTAACCTTAATATTTAAGCCATATATCTTAGTCATGGAAATCTTGTGTCTACTCTTTTCTTCAGCAAGCAACGTGTTGAGTGTAGTGATTTCTTGAGTTTGTTGCTCAATACGTGCTTCAGCATCATGCAAGCTTAATTTGAGCTTGGATACTTCATCAGCGTCATTAGTGGGTGATGTGTCTCTAACATTATCAAGAAGTAAGGAAATTCTTTGTATCTCATCTTCTAGACTTTTGATTTTGTCCTTGGCATGTTTATATTTACCGATGACCTTTTTATGATCATCGAGTAAATCAGTGAAAGCATCGCCAAGTTCATCAAAAGAGAAGTCATCCAGAGTTTCGTTAGATACCTTGTTAGAAGTTGCCATCAGGCACACATTTGCTGTATCTTGAGGAGAGTCCTTTTCTTCCTCAGAGTCACTTGCTTCACTTTCATGCCAGATGCCTGTGTTGGCATATTTCTTTGATGAGTTCTTTTTGTATGGCTTCTCATAGCGGTTGCTCTTCTTCAGGAATGGGCAGTCTTTTCGGACATGTCCAGTTTTCTTGCAACCGTAACAAGTTGGTTCTTCTTCATCGTCTTCTTGAGATTCCTTCTTCCTTCGATTGAAGCGAAGGAATTTCTTGAAGTTGCGAACCATGAGAGCTTGTTCTTCATCATCCGAATTATCTTCTTCGGTCTCATCATGATTAGCTCTTCGTTGATGAGCTTTGAGTGCGATCTCCCTGGTCTTCGGAGCAGGCTCTTCGAAGTCCTTGAGGTCAAGCTCGTGAGTCATAAGCTTACCCATCAAGGTCTCCATTGACATTATTGTGAGATCGTTTCCTTCTATGATGGCTGTCACCTTAGGGTTCCAAATCTTTGGTAGCCCTCTGAGCAGCTTACGAATCTTCTCGTGGTTTGAGTACTGCTTTCCGAGCGAAGATAGAGGATTGATGATGTCGAGGAATCTTGTGATCATTTGAGTGATCGTCTCACTTGGCTTCATCTTGAAGGCTTCGTATTCTTGAGTGAGACGGCTTATTTTAGATTCCTTGACCTGTGTGGTTCCTTCATGCGTCACTTCTAGAAGTCTCCATACTTCATGAGCAGTGGTGCAAGTAGAAACCCTGTTGAACTCATTCCTGTCTATAGCACAGAATAAAGCATTAATAGTCCTAGCGTCTAGACTTGCCTGTTTCTTCTCCTCGACAGAATATTTGTCGTGTGGTTTCTTAATGAGGTCACCATCGACAACTATCCTGGCGGGCTTTTTGTAACCGTCAGTGACGACAGTCCACAGGTCAAAGTCTAGAGACTTAAGATAGAAGCTCATCCTTGTTTTCCAATATGTGTAGTTAGTTCCATCAAATAGGGGAGGCCTATGAGTGGACTGACCTTCACCATAATTAGAAATCAAGGATTGTGTGGTTGCCATGGATCAGCTCTTAGGATGTTAATCCTTGTAAAGAGAACAGAGCTCTGATACCAATTGAAGAACAGTTTGACAACTCTAGAGGGGGGTGAATAGAGTTTATATAGAAAAAAGCCAATTAAAAATTAACTCTTTCACCAACAATCAATAATCAGAGTAAAGTGCGGAAAATAAATAAAGAGCAAAAGAGCATACGCAAACACAGCGATTTTAACCTGGTTTCCCTCGTGGAGGACTAGTCCAGGCCTGAGAACTCTAGCTCTGGATTAAATCCACTATTTGTGAAATAGTAGTTTACAACCCGTGCCTTTTCTTCAGAAGAGCACGTCAACTTCTAACAGAGGATCGCAGTGGCGATTTGCTTGGAATTGTCCAAGCGACTTCTTCAACTCTTGCACAAGAATCCTAACTGAGAGATGCTGAGCACTCGAGACTTAGGAGGCTTGTGGCTAGTAGATGGGAAGGGTATGGCTTATTGAGCTTATAAGAGAGAAGAGAAGAGAAGATTGAGTGTTTTGAAATGAGAGAATTCATGCCCTATTTATAGTGTTTTTATAGGCAGAATTCGGCCAGAATTCGGGTAGGAAAATTCAAAAATTTGGCCGTTGGACAGCTAGCAACCAGCTATCCCTAAAATTAGGGTTCCTGATTTCTAGGGGACAGAGTTCGGCCCGAACTCTGTGTGGAGGCAGAGTTCGGCCCGAACTCTGTCTCCAGAGCACAGAGTGGTTCTAAGGGGACCAGTGGGCAGTTTTTGGTTCAGTGGAGCTTGGGATTTTGGGTAGGTTATAGACTAAGTTCCAAGAGCTCAGCAAGACTCAGAGTACATAAATCTAGACTCAATGAAATCATAAAATACAGACTCCAGAACACACTGAGAGCCGGAGACTGAGCTGTCATCCGTCTTGAACTGAATGCAGTCGTCGTGTGTCATATTGAATTAATACAAATATTATTTGGTCAATGTAGTCAATATTTGGTTGACTGTGACTTTGTGTCAACAACTGGCATTACTGATGTACTAGATTCTGGCACTGACACGAGTTAGCATATTTTCTTTTTTATGCTTTTCCATTAGTTAGTGGTCATAGTTTTGATTCTAGTTTACTTTTCTGCTACCGGGTTTGTTCCCGAGACTAGCTATAGTTGTAGTGGATTATTTTAACAGTTTTCTTTAGTTTATTGTAGAGACTATTGGATATTACCTTTTATGGTTTAGATGTGGATGTTATGTGTATATTATTCTTGTCGTGGACTATGTTATCATCGACAACGTACTACCGTCGATATTGCTATATAGGCTAAACTTGGTTACATACTCGTATCCTAAAAGTGGGAGCGGATCGTAACAAGTTTTTATGGTAGCCCATGCAGGTTCAAATTCGTAAAAGATTACGAACTCATGGTAGTACTTAGGTTAGTCATACTACTGCGGGCCTGCAAATAGAGTTGGAGTTAGATATTAGAATAATTTTATGAGAGGTTCATATCATCCACAAATAGGATTAGGCTCTTAAGGATCTCCTCCACATGCTTTGATACCTTATTGATCTCTATTTTCACTTCAATATATTCCTTGACTTGTATCATGTTTAAATCATTTCATCGTCTAATGACTTTCTTTTTATGCAGGTATAGGTAAACTAATTAGGTTTCCTTAAAGCCTTATAAAGTTATAGTCAGTGTGCGTGTTAGTTAATTAGTAGTATGCTTGATTAGTTATTTTGGATTTCTTAAATCCTTTATCTTTTCATGATCTAGTCTAGGAATTATTTTAGATTCGTTATAGAGTTTACATATTTATATATTATGCTATGTTTGATTTTTTAGGACAAAATATTTTAAGGGGGATAGTATGTAGCACCTTCTTCTTAGATTTTTTTAAAATTTTATTTAGAATTTTTTTGGAATCACAATGTAACTCCACTTTTCCTGAATAAAAAAATTGAGTATTTTTTCCCTATGATTTTGTTAGAATTAATTTAAGAATTTATTTTTAATTCTCTTAACTAATCATTTATTATCATTAATGATTTTAGTATTTTCTAAGATCCCTATAATTAAGGTATTTTACCATAATTGGATTGGCTTGATGATTTTCTAATAATTCCTATTAATGTATTAAATAGAGATTATTATAGATTTTCCTATTAATGTATTAAATAAAGAGTATTATTGATTTCCTATTATTCTTAACTTTAAATCCATGGGCTACACAGCCAAACCCAAACCTATGGCCAGCCCGGCCTATTAGCCAATTGGGGCGCGGGTCTTAACCTTCAACCCATTACCTACAAACCCAATAACCCGACCCGATCAACCAACCGTTACATTCAAAATCCTCTTTCTTCTTTTCAAACTTTCATTCGATTTCATTCCCTCCAACTCTCTGTTAGCAGCTGCTGAGGAACGACGACGACAACGGGGACTTCCGCCGAGAAGGATCCAGCCTCTTCCAGAAACTTTCCTAACTGCCTATCTCCTCTCCACCGTCGATTCCCAACAACCAAACTCTTCCCGACCGTCGGATCTTAACGGCCGCTGCCCGTCCAACCGTCGGTCAGGTGCCCGCCCAACCGCCTGACCGACGTCTCGCCTATAAATTGGCCCCTGACCCTTCCTCCTTCATCACTACTTCTTGGATGACGAAGCCCTGCCGCGATCGCCTTTAGCTCTTCTTCCGTTTTCCTTACGAGCTTCGCTCTCCGTCCATGGCGACCCCTCCGGCGACCAAGTGCTGCTTTCCGTGTCGATCGACACCACTCCGTAGTAAGTACTTCGCTTTTGCTCCTCTCTGTGTTTGAATCCCTTCTTTCGTGTTCGTTCTCGAATTGATTGTATCGACCGATTCTCGTTGAGCAGATCAGTGATCATCTTCGTCACCACGAGTTCTTCGATTATACACCATCCCGACCTTGTGCCGATCAATCGCCGAACCATATCAGTGCATCGTGATCGATCGGACGAGAAACTCGAAATTCCGGTGAGTTCTTTACTGTTCTCTGCTCGCTGAACGGTTATTAGATTTGTATAATTTCTTGACGAACAGTTGGTTCAATTCTTCTTGGTTCTTTAGGATTTTGGACGAGATTGTACTAGTAAAATCGACAATCTGATGTTTTCTCCAATTTTGGAGTCGTGTCAATTCAAGTATGTTCGATCGCTCGAATTCTCATCCTTGCGAATATGGTGTTTGATTAAATGTCTGAATCAGAAATTTGGTTACAATTCATAAGTCTGGACACGCGAACTGTGTCGTGGCAACCTGGGGACGCATAATCTCTTCCAAGCTCGTATTCCGAGACGAGACTGTGTCTAACACCGATATTATTTTTGAGTCGACTCAGGTATACTCTTCATCTCGGTCATCTTTCTGGGTTTTGTGTCGTGTCCAGTAAAGGCTAGAAAGATGGTATCGGTATTATGCACTGTGTAAGGACCGGTTCTGAGTTTGGGGCTAAGTAAGATTAATGTCTCCCTTACAAATTCGAGCATATGTATATTTTGAAGGAATGGGCACTGTAGACTAGCCGTTGGTGTTCTAGGGATAGATTCTTGAATGTCCAGAACTAGTAGTAATAGAACGACACTTGAGTATTAGTTGGACCCTAAACTTGGAACCTTATAAATTTTCATGAGTAATGGGTTCAGTTATGTAGTATTGAGCTTAGTAGGATTGCATGATCAGTTAATTGAGAATTTAACTTGGTTTTGGGCTATCTTAGGTTATGATTTATACCAGGATCATTGTATCAAGTTTGGGTATATGAGTTGGAATTCTAGCCTGGCCATTTTGTTAGAATAAGGTTTTTCTAATCATTAGGATTAAGAAGTAAATTAGTAGAAGATTAGTTAATAGAATAGTCATTATAACTGGGTTAATAATTCTTTATATTATTGCCTAAATATTATTTCTTATTTTAGGTGATTTAGAAGACTCGGACAAAACCCCAGAATCAAGGCAAGTACATGTACTCAGTATTACCATCATTGCATGCATTGCACTCGCACTTGTTATCATGTCATTTATTTTATTTGTTCTCGATTGATTGCTTGCATTGTTTCTCGTGTCGGGTGGGGGACGTTCTAGAGACATATGATTGACTAATATTGGACAAACATTGCCTGATAGCATACTCCGTATGCCTAGTCCATTTCGTGCGTGACTGATAGCATTGTCGTCAGACATGCCTGATTATTGCGTGACTGATAGCATTGTCGTCAGACATGCCTGATTATATATTGACTGATAGCATATTTTATATGCCTGATTACATATTAGTTCCCACATGTTGATAACGTCTAATTGCACATATACACGTAGCTAGTGCATGCTTATTGCTCATCTTGTTTCCTGTCTTTCAGTTATATTTTGATATACCGTTCCATTGATCTTCATGGTGAGTTTTATTGAGTTACATTGTACTTTACTCCTTTCCTGACTGGATCGTTGATTACAGGTGAGATGGATCATAGATTATCATTCATGAATGGCATTGGAGCTCGTTTGACATTGAGATATTAGATTCATGTATAGAGATTGATTGAGTGTATTGATTATATGTCATTGTTGTATCATTTATCTTTTACCGACTTTGTACCCGGACATTCATGTATAAGTTGTAATAATTATATAGTGGATTGCTGTGATGGTTAGTATAGATTTCGTGATTAGATGCTGTGATGAGATTATTTGTTATTGATGACCAGACGGCTCACTACCGCTGTCAACGACAGTGTAGGCCGGGCATGCATCGACCCGTACCCGATTATCCGGGAGCAGGGCGTGACACACAAGGAGATCGTACCTAAGCCTATAGGTGAAGTATGATAAAATTAGGTTACTTATGGTCACTATGGTCTCCAGGTAGTCCTAGATATATTATTTATCTATTTTATATTTTTTGATATTTTTTGGATATTTTTAGGTATTTAATATTTAAGGGTTTATTATTTTTAAGGACTTTAAGGATTTACTCTAAGGTCATTCGGGAGTATTTTGGGACCAAATATTTTTATTTATGCTCTAGATGATTAGAAATATTTTTTAGAATATTTTAGGAATTTTCTAGATTTTTTTAGAATTTTGAGAATTTTGAGATAATTAAAGCCCATATAATTTATTTTTTCATAGTCGATATTTACTATGGGGTCACACGATAATATTTTGAGATAAAATATTTTTATTTAGGTTATAGACACTTATAAATATTTTTTAGAATTTTTTAGAATTTTTATGGATTTTTCTGCAATTTATTTGGAGTTAAAATAATTTTTAAATAATTTTTTGAATATCAGCATTTACACAGTCAGCAGCCCAGTCAGCTACATCTGGGCCCACCTGTCGGTGCCCAGCTTACTCATCACCGCCTCTCTCTCCTATATATATATATATATATATATATATATATATATTAAAACTGAAAACCTAGTTTATTATTCCAGCCTCCTTTGTGGTTTGATCTTGGAGATCCTCCAACTTCACGAGGCGATTGCGATCAACCCGACGTCCATTTCGCGTGCCGTTTTTTTCTTAAAATCGTATCGTGGTTAGCTTTCCAAAAATATATTTTATTTTATGTAATTACTTACGTGAATTTTTTGAGATTTATTTGAGTGTCGGTTGTCCAAAAATTGATGTGTCGCACTATTTTTGAGATTTCGGGATATTCCGAACTCCGTTTTGTGATTTCTTTGAAGTTTTAGAAATCTGACACAAAGATCTACAACATACAATTTTTCCAGAAATTTAGAAATTCGTTTAGTATTATTTATTATGTTGAATCAGATTTGATCGATAATTCACCGATTTGGTCATGGTTATCCATAATGGCGATAACTTTTGAACAAATCGTGACTTTGCATCACGATCAATTTCGGTGCACTCGTGGCATTGAAATCTACCAAGATGCACTCTTAAATTATTGAGTTCATAATGTTTGACTAGTTAGTCAACGGTACGCCTCGATTTGCTTGCCATAGATTCCAAAGATTAGAACCGTTAATTTCTATAGCCAAAATTCTTTGTTTAAATTATATTTCAGATTATTATTATGTTAAATTAGATTTTTGAGTAATTTATTTCAGAATTAAATAATTTTAGCTAGGTTAGTCCCTTAGCCATTTTTTTGTGATTTTTAGATTAGGAATCTTAGAATTGACTTATGGTTTTCGTGCACGGTTCGTGGTACGATGGTATGTATGGGTTGATAGCTTCGAGTTCCTCTTATCTTCGACTTGTAAAAATGGTTTGTCCAGAAAATCAGGCAAGTTTCACTATGACACTATATTACATTTATTTTGTACTGCATGTATCTTTATATCGTCTTTTCATGGTTACTTCTTCATATATCATGTTGTCATTGTTCTTGATTCACCATGATTGATTTCTTCTGCAAGAGCATTGTCCTTCTCCAGTTACTTGTTTCTGTTCACTATGTTGTATTATGATTACCTGTTTACCTATATTTTTATATATAGTTAACTTGTTTTCTTGTGAGTTATGGGTAGAAGAATATTATGAGTATGCATTGGTCTACATTACCTGTATAAATCCCTTCTTGTATAACCTGAATAATATCAATCGTGCACCACACATAC
>JANAVB010027197.1:4956385-4991385 GCA_029216955.1 Iris pallida | reverse complement strand
GGTATCTCAGTTAATCTGGCTCAAGTTTCGGGTTAATATATGTGTCAATCACGTGTCTTATCCTATAGGTCTTTTATGGAAATAAATCCATAAATCTCAGGCAAGCTCTATATATCAATACTAGACAACTCATTAGTTGAATGGCACCCAGATGTAATCTGGAAGCCTGTATCAATATAATTCCTAAGGTCAAGTACAAGAGATAAAAAAAATAACAGAATGAAACAAGAACTGTACGATAGCAAGGTGCACTTGCCTGATTCCGCGCTGTGAATATGAAATGCCAATTCCGCGTCCACGCCTCCGGAACCCGACGCTCCTAGATAATTAATTAACTAGATTAAGTCACTACTCACGAAACTTACGATACGACTTAATTAGTCAAAGTAATGTGTTAAAATTATATTCATCTCTCATGGAACCATTTAGATCCATACAATCACATAGGTTCCACGAGACACCGAAACACAATTTTAGGGTTTCCAACTCTTAATTAGTAGGTTATGCCCCTACTTCAATAACATACTTAAAAATCATATAAAAATCATAAAAATAATATTTAAAATAATTTTCTACAGATTTATTTCTGAAATTCTTGAATTAATATTTCTAAAGACATTTATGACTAGTTGATTACTAAGTCAGCTAGTCTACTCGAAACTCGCCTGGAATATAGTTACTAACTCAAAATTGCTAAAATAACAAAAAAAATATATTTTAAACAAAAATAAAATACCTTATTTCACATAATAATATCAGAGGTACAAGGGTTGAGTTATACTACAAGTTTGGGACATTCTTGGTCAGCAGGTTACCCGAAAATAGCTAGTTTTGACCTATATTTTTTTTGACCATATTATAGTTAATAAAATCGGAAAAAAATACTTAAAAATTATATTTTCTATATATTAACACACATAAAATCCAGTTTTGAAAATAACCATCAATAACTTATAGTTTCTTCACAACGGGGTTGGAATCGACCCTACCGAAACATGAATATTACAACCATAATTCATGAAACTTTTATAGGTGAAAATACATAACAAAAGTTACCAAAATACTATTTTTACAGATTTAATAATAGAATTTTTACAGAATTAAAGCATGGGTTTGAGATAAAAAAAGTAGGGTTTCTTACCAAAAGTCCTTGCTAGTTGGGTTATGGAGGCTTCTCCTTGCCAAAGCTCCCACCTTTCTTGCTATCCTTGATTGCTACTCCCTTATTGGTGAGTTTTAAGGGGTTGTCAATGGCTATATATGGTTGGATGGAAAAGATGAAGTTTCTAGGATTTGTTTCGGTGGTTGGATGGATGTATAGTGAAGGAGATGAGTTTTTGTGGAGGATGGAGAGATGTGTAATGGAGAGATGATGTTATGAGGGCTATTGGACTTGGTGTTATTGAAATTTGAGGGAGGAAGAGAGTATGGTCGGCTATGGAGGTGGAAAAGAAGGAGAAATTAAGTTAGGATTAGGGTACAAGTTGATATATATATATATATATATATATATATATATATATATATATATATATATATATATATATGGGCTTTATGGGTTTCATGTATGTATAGGATTAGGAATCCTTTTTCCTTTTGGGATGTTCGGCCAAGAGGGGGGAGTGCTTGGCCGACCACTTAATGGTGGGGGTCCACTTGATTGGCTTGGTTGTTTGATGAGTTGGCTAATTTATTTGGTTAGAGATTTAAATAGGTCTTTTCTAATATAGAACTAATTAGATCTATATATATAAATACAATCCAAAATCTGAATAAATATAAAATATATGTGTTTATTAATGTATTTTAATGCCCAACATGCCTATATAGGTTTGGATTTGGTTTGGAGGAAGTTTGGGAAGGTTTGGTGCAACCGGGTCTCCTAAAAAGTCATAAAGGCTTTATAAACTAATTAATTAGATTAAAATATTACTTGTGCCATGATTTGAATGGTTAACATGCAAGAGACTATCGTATGACCATGGCATTCCTAACATGACTAGCATGCTAGTTAAAGCACCCAACAATGCTAGACATGCTATGCTTTCTAGTCAACTTGCACATTCAAACTCAATCATGACTATTGCCCTTCTTATAATATAAATAGGATAAAATAAATTAGAAATAAATAAAAATCAAAATTAATATGATTAATTAAATAAAATATTATTTTAATTTTGAGGGGTTTTACATCTGTAAAACCCCTAAATTTCTACTATATTTTAGTACAGATTTTTTTATATTTATACATCGCATAGTCGTATTGTACGTCGCGGGGGAATTTGCGTTTTTCGTATTTACTCGTCGAGTGCGAATATGTGCGAGGTACATATTTTTAGAAAAATAGTTTTTGATTTTATTATCGGTGATGATTTCAAAATAATATATATAATAATTATTTTTATTAAAAGTTGTAAAAAAGTATCTATCGAGGTTGCCAAAACTTATTATTTTAGTTATTTATAAAAGGTATCTTATTTTAATAGTGGTAATTTAGAAAACTAGATTATGTAAATATTTTACTCGTGTAAAGCACATGAAAATTATTTCATGTATATTTTCAAAATTTATTTTATTATTTATAATAATTTATTTAGCATGAAGGTATTTTAAATATGTAAATATTTATGTTTATTTTCAAAATTATTTTTACCTAAATTATTTAAAGGGTATTTTGAAGATATTTCCTACTAATATCTAAAATATATATTGGAATTTTCGAAATTAATTATTATATAAATTCTATAACAAGATATTTTGGATTTATTTATGATAAATTAAATTGTTATTAGATTTATTGATTTAAATTAAATAGTTTAATATAAATGTGTAATTTATCTATATTTAAATTGGATTTGGATTTAGATATGAATGTATTGGTTTAAATTTAATAGTAAAATTATCTATTTGGGTTTAAATTAATCCTAATATTTATCTATCAAGAATTTCTCAACCCTATAAATAGGGGAGCCTCCATATTATTTTTCTCCACAATTGATCTCTACAATTGATCTCTACAAATATTCCACTACATGTGTTGTGCACCGTGTCCGTGTCTTCTGCTCCATCGTGTCAGCCGTGACGGCTTCGGGTCCGACCCCGGGTGTCTGAATTCTTATTCCAATCTTTTTACATTTACATTTATTCTTCCGTGTCGGATACCTTCCGACACAATCGAAAGCCTAAATCCGGCCCCAGCCATCGCACACCACCACTGCCACCAACATAGACAGCCACCACCATCCTCAGCAGATCTCCTCCCTGAACCCAGCCTACCACCGCCGATCTTCCGGTCAACTTCGACCACCTACTCCTTCCGACCACCCTGCCAGAACGCTGAAACCGCCACCATCATCTTCGTCATCATCTCCACAACCACCATCATCGCCACTTACGATATCACACACCAGCCACGTCCCATCACCTCGCCACCACAATCGATCTGCCCCGCCGGCACACCCAGCCATCAGAGCAGCACGGCCTCCCATACGACTCCTCCGCTCTCCTCGAACATTCCTCCGCATCCCGGCAAAACCGACGTAACCGATATCCACAATCACCGCCGAAACCCTCTGCCACCGACACCACCGCCAACCCCACCGAAAACTCGACCCCCGGCAAACCCCCAAAAATCGAACAAATACCACATCCACCATCAACAGTAAAGAAAACCCTTACCTCCGCCCAGCGCTTCGTCCCTCGAGCACGACGATGACATGGTGATCCCCTGCCTCCGCCGTCCCGCGCCGATCGATGATCCACCGAGCCTTCCCCGCCGTCGACGTCGGACTCAGGCTCCACTTCCGCCGAATGATCCCGACGCTGCCCCGCGTCGGCGAGCGCGGCTCCTGCGCCCACCGAGAACCCCCGCGACCGCCGCTCCGCCTTACTCCCAATCCGCCGCTCCGTCTTACTCCCAGTCCGTCGCGAGCGGGCCTCCCCACCCCGCTTTTGACCCTGACTGCCCACCGCGGTGAGCGTCCCCTCCGTCGGCCGGAGGATTCTCTATGTAAGCTCCCCTCTCCCCATCCCTTCCTTCTCTAGCTCTCTCCCTCCTTCTTATGTTCCTACTTCCTCATTCCTTTCCTCTCGTTCTTCCCTCTTTCTTCTCTTCAGTCAATTTTTCTTTTTGAAACAGTTCTCTTCAGTTACTGCTGAAGTACTCTCTCTCTCGAGAGAACCTAGTGGTGTTTTGATAGATTTTTGTTGTTTGCTTGCTACTTTATTATTATTATTATTATTTTGCTTTTTTTCTTTTTCTTTACTTTTGTTGCAATGATGCTAAATGTTAGTTTTTAATATACTATTATTTTTATTACCATTTATTATCTTTACAGTTGACTAAAATTTATTTGTAATATTAGTTATTGTTAACTTTCATATATATATATTATTACAAGTTAATATTAGTAGTACTCATATTCCATATATGTTATTATTGTAGTATTTTCCGAAAATAATAACATTTTGCCTAAAAACCCTACTTTGACAAAGTAGGGTAGAAACATTATTATTGTATTTTCTAACTATTCTCAAAATAAAATATTTGGCTTAGAGGCTAAAGTACTATTACTTTTAATATATTATGTAATTTTTAAAACTATTTCTAAACAAAAAGGACTAGACTAAGAAGGCCATAAATATATTATGGTATTCCTTTATACATACTTTTGACCTAAATTTTAGTTGGATTTTTAGTTAATTTTTACCAAGTTATTAAATATATAAATATATAAGTAAGTTATGATTGTAGCCATAAAAACGATTTTTCCGTATTTTTGTACATATATTTTGATGAGGTTCAAAACTATTATAAACTATTTTCAAGTATATTTTCCACTAATAAAATATAGTTTTCAATGATTATAATTAGTTTTCTCAAAATCGTATATATTATTTATTTCATCTCTCTTGATTATCCTTCTATCCGTGACCAAGTCCATTATTCCTAATCCCTCGCCAACTTTGTAACTTCTTTATATCGTCCCTAACTAATTTGGCCATTTTGGATCCGATGGAATACTCCGTGTCGTCAACAGAGGCTCCCTTGCGTAGTTGTAACATCGAAGTCGATCTTGTGCCACCTTTATTGTACCACACCGGGCAGCTCACCAGGCGTCACAACAGGCAACTATACCTTGCTAATTTACTATCATATTATTTATTTTTTGTATTATTTACTTTGTTTCATATTGTTAGTTTTCTTTGTTATAAATTGCGCGTCCAAGCCACACTTGGGTGCAAGCGACTCTATTAGTCGTTTTACTTTACTATATGCATGTTAACTTAGTATTAGCGGTCTACCTTCTTGTTGGGGGATATTCTTATATCTCCTTGGGCCATGACACTCACACTACTCGGTTTGAGACATTTTGCTAAGGGTACGACTTATGGACTGGCCATCTCTAAAGTCGTGTGACGGTAGATGATCGTAACTGCTATGACTAGGGTTTAGAGACTCAAGTAGTTACAAAATTGGACGAGTTATGGACATGACTTGGACAGTGTGGAAAATATTGGAGGAGGACAGTCGCTAGTATGTATGGGAAGCCAAACAGGTAACCCATAGTTTTCGAAAGGAACTATGGCGATATATTTGCAGATACCCTCTGACGTTTTGGACGTTATGGCCGGATACGTATGACTGGATGCCAGTTGCGTACTTATAGCCTAAAATCTCACCTATGCGCATGAAAGTTGTCCTCTAAATTGCACAATAGATGGGTAGTATTTCCTTTTGCATATTGGTGTCTAGGAGAGTCTTGCATATTATTATTATTCTGACAGTTCATATTAGCATATTCTTCTTGTATCTTGTTACGTCCCTCTAAGGACCTGGTTATTCCCCAGGTGTGTGTTCATGTCTTTCGCAGGTATCCTAGTCGGGCTCGTGGTCTTCTCCATTTATTCGAAGATAACGTGACTTGGTTCCTCCTTGCTACTTCCACTTAGCCTTTTATATATCATGTACTTCTTTCTTTTATTTTGGTTGGTAGTGGATGTGTCTCCACCCAACATATTGTACCAAAATATTTCATTATATGATAACTTTTATTCCTTTATTTTGTGGATGAGATTAGTTAGTTATGGTTTACTGCATTTTACAGCTTATGTATACATACAAGGCCCATGTACTTCGTATGTATACAGCTGGCATGTTTACGTACTTAGTTCTACGTATTTTGGGACTGGGGCGTTACATGTTTTTGTGGTGGCCCATGCTGGTCAAGATAAATTATTTGGTGACTTTATCGTACCAAGCAAGCCTGCGTATAGGATTAGAGTCTAGGATCTCATCCACATACTTGACCGCCTTCTCGCTTGACTCCTCAAGTTGCATCTTGCTTGATTCCTTCTATCGTGATTCGTGCTCTTCTTTCGTGCTTGATAGAGATGAATAAGGTAACCCATACTAGGTGGACATGACCCATTGTCCCATCACCCTACTAGTTTAACCCTTGTAAGTTGGGTAGAATGCCTTATGACCTTGCAATCCCTTTGTCCTTGTGACCTATATTAGCAAGTTCACTTAGGTTCTAGAATTTAGAGGACCCTAACTCATCTAGCCAACCAAAGACTCGGACAAAAAGACTATAGGACGACTGTATAGATATCAACATAGGATATAACTTAGAGTCTTAAGGAGTTTGAACTAATACTACTCTATATCAATCTTAATCTCACGTGCCTATATTTTTACCACTACACCAAAACATGGTTTTTCTAACACAAGTTTGTTTCAAATTCTAACAGTTTTTTACCGTTACAATTTTCTAACAGAAAAAAACTATTGGAAAATGTGAAAAACCGTGAGTATAAATACAAAATAATGAGTTTTACAATTAGTAACGCATAATATTTTTTTCCAACGGTTATAGTTGTTGGTAAAATTTATTTTATGTCATGTGCCTTTCACATGATATTTACTAAGTGTTATAAGTGTGTTATAAGTGTGTCATGTCCCTATATCAATTGCTTACTTCTCTCCCCCGAGCCTTCTCTTACCAAGCCCTAGAGCAGCTCTTGCACCCCTTTCCTCTCCTCTGTCACTAAGTCAGCCCTAATCCTAACCCCCACTGCCTCCATATAGGGACCCCTTATGGCCTTATGCTAGTGCTTCAGTTCGTCATCCCCCAAACCCTAGAATCTCCTCCTCCCTAATCTCCCCAAACCCTAGAATCTCCTCCTCCTCCACGAACTTGATACCGATGGCCTCCATGTGCTCATTTCCCCAAACCCTAGCTGCCATAAGGAGCTTCGGTGGCTCGAGCAGGACCTCCCTTACTTGCTCCTCGCTGATGGTCGCATCGCCCCCAAATCCTCTCGTAGGAGCTTTGCCGTCAATGTCATGAGTGAGTGAGATCTAAGTTGTTATATTGTTCTTTCGGTGTTTTTTTTCGGTTTCGGTAGATTTTCTAAGATTTTATTAGCATTTTGACAGAGTGACTTCTATTGCATAGACACAGACACGACTCTGATATTTGTAGTATATATGATTCCTAATTTAAAGTAGAAAAAGGTTATTCTTACTCTCTCTTTTTCTTATGTTTACTAAAAATCTTAGTTCATTGATTGGTTGATCAGTTGAGCGAGTTGTCGTTGGTTCAAAATATGGTACCAGATTTTAAGGTGGAAGCAGTTTCGAGCAGGAGTTCATCAAGGTATAAGCATATGGGGTTTGATTTATATTATTGTCTTCAATTGGTACTGATTCTGATTATGTGATGTATATTCTTCTCAAGTCATATTTCGTTTGGTTTATGGTTTCTATTCACTTTGAAAATTCAATTTCATGTACATGATATGTTAATTATTTATGTTCTTTTTGTAATTTAATAGTGCATTAGTCATTCAGTTACTCATATTGAAGTTGTCTATTCAAACCTAAGTAGTCGTACACTTGTCTTCCTGCTATCGTGGTTGACACTGATTTTAGAGTAATTCAAACCACTTGAATTTAATCACTTGTTATTGAAGAAGCGTAAGAAGCGTGGGAGGAAGATGGAAGGAGAAATGCCTTCCAATAGAGAAACTAAGGTTTTGCCTTTTTGTTTGATAGCTGACAAGAAAGTTACTGGAATTTCTGGAACCTCCATATATTACAAGAGATGTTCTACTTGCTGACAAAGATAAGTTTTGTCTTTGTACTTGTCTTCCTGCCATCGTGGTTGACATTGATTTTAGAGTAATTCAAACCACTTGAATGTAATCACTTGTCTTATTTTATTGAAGAAGTGTAAGAAGCATGGAAGGAAAATGGAAGGAGAAATGCTTTCTGATAGAGAAACAAAGGTTTTGCCTTTTTGTTTGATAGCTTGTTCGTTAAATTACTAAGTTGTTGCACCTCCAAAATGAACTTGTTATCAATATTTTCTTTGGTTGTTTAGTTTTAAAAATATATGAGCGCTGCAATTTCTTCTTGAATTTGTTGTTCCCTCACAATTTTGTCTTCACCTTCTCATAGTTAGAGTAGTTGGATAGAGTCACTTTTTTTGGGGTCCACTTTACCAGAAAATTGTCCTTCAAAACCTCGACCTACAAGTTAGTTAACTAGTCATCAGTGGTGTCCTTCAAAACCTCGACGCACTTTACCAAAAAATTGTCCTTCAAAACCTTCCTGCAGTTTCTTTAACTTTTTATTAAATCATTATGTATAGGTATACATATCAACAGGGGTTTGGTAGCTCTTGGTAATGTGATAAGTGCATTAGGTGACGAGAAAAAACGGAAGGAAGGAGGTCACGTCCCATATCGTGATAGCAAGTTAACACGTCTCTTGCAGGCAAGTAAATTGTGTCCTCTTCTGCCCTCTACTATTTTGTTGTTAAAGATAATGAAATGTTGCTCGGAAAAATTAACTGAAATATTTGATACATGAACATAGCAATGTGCCAAAATTTTAAAACAACTTTTTTCTTTAACAATATGCAAATTGATAATTATAACTAACCGAACTTGGTCTTTTTTCTCAAATGTAATATACTATCATAATTGTAATGCCGCATTATCTCATTAAATTTTCCAGTGATTTTTTATTATTATTTTGTATTAGATTTTTCACAACTTATCATATAAACGTAGATGTATAAGTTGTGCATGAAATAATCGAATCTTATAGTGACTATATGAACCTTCAACACGATCTGCTTTCTGATTATATTTCAAGTTGTGACTGATATTCTATGTGAGTTGGCCAAATTTTTGGTGGCTCTTATGTCATTTCAAAGGAACCTTTATGATACCCACTCCTATGACTTTGTTGTAATTATTATATCAGATTGGACGTTTAGGTGGTTTTGACCACATGATTGGTGTAGCAAATATTAATAGTAGCATACATCCTGAATGATTTTGTTTTAGTGCAGATAATATTGTCCAAGAATTAAGACATGATGAAACGTATATAGTTGACAAGAATGAAAAAGGATCATGTAAACATTTGTCCATGCGGCTTAAATGCAAATACAAGTGTCCAACTTTTCAACATTAACTTAGTTCACTCACATAAATGCTTTCACATCTCCTAATCATTATTTTGCCCCTGTAACTGGCCTACTATCTTCAGTATCAAGTGTTTCCATTTTCTTTTTTACTTTTTTTCAGTTTCCTTCGACTTTATTTTCAATAGTGTTTCATATCCTTTATCTTTTTCCAATATTTTTTTTTCTGACATCGACTTATAAGCCTAGTAGTTTCTTCGACTAATGGAATGACCATTGGGCTGATGAAAGGGGAGCTTCATGTTGTACTAAAGGAAGATCAGTTGGTAAGTGGTGTGCTATATAAAATTCTAGTAGCTATTTCGGTATCTATGAAATAGATGTGGCCGGTTCAATCCGACTATGCCAAAACAACCTGAACCCTACATAAGGTAGAGTTTGGTTTGGGTGTTTTCAACCTGATCTTATTATATGTTCTATAATAAAATTGGGATCTTTAGCGTATTCATCATATATTGTTAAAATGCATTTACTTTCCTCAGGTAAGTAGGATAAAAAGCTATTAAAAATTAATTACCATCTCGATATTTAAATGTTTGATCCAGAAGATCAAGGCTCTATGTTATATTTAAAAAGAGTGATGAAACCTTCCTCCATTTCTTAACTGTCGTATTATTAGATGATATAAATTTAGTAGAAATTGCATTTGTTTTCTTTTGTTTTAATATATGAGAGCTCTTTTGGTATTCCAATATGGTTGAAGCTAAGAATTGGAAGACTAACTAGAGACACACATGTGTGTGTGTGTGTGTGTATGTATATATATATATATATATATATATATATATATTGGAATATGTAAACTGATAACCAACCTTATTGGAATACCAAAAGAGACTAAATAGGTTAGTTATCAGTTTGGAATACCTACTAGTTACTGGATCAAACATTTACGGGAAGCTAACCTATTTAGTCTCTTTTGGAATATGTGAACTGATAACTAACCTAAAGACTAACTAGTAGGTATTCCAATATGTTTTAACATGAAGCTATGAATTGGATGACTAACTTGACACACACACCACACACACACACACACGCACGCATATATATATATATATATATATATATATATATATATATATATATATATATATATATATAAACTGATAACTAATCTTACTGCCACTTCTGAAGTTATCCAGCTTTGCATCCATTCTTGTTTAATGAATTGAATATTGTTACCAAACTACAGTTTGGCAATGGATCCTCCGGCCACACAAAATCAATTTCAATGTGTTTCCACCTTCCTTACATGTAGTAGAATACTTAGCAGCCTTATTTACATGTATAGTTTGTAGGAACGAAATCGTAAAGCAGAATAGTCTAGAGGGGGAGTGAATAGAGTTGACAGCGGAATAATGCTAATTAAAAAATGTTAGCAGCAAGATCATAGAATAATAATCACAACTAAATAATGTAAAGGCAGAGATAAGAAAGAAAACGCAAAGACATCAATGTATACTGGTTTCCCTCTGTTGAGGACTAATCCAGTCGGTAGAACTCTTGCTACCAGTTGAATCCACTATTGGCAAAACCGCAAGTTTTCTTATGAAGTCCTTGCAACTTCTACAACGCGAGCTTTGATACGAAGAACTCGTCCAACTTCAATTTTGAAGAGTTGAATCTTCTATCAAACCTCTGATTACAATCACTCTGAAACTTCTAGACCGTACCGTACTGGCAAATCGACTAGAGGATTGTAACTGGCTTGGGATCTGAAATTTGAAGCTCGAGAAAAACTCTTTGGAAGACTGAAAGCTTTTTAGAAGAGAGAAGATTGAAAGTAAATGAGTGAGTTAAAATGATCGAAATCCTTCTCTATTTATAGGAGTTCCAAAGACAGAATTCTGGCAGAATTCGGGCAGAATTCGGACAGAACTTGATGAGAAAATCTCGGTCAAATCCGCAACTGCAGGAGGACCAAGTTCCAAGGAATTCTAAAACAAAACGGCCACTAACCGAACTCTGGCCGAACTCTGGCCGAGTTCTGTCAGGGTTAGGTTATGGTTTTAAAATAAGTTTTTGGGGAATTTTGAAAACCTTTTTGAAAACCCTCTTTGAAGCTTTTGTAAATACGAATGTTTTACAAAACTAAGGACATTTTAAAAACAGTTTGAAATTATTTTGGAATAGCCTATTTGCCAGTACGACTCGGTGTATAAAGTATTCCTAGACTCAAATAAAATAAAAAATACATTGCTCAAAGAAATACAGACTCGAACAGGCAAACAGTGCTTCGGTCTTGAACTGAGGAGATAGCTGTTCTTGATCATGTCCAAGAGTCCTAGATATCCTGACTAGCTTCATATATCGAGACAGAGTTTGATCAATTATTAAAATTAGTTTGACCATATGACCAATGGGCCAACAATCTCTCCCATTTTGATAATTGACAAACTATGAATGATATAACATCTAAGCTTGGAATCAAATCAAAAAAATAGTAAAGTAAAATTGTTCATATCCTGCATACATTTTCTCAAAAGATGTTAGATCCTTTATTTCTCTTCCGTTGTCACTTAGCAAAATAATTGCAAAAGAGAAAAACTCCCCCGCAATCAATGCATAAGAAACGAACAGTGAAGAAACACATAAAAAAATTTTTAAAAAAATTATGACAGATGGTAGAGACAGTAAAAAAAACATCACAGGCATGTATTTATCTCAGGCAGTTTATAATATAACAGAGAATTAATATAACAGTAAGAATAAAAGAGAATTATGTCATAGGCAGTTTATAATATAGAAGCAGATAAAGATGCTATAAATAAATAAACTGATGTGAAAGATAAACTACGAAATCCATAAAGATGAAATGATGTGCAAGAAACATCAGTAAAATATCCAGTACAAGTCTGATATAAAAAAAGAAACTTGGAATGTCGGAGCATTTCCAAGTATACAGTAGATAATGTCTGAGTCTCAAAAATCAACTAATATATCACATCTCTTCCTCCTCCTCATCATCATCATCAGCATGACCGGCATGTCCAGAAGGACCAGCTGCACAGGTACCAGCTCCAGAAGGGTAAGGAGGAGCGCCAGTGTAAAACTCATCGACATAGTCTCGAGGAGCACGGTCAGAACGGTACCAATCATATGCGTTACCGGGCTGAAAGTAGGCATGAACAGCCTTATCCTCACAGCGGTAACCAGAAAAGGTTGGATCTCTAGGAATAGAACTGGCAGAATGTCCAGTCTGGGCAAATCGGAGATCAGCGAGAGAATTTGCTATCGCCTAATAACGAGTGACATCGCGGAACTCACGTTCGCGAGCCATATCTGTCATCGAGACGTGAAAATCAGAAAGATGCTGGTGTATGCCCTCAAAGGTCATGGCATACTACTGAGTAGGTGGAGGAGGTGGAGCAGTAGGAGGAGTAGCAGCAGTCATACTACGACGAGATAACTTCAGAAACTTGGGCTCAGGGTCTTGAGTACAAGTTGACAAATCAATATCAAAATGCTGGAAGATGCGTGGGAGAATCATCGCATAAGAGAGATTTCTATATCTTGTACGACAACGTCCCATCATCTGGATAATGGTCTTAGGGGCAGAAAATGAATCCCCTTAAGAATGTGATACATAGCAGATAATTCAAGAGATGTCACATCATCCTTTGAAGTAGACTTCGGAAGGAGAGTGGAGTAGATGATGCGGTGCAATTCATAATTAAACAAGTTCAAGTTGTTTACCTTGAACTTTCCAGAGCGAACTCGATCAGGTGCACAGAGTTCAGCTTTGAAACTAGCAAGTGTCGTGCCATCGGGGAAATCAAATTCAGTGATATCAACAAGCGGTGCACCTTCGTTAGATAGACTAAGGATTTCCGCTAAGAGGACATCATTAAACTCGATGTCTAGTCCGCCAACACGAGTACTTACGTCAAACGTGTTTAATATGATATTGCAGTAGAACAGTCTAATGGCATTAGTTGCTACCAGGAAACAAAGTTTAACAACGTGTTGTAACCCTAATGCCTCAAAATATTGGCGGTGTTCTGGAAACACAGTCCATTTGATAGGAGTGCCTGTGCATATGGATCGCATGGAAAAGTCTCAATACCACAGAAGGGCTTGATCTAGGGTTTGAAAGTAAAACCCATCGAACGCGCCATCGCTAGATTGGACTGGCAAAAAGTGGGAATCCGTGGGTGGATTCGAAGATGATCCTTCCTCACTAGGATTGGTCGTCTTCTTCCTCTTGAAGGGGTTAAATCCCTTAGGTGCCATTGTGCAATAAAAGTAAATATGCACGAAATTGAAAGGAGGAGAGATACGAAGTTATACCTCCCGAGATTCGAGTATGTTGTAGAGAACAATGAACTACGCACGAATCCAAAATTTGGATGAATTTTACCACATAGATAGGGAGAAACGGAGTGGTGAAGAACTAGGGTTAGGGGGCTCTCGTGCGGCTGCTGTTGCTGTGATGGTGGTGTTTAGAAGTAATGAAGAAGAAAGGCTCTCGGGTTCTGGTTATATAGCCAGATACCTTCAACCGAACTCGGGCCGAATTCGGTCCGAAGTCTGGCCGAATTCGCCTGGGTTTGGTTTGGAACACTTTCATTTTCATTGGCTCATTTCAAAGATTTAATTCAAAGATTAGTAATTTTAACATTCAATTAATATAATTAATGTTATTTTATAAACTAAATTTCGTTACACAGCGACTATTTCAGATTAGTTGTAGGAGTACTGTCCCAGCTGGCGGAGGTTCACCGGGGAACTCTTAAATACCGCTTCGCTTCAACCGTAGTTGTGGTGACAGACAGACTCTTTATTGGCTTGTCTCTAACACAGTTTTTGCATATTGAAATAAAATCATAAAATAAAGTTAATTAACATTATTGACGTCCAAAATTCCTAATTTTTGACGTAAATAATTAAAATGATCTTCTGCTAGAGATTTTGTGAAAATATCAGCTAATTGATTCTCAGTATCTATGTACACAAGGTCAATATCTCCATTTTGATGATGATCTCTAAGAAAATGATGTCGGATCTCGATATGCTTAGTACGAGAATGACAAACTTGATTCTTAGTCAAATTAATAGTGTTCGTGTTATCACAGAAAATGGAAATATGTGTGGAAAATAAATCATAGTCTTCTAAGGTTTGTTTCATCCATAAAATCTGAGCACAACAACGTCCTGCGGCGATGTACTCAGCCTCTGTTGTTGATAGGGCTACAGAATTTTGCTTTTTACTAAACCATGAGACTAAAGCCTTGCCTAAGAAATGACATGTGCTGCTGGTACTTTTTCTATCAACTTTGCATCCAACAAAATCTGCATCCGAGTAACCAATAAGGTCAAAGGACTTAGTTTTGGGATACCATAAGCCAACAGAAGAAGTGCCCTTAAGGTATCGAAAGATACGCTTAACTGCGCACAGATGTGATTCCTTTGGATTAGCTTGAAAATGTGCACACAGGCAAACACTGAACATAATATCTGGACGACTAACAGTTAAATAAAGTAAACTACCGATCATACCTCGATACTTACGTGTGTCGACAGGCTTGCCTTGTTCATCAATATCAAGCTTTGTTGAAGTTGCCATCGGAGTGCCAATAGGTTTGACATTGTCCAGATCAAACTTCTTTAGCAAATTTTTTGTGTACTTGGCTTGATTTATGAATGTCCCATTGTCAGTTTGTTTGATTTGCAGTCCGAAAAAGAATTTTAGCTCTTCCATCATACTCATCTCAAACTCATTCTGTATACACTTAGAGAATTCTTGACAAAGAGATTCATCAGTAGATCCAAATATAATATCATCAACATAGACTTGTATTAAGAGAAGCTTGCCATTAAAAGACTTAATAAAAAGTGTAGTGTCAACCTTGCCCTTTGAAAAACCGTTGTCAAGTAGGAAAGAGCTTAGACGATCATACCAAGCACGAAGGGCATGTTTTAAACCGTATAAAGCTTTCTTCAACTTGAAAATATGATCAAGATTTTTAAAATCTGTGAAACCCGGAGGTTGTGCTACAAAAATTTCTTCTTTTATAAAACCATTTTAAAATGCACTCTTGACATCCATTTGAAATAATTTAAAATTATGAAAACATGTAAATGCACATAACATGCGAATGGATTCTAATCTCGCAACTGGGGCATAAGTCTCATCGTAGTCGATACCTTCTTCCTGATTGTATCCTTGAGCTACGAGTCGAGCCTTATTACGAGTCACTAAACCATTCTCGTTCAGTTTATTTCGGAATACCCAACGGGTGCCAATGACCGGATGATCAATAGACATGGAAACAAGTTCCCAAACTTGATTCCGTTCAAATTGGTTTAATTCCTCTTACATAACATCTATCCAAAAACTATCACTACATGCTTCATCAATAGTTTTGGGTTCTAGCTGTAAAATGAATACAACACTAAAAATAATATCTCTACTGGATGTACGAGTACTTACACCTTTGGTAATATCACCAATTACCAAATCCTTTGGATGATCAACCGTAAATTTCAATCTTTTCGGCAGACTCTGAAGGTAGCTGGTTCCTGGATCTTCTCTAAGAGGATCAGCTAGTGCCGAGCTTGGTTGAGAATCAGCTGGTGTTGAGCTTGGTACAGTTAGATCTTCGTCATTGTCATCGATAGTCATTTGATTCAGTTCATCAAAGGTGACGTTGATTGACTCTTCGATAATCATAATTCGTTTGTTGAAGACTCTGTATCCTTTGCTCTTGGCCGCATAACCTAAAAATATACTTCATCGGCCTTTTCGTCAAACTTTTCTAAATTGTCTTTTGTATTAAGAATAAAGCATTTACAACCAAATATTTTAAAATATGAAACTGATAGAATTCTATCAAACCATAACTCAAATGGAATCTTCTTCGATTTGGGTCGAATTAGAACTCTATTGAGAATAAAATAAGCTGTATTGACAGCTTCAGCCCAGAAATATTTGGGTAGGCTAAACTGGTTTAACATTACTCTGGCCATTTCGGATAGAGTTCTGTTCTTATGTTCCACAACTCTATTTTGTTGTGGAGTCCTAGGACAGGAGAACTCGTGTACAAAACCGTGTGTGTCACAAAATTGCTCAAACTCTGCATTCTCGAATTCGCCACCATGATCGCTTCTAATACGAGTGATCATGTAACCTTTTTCATTCTGTACTTTCTTGTAAAAGGCGACAAATTCGGACAATGCATCATTCTCGCGTGTCAAGAAGTATACCCACGTGTATCTAGAGTAATCATCTACAATTACAAAAGCATATAACTTACCTCCGAGGCTAGCAACTCTGCTAGGACCAAATAAGTCCATATATAGCAATTGTAGAGGTCTAGTAGTACATACTGCGTTTACTGACTTGAATGTAGATCTGGTAGCTTTGTTCTTTTTACATTGGCTGCATACCGAATCCTTCTTGAATGTTATGTCCGGTAAACCGTGTACTAGCTTCTTCGTAGATAATCTTGAGATTGTGACCATATTTGCGTGACCGAGTCTCATATGCCACATATGACTCTCATCACTTTTAGCCATTAAGCATCTACCTGAAATGTTAGTTTTTTCCAACAAATAGAAAACATATATGTTGTCTTCCCTGATTCCTTCAAAGATAGTACTACCAGTTGAGCTATCAACTATAGTACATTTGTCTTTGCCAAAGTTGATGCCATAACCATGATCAGCTAGATAACTTACGCTGAGTAGATTATGTTTCAACTCGGTAACCAGACAGACATCCTTAATCACAGGATAGGGAGACTTACCAATATCACCGATACCAATGATATACCCTTTCAAGTTATTACCAAAGGAGACATAGCCTTCCTTCTTCTTCTTCGACAGTGTTGCAAATAATGTAGCGTCACCAGTCTTATGTCGTGAACAACCGCTGTCGAGGATCCATTTTTTTTTAGCACGTGAAAGGTGTTCCATCTGTAAAACAGTTTGCAGATGAAACTTTTGGTACCAATTTCTTGTAGGGTCCTGAAATGTTAGATTTTGGTATCCATGCATAAATATTTAAATCAACAAGCTTTTCGATTTTACATGCAGAAGAAAGATGACCAATGTGGCCACAATAATGACACTGTGCATGTTTAGTATTGAAAGCTGAGTGATGTGCACGGTTGGTAGGTTTAGGTTTTCTAGTTTAGAAGAAAGCATACCTATAATCCTGTTTGGGCTTAACCTTTTGGGGTTAAGGTTTGATAGGGTTAGGTCTGACAGTGTCTGGTTTGGGAATGTTCCGATTATTCGGTAAGTGACACATGTTAGGATAGGAAGCAGCAGTCTCAGGCTGTTTTCCTAACCTAATTTCCAATCTTTTGGAAGTGTCATACAACTTAGTATAGTCAGAAGTGAGTGCTTCCATTCTGACTTGTGCACTTTGAAGACTTTTCTTCTCTTTAGAAAGTTCTTCTTTCAGTTGGTCAATAACCTTGTCTTTCTCTTCAGATGACTTGGTAGTCTCGTGTGATAAGAGCTTAATAGAGAAAAGCTCACCAGACTCACTAACATTATTTCTAACCTCAGCTAGTAGGTCGGTAAGTCTTCCTATTTCACCTTTGTACTCTTTGAGTACCTTCTTAGAGGTCTGATATTTGCTACGCAGTTTTCTGTAATCACTTATCAGTTCACTGAAGGCATCTCCTAATTGCTCAAAGGTGAAGTCATCATATGTATCAACTACAGGTTCAGAGAGTACCTGATCGGATGCCATAAAGCATACATTTGCAGCGTCTTCTGATTGTTCATCTTCTGAGTCGCTGGCTTCACTCTCATGCCATATGCTGGTGTTGGCATATCTCCGATATGTTGATCTCTTCAGGTTCCCTTTCTCATACCAGTTGCTCTTCTTGCTTGATGATGAGTTTGTAGGACAATCCTTCTTCATGTGTCCCTTTTTCTTGCAGCCGTAGCAGACAACATCATCTTGATACCAGTTGTTACTGCTATTGTTTTCTTTGGCTTTCTTTTCATATCTCATGAATCTTTTGAATTTCTTTGCTAGGAGTGCTTGATCTTCAGCATCAGATTTACTGCTGTCTGAATCACCTTCAGCAGCTTTTTTGTGCTGAGCCTTGAAAGCGATTATCTTCTCCTTTGGTGCAGGCTCTTTAAAATCTTGTAGCTCCAGTTCATGAGTGAGTAGCTTACCCATGAGTACTTCGAGGGACATAGTTGTAAGGTCGTTCCCTTCAATGATCGCAGTAGCCTTTGGAATCCAGTTCTTGGTAAGTGCTCGCAGGAGTTTGCGAATCTTTTCACGGTTACTGTAATATTTGCCTAAGGAGGACAAAGGATTTACAATATCCAAGAATCTTTCGAACATCTGAGTAACTGTTTCGTTGGGCTTCATCTTGAATACCTCATACTCTTGAGTAAGTCTGCTGACCTTTGATTCTTTGACTTGAGTCGTGCCTTCATGTGTGACTTCAAGAAGCTTCCACACTTTATTAGCAGTTGTGCAGATAGACACCCTGTTAAATTTAGTTCTGTCTAAAGCACAAAATAAAGCGTTAATAATACGTGCGTCAAGACTGGCCTTTTTTTTCTTCCTCTGTATATATGTTATAGGGTTTTTCAACTAAAACTCCATCAACATTTGTACGAGGTGGCTTTTGATAGCCATCAATAACAATAGACCATAAATCAAAGTCAAGTGATTTCAAGAAGAAACTCATCCGTGTTTTCCAATAGGTATAGTTCGTACTATCAAACAGTGGAGGTCTGTTTGTGGCCTGGCCTTCACTTGTGAATTTCACAGTTGCCATGTGTTGTGCTGTGATCTATATAACAATTAGTTAAATGAATAAATAATTGCAATGTTACCTTGCTTTACCTGTAACACCCGCTTTGATACCAATTGTAGAAACGAAATCGTAAAGCAGAATACTCTAGAGGGGGGGTGAATAGAGTTGACAGCGGAATAATGCTAATTAAAAAATGTTAGCAGCAAGATCACAGAATAATAATCACAACTAAATAATGTAAAGGCAGAGATAAGAAAGCAAACGCAAAGACAGCGATGTATACTAGTTTCCCTCTGTTGAGGACTAATCCAGTCGGTAGAACTCTTGCTACCAGTTGAAGCCACTATTGGCAAAACTGTAAGTTTTCTTACGAAGTCCTTGCAACTTCTACAACGCGAGCTTTGATACGAAGAACTCGTCCAACTTTAATTTTGAAGAGTTGAATCTTCTATCAAGCCTCTGATTACAATCACTCTGAAACTTCTAGACCGCACCGCACTGGCAAATCGACTAGAGGATTGTAACTGGCTTGGGATATGAAATTTGAAGCTCGAGAAAAACTCTTCGGAAGACTGAAAGCTTTTTAGAAGAGAGAAGATTGAAAGTGAATGAGTGAGTTAAAATGATCGAAATCCTTCTCTATTTATAGGAGTTCCAAAGACAGAATTCTGGCAGAATTCGGGCAGAATTCGGGCAGAACTCGAAGAGAAAATCTCGGTCAAATCCGCAACTGCAGGAGGACCAAGTTCCAAGGAATTCAAAAACAAAACGGCCCCTAACCGAACTCTGGCCGAACTCTGGCCGAAATCTGGCCGAGTTCTGTCAGGGTTAGGTTATGGTTTTAAAATAAGTTTTTGGGGAATTTTGATAACCTTTTTGAAAACCTTCTTTGAAGCTTTTGTAAATACGAATGTTTTACAAAACTAAGGACATTTTAAAACCAGTTTGAAATCATTTTGGATTAGCCTATTTGCCAGTACGACTCGGTGTACAAAGTATTCCTAGACTCAAATAAAATGAAAAATATATTGCTCAAAGAAATACAGACTCGAACAGGCAAATAGTGCTTCGGTCTTGAACTGAGTAGATAGCTGTTCTTGATCATGTCCAAGAGTCCGAGATATCCTAACTAGCTTCATATATCGAGACAGAGTTTGATCAATTATTAAAATCAGTTTGACCATATGACCAATGGCCAACATAGTTTTTATCTTTACTGCGAGGATGTGGCATAATAATATATTCTTTGTGATACTCAGAAATATCGATTATATTTGGTGTAGTTCAATAATATGCTTTGCTTGGTTTTTTCTTTAGTGAACAAAGTTGTCATTGATGTTCTGGAGGGAAATCTGAGGTTCATCTATTTGTGCATGCTGATGAAAATATCACGGTAATGCCTACACCCGTCTAATTATTCAGTTGTTTTTTTTTCTACAATGGTCACCTTTGCACCTATTTCTAACCTTTGCGCCTATTGAGATTGACAAGTGATAAATTGAGCTGTCTACTATTTCAAGTTTTCCATTCCTTGACCATTAAAATATCTAGATGTAAATTAATGCTTTGGTAACTTCAGAAACACGTATTCAAATTTTTAATAATATATGTTATTTTGCTCTCCAATAATCTTGTTTAATTTTACCTACTAGTTTCTCAGATGACCTTTTCTTGTTCTTTTTTCTTATATAATTCCATATATCAACACATTATTTAGAGATAAATGCAATCAATTGTACTCACTAGTGAAATTATAAAGTTAATTCTTCTGACTAAATCCATTTGTCCCTTTTCTAGGTTGCGACATCAATTTTACTCACCAGCAAGTAAGGGGATTCTTGCAACTGATGAATATACTGCGGCCACAATTGACAAACGCCTGGCAAGCAATAACGTAGAGAGTGCCGGAGAGTAGTTGTGCTTGCCATTGTGTTCCTCTCTGGTGGGTAAAGTGAGGAAGTCTGAATTTGAATGCAATGAAGCATTTCAAGGGAAAGAAGCCTTGGAGTCTTGTTCTTGTTTGGTTGTGCATATAAATTTTGGTTGGTTCTATACAACAGTTCGTCCTATAAATTTGGGTTGGTTCTTTTTTCTTTTATGTACCACAAGAGGTTATGTAATGGATATGATGGAAGAATAATTGTACCTGTGAATATGTTTGTTTATAAATGCAACTAATGGTATTATTTATTAATTTTGAATGTGTATCTGGGAATTTTCTTGTGTAAATTATATTCTCCTAATAAATATTGGTTGATAATTGAGAGCTGAAGATTTAGCCTCAAGAGAGCTACCTATTTTTAAAAAGAAATTCTATTTATAACGATAAAAAAACTGTTAGGAATTTCAAAGCTTATGTTAAGTTTTCACATTACCAACGCTTTTCTATCGTTAGAAAATTTTATTTACCAACATTTTTTACTGTTAGAAAATTTTATTACTAACACTTTTTAACCGTTAGAAAATTTTATTTGCCAACACTTTTTTACTGTTAGGAAATTTTGTTTACCAACAGTTTTTTACCGTTAGGAACTTTTTTTTTCTAACGGTAAAAAACCGTTACAATTTTCGTTATGAAAATTCCCCACACCAGATTTACAACAGTAAAAAACCGTTAGGAAATTTTTTTCTAACGGTTATAGTCGTTAGGAAACGACTGTTTTGGTGTAGTGATACTAATTAGACTAATGATGCTAATATAGCCTAGTTTTTGCAAGCTTAATTCTTTATCAAGCTTGTTCATGGCATATGCTATTGAGCACTCACTAGCATATTGTCTAATTAGAACCGGTGCATGATGGTCTGATCAACCGAGTGCACTTTGGTTCGCTTTTTATTTTACGTGGATGGAGACATAGTTAAGCTTGCCCTTTAGAGTCCCATCCGCAACAGCCTTGGAAATTCTTTTTGAATTACTCACTCGCCTTTGAATCACATATTGGTATTCAAAAACAACTTCTTTGGACTCATATTGATTTTCGCCTTTCAACTATTTTAGACGAAGACGAAGACTTGATAGATAGATCCAAGGTATCACCTTTAGTTGTTCCACCATCTATTGCCAAGATAGTTAGCCATGGACCAACCAAGGTGACTATATCCTCGCTTTAAACTACTCGTCGATTCCATATCTATTATCGCAACCTTCTATGACACTTGAAAATGATTTGTGTCCTCAACCTAGATATTTACCATGCAACCTTTTCCGAAGAACCATCTCTCCCAAGTTCCTAACTTATTCTCTTGATCTACTCGATTTTATGTTATCATGATTTATATACCTTAGCTAGCAATTCTCGTTTAATACCATATCCTTGACTTATCTTCGTCGATTTCAAAATAACGACTTGTTAAATTGTCTATTTCATTGTCCATCAGATACCTTGTTTATGTTTCCCAAAGAGAGATCCTTTTATCCTCTCAAATCCCCCACTTATTCTTAATTTTGAGGACAAAATTCTTGTAAGTTGGGTAGGATATAAAATCCCTAAATTTCTACTATATTTTAGTAATAATTATTTTGTATTTATACATCGCATAGTCGTATTGTACGTCGTGCGGGAATTTGCGTTTTTCGTATTTACTCGTCGAGTGCGAATATGTGCGAGGTACATATTTTTAGAAAAATAGTTTTTGATTTTATTATCGGTGATGGTTTCAAAATAATATATATAATAATTATTTTTATTAAAAGTTTTAAAAAAAGTATCTATCGAGGTTGCCAAAACTTATTATTTTAGTAATTTATAAAAGACTATCTTATTTTAATAGTGGTAATTTAGAAAACTAGATTATGTAAATATTCTACTCGTGTAAAACGCATAAAAATTATTTCATGTATATTTTCAAAATTTACTTTTATTATTTATAATAATTTATTTAGCATGAAGGTATTTTAAATATGTAAATATTTATGTTTATTTTTGAAATTATTTTTACCTAAATTATTTAAAGGGTATTTTAAAGATATTTCCTACTAATATCTAAAATATATATTGGAATTTTTGAAATTAATTATTATATAAATTCTATAAAAAGATATTTTGGATTTATTTATGATAAATTAAATTGTTATTAGATTTATTGATTTAAATTAAATAGTTTAATTTAAATGTGTAATTTATCTATATTTAAATTGGACTTGGATTTAGATATGAATGTATTGGTTTAAATTTAATAGTAAAATTATCTATTTGGGTTTAAATTAATCCTAATATTTATCTATCAAGAATTCCTTAACCCTATAAATAGGGGAGCCTCCATATTGTTTTTCTTCACAATTGATCTCCACAAATATTCCACCATATGTGTTGTGCACCGTGTCCATGTCCTCTGCTCCATCGTGTCAGCCGTGACGGCCTCGGGTCTGACCCCGGGTGTCTGAATTCTTATTCCAATCTTTTTACATTTACGTTTATTCTTCCGTATCGGACACCTCCCGACACAATCGAAAGCCTAAATCCGGCCCCAGCCATCGCACACCACCACTGCCACCAACATAGACAGCAACCACCATCCTCACCAGATCTCCTCCCTGAACCCAGCCCACCACCATCGATCTTCCGGTCAACTCCGACCACCTACTCCTTTCGACCACCCTGCCAGAACGTGGACCGCCACCATCATCTTCGTCATCATCCCCACAACCACCATCACCGCCACTTACGACAGCACCCACCAGCCACGTCTCGTCACCTCGCCACCATAATCGATCCGTCCTGTCGGCACACCCAGCCATCGGAGCAGCACAGCCTCCCACACGACTCCCCTGCTCTCCTCGAACATTCCTCCGCATTTCGGCCAAATTAGCGTAACCGATATCCACAATCACCGTCGAAACCCTCTGCCACCGATACCACCGCTAACCCCACCGGAAACTCGACCCCCGACAAATCCCCAAAAACCGAACAAACACCACAGCCACCATCAACAGTAAAGGAAACCCTTACCTCCGCCCAGCGCTTCGTCCTTCGAGCGCGGCGACGACACGGTGATCCCCTGCTTCTGCCGTCCCACGCCGATCGATGATCCACCGAGCCTTCCCCGCCGTCGACGTCGGACTCGGGCTCCACTTCCCCCGGATGATCCCGACGCCGCCCCGCGTCGGCGAGCGCACCGCCTGCGCCCACCGAGAACCCCCACGACCGCCGCTCTGCCTTACTCCCAGTCCGCCGCTCCGCCTTACTCCCAGTCCGTCGCGAGCGGGCCTTCCCACCCCATTTTCGACCCTGACTGCCCACCGCGGTGAGCGTCCCCTCCGCCGGCCGGAGGATTCCCCATATAAGCTCCCCTCTCCCCATCCCTTCCTTCTCTAGCTTTCTCCCTCCTTCTTCTGTTTCCACTTCCTCATTCCTTTCCTCTCGTTCTTCCCTCTTTCTTCTCTTCAGTCAATTTCTCTTTTTGAAACAGTTCTCTTCAGTTACTGCTGAAGTACTCTCTCTCTCTCGAGAGAACCCAATGGTGTTTTGATAGATTTTTGTTGTTTGCTTGCTACTTTATTATTATTATTATTATTATTATTTTTTCTTTTTTTTTCCTTTTTCTTTACTTTTGTTGCAATGATGCTAAATGTTAGTTTTTAATATACTATTATTATTATTACCATTTATTATCTTTACTGTTGACTAAAATTTATTTGTAATATTAGTTATTGTTAACTTTCGTATATATATTATTACAAGTTAATATTAGTAGTACTCATATTCCATATATATTATTATTTTAGTATTTTTTGAAAATAATAACATTTTGCCTAAAAACCTTACTTTGACAAAATAGGGTAGAAACAATATTATTGTATTTTCTAACTATTCTCAAAATAAAATATTTGGCTTAGAGGCTAACGTACTATTACTTTTAATATATTATGTAATTTTTAAAACTATTTCTAAACAAAAAGGACTAGACTAAGAAGGCCATAAATATATTATGATATTCCTTTATACATACTTTTGACCTAAATTTTAGTTGGATTTTTAGTTAATTTTTACCAAGTTATTAAATATATAAATATATAAGTAAGTTATGATTGTAGCCATAAAAACGATTTCTCCGTATTTTCGTACATATATTTTGATGAGGTTCAAAACTATTATAAACTATTTTCAAGTATATTTTCCATTAATAAAATATAGTTTTCAATGATTATAATTAGTTTTCTCAAAATCGTATGTATTATTTATTTCATCTCTCATGATTATCCTTCTATCCATGACCAAGCCCATTATTCCTAATCCCTCACCAACTTTGTAACTTCTTTATATCGTCCCTAATTAATTTGGCCGTTCTGGACCCGATGGAATACTCCGTGTCGTCAACAGAGGCTCCCTTGCGTAGTTGTAACATCGAAGTCGATCTTGTGCCACCTTTATTGTACCACACCAGGCAGCTCACCAAGCGTCACAACAGGCAATTATACCTTGCTTATTTACTGTCATATTATTTATTTTTCGTATTATTTACTTTGTTTCATATTGTTAGTTTCCTTTGTTATAAATTGCGCGTCCAAGCCACACTTGGGTGTAAGTAACTCTATTAGTTGTTTTACTTTACTATATGCATGTTAACTTAGTGTTAGCAGACTACCTTCTTGTTGGAGGATATTCTTATATCTCCTTGGGCCATGACGCTCACACTACACGATTTGAGATATTTTGCTAGGGGCACGACTTATGGACTGGCCATCTCTAAAGTCGTGTGATGGTAGATGATCGTAACTGCTATGACTAGGGTTTAGAGACTCAAGCAGTTACAAAACTGGACAAATTATGAACATGACTTGGACAGTGTGGAAAATATTGGGGGAGGACAGTCGCTAGTGCGTATGGGAAGCCAAACAGGTAACCTATAGTTTTCGAAAGGAACTATGGCGATATATTTGCAATACCTTCTGACGTTTTGGACATTACGGCCGGATACGTATGACTGGATGCCAGTTGCATACTTATAGCCTAAAATCCCACCCATGCGCATAAAAGTTGTCCTCTAAATTGTACAATAGATGGTTAGCATTCCCTTTTGCATATTGGTGTTTAGGAGAGTTTTGCATATTATTATTATTCTGACAGTTTATATTAGCATGTTCTTCCTGTATCTTATTACGTTCCTCTGAGGACCTAGTTATTCCCCAGGTGTGTGTTTATGTCTTCCGCAGGTATCCTAGTCGGGCTCGTGGTCTTCTCTATTTATTCGAAGATGACGTGACTTGGTTCCTCCTTGCTACTTCCACTTAGCCTTTTATATATCATATACTTCTTCCTTTTATTTTGGTTGGTAGTGGATGTGTCTCCACCCAACATATTGTACCAAAACAATTTATTATATGATAACTTTTATTCCTTTATTTTGTGGATGAGATTAGTTAGTTGTGGTTTACTGCATTTATAACTTATGCATACATACAAGGCCCATGTACTTCGTATGTATACAGCTGGCATGTTTACGTACGTAGTCCTACGTATTTTGGGACTGGGGCGTTACAACATCCTTCCAGCCTTAAAAGAATTTCGTCCTTGAAATTAAAACAATACCATATGGAAATTGAAACTACTAAAAAATACAATAAATTATGTACCTTGATTCTCAAACAAATGGGGGAATCTCTCTCGCATAGAATCCTCATGCTTCCATGTAGACTCGTCCGATGAATGATGCTTCCAAGCAACTTGAACAAGTCTAATGGTCTTGCCTCGTAACGTCTTATCGCTATAGTCAAGAATCCCAACTGGCTGCTCCTCGTAAGATAAAGTCGGCCCCACAGTGATCTCAGAATGGTCAAGCACATGACTAGAATCTGTCATGTACTTTCTCAACTGTGACACATGGAATACGTCATGCACACCCTCTAGTAATGGAGGTAATGCAAGACGATAGGCCACTTCTCCTACTCTTTCGAGAATATCGAAAGGACTGATGTACCTTGGGCTTAGTTTTCCCTTGTTGCCAAACCTAATGGTACCTCGAGTCGACGATATCCGCAAGAATACATGGTCACCTTCCTTTAACTCCAAGGGCCGGCGATGTGTATCCGCCCAATGCTTCTGCCTATCTTGAGCCGTCTGAAGATGCTTCTGAATCTGCTTTACCTTCTCTACGGTCTGTGTCACTAGCTCAGGTCCAAGAATCTAACGCTCTCCTACGTCACTCCAACAAACAGGCGATCTGCACTTCCTTCCATACAATGCCTCAAAAGGCGCCATCTGGATACTTTCTTAGTAGCTATTATTGTAAGAAAATTCCACCAAGTGCAAGTGATCCTCCAAAGATCCTCCGAAATCCAGCATACAAGATCTTAACATATCCTCGAGCGTCTGAATCGTGCGCTCCGACTGTCCATCGGTCTGATGGTGGTACGCAGTACTGAACTTCAATCGAGTTCCCAGACTTTCCTGCATACTCCTCAAAAAATGCAACATAAATTGAGAATTACGATCCGACATAATGCTGACAGGTACACCATGCAACTTCACGATCTGTTTCATGTACATGTCTGCCAATACCTCGGTAGACTCTACTCGGAATGGCAAAAAATGTGCCGACTTGGTCAATCGATCTAAAATTACCTAGACCGCGTCTTTTCCGCTAGGGCTCCTCGGAAATCCAGTGACGAAGTCCATCGTGATATGCTCCCACTTCTACTCAGGAATAGGAAGTGGCTGTAGAAGTTCGACTGATCTCTGATGCTCGGCTTTGACTTGCTGACAAACCAAGCATCTAGCTACAAATCGTGCAATCTCCCTCTTCATTCCGTGCCACCAGAAATGCTGCCTCAAATCTCGGTACATCTTTGTACCCCCGGGATGGATAGAGTAGATAGAACTATGCGCTTCTTCCATCAATTCCTGCCAAGCTCTCCGTTTGGAGCATATAAGCGCTCTCCGTACCTCAATGTTCCATCCTTATGAATTTGCAATCCTGTCTGCTCTCCTGCCTCAGTCTTCGCAAGAAGTCTTCTGAATCTCGCATCCGTAGGCAATGCTGCCTTAATCCTCTCAACTAGTAAAGACCGAACTTCCAACTGTGCTAGAACACCTTCTGATCCCGGCAATATGACTTCAATCCCAAGCTCCTGAAGATCCTCAAGCAAATGACGCTGTGTCGTCAAGAAGTAAGCTGCAGGCTTTCTGCTCAAGGTGTCTGCAACTACATTTGCCTTCCCCGGATGATACTGTAGCTCAATATCGAAGCCTTTTATCAGCTCCAACCAATGTCTTTGTCTCATGTTTAACTTCTTCTAAGTAAAGACGTACTTCAAACTCTTGTGATCTGTGAATATCTCTACTCGCTAGCCATATAGATAGTGCCTCTAGAGCTTTAGCACAAATATGACTGCAACCAACTCTAGATCATGCGTCGGATAATTATTCTCGTGAGCCCTCAACTGTCTCGACGCATAAGCAACTACCTTAACCTGCTGTATTAGGACACATCCCAATCCACTGCCGAATGCGTCATTATATACCACAAATCCTCCTAACCATGAAGGAAGAGTCAAGACTGGTGCTGTCGTCAAACGCTTCTTCAGCTCATCAAAAGCCATTTGACACTCTGTCGTCCAGGTGAACTCCTGCTCCTTACGTGTCAACCGCGTCATAGGCTCAACAATCCTCAAGAAATTCTCTATGAACCTCCGATAGTATCCGGCAAGTCTGAGAAAGCTCCTCACCTCTGAAACTGATGTAGGCACTGGCCATACCGCAACGACCTCTATCTTCTCCGGATCAACTGAAAGTCCCTCTTCAGAAATAATATGGCCCAAAAATGAGACATTGTCTAAGCAAAAGTCACACTTACTGAGCTTGGCATACAACTTCTCTTCTCTCAATACTCCCAACACAATTCGAAGATGCTCTTCATGCTTCTCATGGTTCTTAGAGTATACCAGTATATCATCAATAAATATCACTACAAATTTGTCTAGGTACTGGTGAAATACTTTATTCATCAAATTTATGAACACTGCTGACGTGTTGGTTAGACCAAACGACATAACAAAAAATTTATAGTGTCCATACCTCGTCCGAAAAGCTGTCTTCTGAATATCTTCCTTCCGCACTCTGGTCTGATGGTATCCGGACCTGCGGTCGATCTTGGAAAACACTCGTGCCCCAAAAAGTTGATCGAACAGGTCATCGATACACGATAATGGATATTTATTCTTAATCGTTACCTCGTTCAATTTTCTATAGTCGATGCATAAGCGCACAGTTTCGTCTTTCTTCGGCACAATTAAGACAGGCGCTCCCTATGGAGAAGTACTAGATCGAATAAAGCCTTTGTCCAGCAATTCATCTATCTGGGCCTTCAACTCTTCTACTTCTTTTGGTGCCAACCGGTACACATAAGAAGAAATCGGCTCTGCTCCTAGAACCAACTCTATGGTGAATTCGATCTCTCTGTCGGGTGGCAAACCGAAAAGATCTTCTGGGAACACATCTTCAAACTCTGATACAACTCTCGACAGTGCTGGCTCCTCCTCTGCTATGTGGGCCTTTAGAATGGGATGGGTAACCTGCTCTATAGCCCCTCGAAGAAATTCAAACTCCGAAAGACCTGGGGGTCTAAAAATCACATAACCTCGACGATAATCTATTTAAACATTAAGAAAGCACGATATGGGAACCATGAAATGAGGGTCGCTAAAGGGATACTATGTGTCTATCTATCAAGTACGAGCGTTTGCTTTTCAGAATAAGCAGAGATAAAAAAACAATAAAGAGTTCATGTGAGATGTGGTCGAATACAAATACGAGGTTCAAAGGCGATTGAATAGTTCAAAAAAAAAAGATATTTGTCAAGGTAGTTGCGGATGAGATACTAGAGGACAAATGTATTTGTTAACTATATCTCAATCCACGTAGAATAATCATAAGAAGAGCGAACCAAGTACGCTAGGTTGATCAGACCATAATGCACCAGTTCTGATTAAACAATATGTTAGTGGGTGCGCCCAAATAAACATATGTCTTGAACATGCTCGATAAAAGAAATAAGCTTGCAAAGCTAGGCTATAATAGCAGTATCAGTCAAGATATTTAAAAATATGAGTATGTGAGAAATAGTTTAAGTTTCTCAAAATCTAAAACTCACATGGTGTTTGGGCCTCTACCGTTGTTCTACTGTTTTGTCTAAGGCTTTGACCTGCCAAATGTGTTATCGACCTCTAGATAACCTATTAACGTCAAGGCAATGGGATGCTAGGTTGTGAGGCATACTACCCAAATTATAAGAGTTCCACTGGTAGTGTAATTGAATCAATGGAGCCGACAAGTACTCATCTTCCTAGCCTCTATTGAGAAATAAGATTCATGGTAGAAAAAGGAATCAAGTAAGATGCAGTTCAAAGCAGTCAAACGAGAGTTCGAAAATGGAATCAAGGAAGAAGATCAAGTATGTGGATGAGATCCTAGATTCTAATCCTATATGCAGGCTTGCTTGGTACAGTCATGTAACCAAGACGATTTAACGAATGACCTGCATAGGCCACCACAAAAATATGTCACACCCCAGTCCCAAAATCCATAAGGATTAGAACACGTGGCATACCAGCAGACACATTCCATAGGTATACCCAATTTAATGGACCAATAGAAGGTATCTTAAGCTGTAAAACAATCACATGGCAGGTACAATCTATACTCATCCACAGAACAAGAATCACAGAATAAGAAACATATCATGCTGAAATAAAGGAATATAAAACTGTCAAAGAGAAGTATAAAATCACATGGAAAATCCATGGGTACAAGTTGCAGTCAAATAAATGATCACTACAATGTCTTAGATAAAAGTATAAAAATATCCACTACAATGTCTCAGTTCTGTCATAAAATAAAGTAAAGAAGTAAATATCCACCAGGTGCTACTCTGGATCAACCTCGTCGTCCATGGATGGTGCAAAGGTAGAATAAACTTACGGCCCGTACTCCTCCGAAAATATCTCGTCAGCTAAATCTGGAAAAGAACCAGGTCCTCAGGGGACTTAACAAGGCACATAATATATAGGCTAAAGTATAGTAAGTAAATGGAATATCGGGATATCTAACCAAACTAACGTGACGCTTTGAGGACAACGTTCGAAAGCGCAAACATCTCCAAAGTAAATGACATCCGGGTCAGGCGTACATATAGCCGTAGCTCGGTAACGGAATCTCAACGGTAACTAAGAGAGAAACATGGATCACAGGAAATATGTAATCTCTCCGAATAAATGCATATACATATATAAGAGTGTATGTGCACAGCATGGTCCGCGCAAGTAGTAGTCATCCTCAACTCTCAAGAAACAATAAGTTGTAACCACAACTTACCGTTCTGACCTCTATCTAGACGGCAATCCTACGACACATCTAAAAGAAAGATAAAATGACACAAACACCCTTAACCTACAGGTATCAGGAATCAGGTATCTTAGGTAATCTGGCTCAAGTTTCGAGTTAATATATGTGTCAATCACGTGTCGTATCCTACAGGTCTTTTATGGAAATAAATCTATAAACCTCAGGTGGGCTCTATATATCAATACTAGACAACTCATTAGTTGAATGGCACCCAGATGTAATCCGGAATCCCGTATCGATATAATTCCTAAGGTCAAGTACAAGAGATAAAATAGAAAGAAATAAATAACAGAATGAAACAAGAACTGTACGATAGCAAGGTGCAGTTTCCTGATTTTGCGCTATGAATATGAAATGCCGCTCCTGCGTCCACGCCTCCGGAACCCGACGCTCCTAGATAATTAATTAACTAGATTAAGTCATTACTCACGAAACTTACGATACGACTTAATTAGTCAAAGTAATGTGTTAAAATTATATTCAATCCCTTATGGAACCATTTAGATCCATACAATCACACACAGGTTCCACGAGACATCAAAACACAGTTTAACTCGTAATTAGTCGGTTATGCCCCTACTTCAATAACAAACTTAAAAATCATATAAAAATCATAAAAATAATATTTTAACTAATTTTCTACTGATTTATCTCTGAAATTCCAGAATTAATATTTCTAAAGACATTTATGACTAGTTGATTACTAAGTCAGCTAGTCTACCCGAAACTCGTCCGGAATATAGTTAATGACTCAAAATTGCTAAAATAACCAAAAATATATATTTAAACAAAAATAAAATATCTTATTTCACAGAATAATATCAGAGGTACAAGGGTTGAGTTATACTACAAGTTTGAGACATTCTTAGTCAGCAGGTTACCCGAAAATAGCTAGTTTTGACCTATACTTTTTCTGACCCGATTAGAGTTTATAAAATTGTGGAAAAATACTTAAAAATAATATTTTCTATATATTAACACACATAAATTTCAGTTTCAAAAATAACCATCAATAACTTATAGTTCCTTCACAGCGGGGTTGGAATCGACCCTACCGAAACATGAATATTACAACCATAATTCATGAAACTTTTATAGGCGAAAATACATAACAAAAGGTACCAAAATACTATTTTTATAGATTTAATAATAGAATTTCTACAGAATTAAAGCCTGGATTTGAGATGAAAAAAGTAGAATTTTTTACCAAAAGTTCTTGCTAGTTGGGTTGTGGAGGCTTCTCCTTGCCAAAACTCCCACCTTTCTTGCTATCCTTGATTGCTACTCCCTTCTTGGTGAGTTTGAAGGGGTTGGCAATGGCTATAGATGGTTGGATGGGGAAGATAGAGTTTCTAGGGTTTGTTTCGGTGGTTGGATGGATGTATAGTGAAGGAGATGAGTTTTTGTGGAGGATGGAGGGATGTGTAATGGAGGGGATGATGTTATGAGGGCTATGGGGCTTGGTGCTGTCAAAATTTGAGGGAGGAAGAGAGTATGGTCAGCTATGGAGGTGGGAAAGAAGGAGAAATTAAGTTAGGGTTAGGGTACAAGTTGATATATATATATATATATATATATATATATATATATATATATATATATATATATATATATATTTAAAAAATGGTCTGGTGGTGGCTTCCTCAGGAAGGGTCCTTCCCTCTCCTCGGGATTCCCTTCCCCACCCCCGGCCGGTGGCCGGCCGCCCCCCGGCGGTCCTCCCGCCGCAGCGAGGTCCCTGCCCCCTGTTTCCCCTTTCTCCTCGGTCGGCCTGGTCTCCCCCGGCCGCCTCTCCAACGGAGCCCCCCCGCGTCTTGCGTCTGCCCGACCTGCGGCAGGCCCGCCTCCGTCCCCTCCCGGCCTCGCCGCAGCCGCCGCCCCTGGCGTCGTTGGCGGCGCCGTCCTCGGCACCTGGATGCTCCGCAGGCACCATCCATTCTTGGCCCACCGCCGGGCTCCCTCGCCGCCGGGCGCACGGTGCAGCCTCCATCTTGCTCCTCGTCGCCGCCGGCCGCCTTTTCCACCGGTGTGCAGCACCCCCTTACGCTCGCGGCTCCCCCCCTCCGTCTCCCCCTCTCCGCTTCGTCTCTCGGGATCTCTGCCAGCGTCCGCCTCGGTTGAGATCCCCCCCGCCCCCCCCTCGGCGAGGCCTCCCCCCGTTCCTCTGGCAGCCTCCGCCCCGTCTGGCTCTCCTTCTCCGGACCCCCCTCCCCAGGCGCGCTCCTCCCCGGCTGCAGCCACTCTCCCGGTCTCCCCTCCCGCAGCGCCCCTTCCCGCTCCGGTCGAGGGCTCCCTCCCCGCGCCCCTCCCCTCCGCGCCTCCCCCGGCCGTAGCTGAGCTCCCAGCGATCGCTTCTTCGTCAGCAGCCGCCCCCTCGGAGTCTCCGCCCCCGGATCCGGCGCCTGCGCCCTTCGAGCCCGACTCCTCGTCCCCCTCCTCCGGGTCGACGGGGGCCTTCTGGCAGTATCCATCCACCTTGCGGTGGTACTGGATCCCTGCCGCCCAGCAGTCTGCCCCGCTGGCCGCTCCCCCGTCCGCGGCCGCTGGGCCTTCCTTCAGCGATCTCGGCCCATCCCTCGCGGCGCAGTGGGCGGCGTACTTCCTCGCCTTGGGGTCGTCTCCCCCGGCGGCCCCTCTTGGGGTCCCCTCTCCCTCCGACGGCTCAGGCTTCCCCGCCATCTCGTCGTGGTGCCCCTGCGGTCGTCTCCCTCCCCACCGTCGGGCCTAGTGCTCTCCGGGGCTCTCCTCTCCGGAGTCTAGCTCCCCCAGCGGCGTAGCTTCTACCCCTTCTCTCCTCTCCGGAGCCTCCGCCTCCGGAGACGCCCCCCCCCTGTCGACTCCCCTGAGGCCGACCCCTCCCCCCTCCTTTGCGGGCGGCGCGCCGGGCTCCCTTCCTCTCCGCCTCGATCCGCGCGGGCTTCGCCGTGGCCCCCTCCTCCGTGTCCCGGCCTCCGTGGATCCCCGGTCGCCGCTGTGCCAGGCCCTCTCTCGCCGAGATTCGCCCCCCGTCGCCGTGTCTCGAGCCCCTCGGGCCCCCGGTCCCCCGTCGGACTCTCGCCTGGCCTGGCCTCCTCGTGCCCCGAGCCAGGACCAGGGCCCTTGGGCCCCGCGATTGACCCACGTGCCCCCCCACGCCCCCCACGTGGGCTCTCCCGCCCGAGCATGGTTGTCTTTTTGTGTTTGTTTGTTTTCAAATTTTGAATCCGGGTCAGGGTTGTGGGACCCGGTTTGTGGTTTGGTTCTGTGTGCGCTTCCGATTCAATAAATTGTCTTATTCCAAAAATAAATAAAATAAATAAATAAATTATATATATATATAATATATATATATAATATATATATATTATATCTTATATATTAATATATCTATTATATATATATCTCTATATATCTATACAACTCCCTCACTATATATCTATATA
>JANAVB010027197.1:4598624-4946290 GCA_029216955.1 Iris pallida | reverse complement strand
GCACGGGATGATCTTCGCTTCAGAAGACAAAGGAAAGAAAGGCTCTTCTGGTATAATTCCGACAATCGTAATGGGAAAGAAAATGATACTCTTATAGTTAATCTTTTCAAAACAAAATGACGCCGAATAATCAGGAGTCTTCTAAACCAAAAGAAGAATACTCTTTTGACGAAAGTGATATCCCAGGGATATTTTATTGTCTGGTAAAGAGTGGCAAACTCCAAATTCCGGAGCCGAAAAAGACCTAATGAGGTGAATCTCACTGACATCCCAAGTATTGTATCTATCTAGATACATAAATCATCCCACTAAGGTTGTTATGTTCTACTAAAAGAAATCCAAGAGCTGATTATGCAATGCCATTACTTTAACTAACGATGCATACCGGTCACAACCAATATTATTCTCTTCAATTCAGAGGTTTCCTCCTCAACAAGTCCCGAGGGGATTGTCCCAATCGAAGGTGATGATGAAGATTATAATATCTCGCCTGCAGAAGAAAAATGAAGGATTGTTGTCTCTCACATTAAAAAATGGTGAAATTATGTGGGTACATCCTGACTTGGTACCTGAAATGGAAGATGAAGGAAAAATTTCAAAATCCAAGAAAGGTAAGAAAGTCAAAACCTGCAACATGATTTCTCATGTTATTCCAGATCCAGATAATTTGGATTACCTTTGGGATGGCATTCCTTTGGAAGATAGACTGAGAGGTTTGAACATGTCCTCCAAGTCTGGCTCCTCCTACCAAGTTCAAGTTGACTCATCAGCAGTGGCTAGCTATGAACAGTATTCTCTTATACAGGGCACAACAAGTTTTTGCTGCTTATGAGAAAGCTCCTACAGGGATTTTTCTTCGTATCCCAAGTATTCTTTCTTCTTCTATGGCTACAGAGATTCCTATTCTTCCTTCTTCGGAAGTCTTTATGCCTTCTTTTTCTCCTGTAATTACAGAGATCTCTTCTCCTTCCTCTGTTGAACCACCTGTTAAAAGTTCGCTGCCCATTCACTTATACAGTCAGCAATCAGTCCTTCTCATGAAATAAATGGGCTATGACTTTCAAAAGGCAGAGGGTTTGAACTATGATAAAGGAATGCGACTTCCTTTACAGATTCAAAGTCAAAAATCCACTGTCGGATTGGATTCAGAGATTTCTCATAAAAATTCTCACAAGAAGAAGGTTAAGGGAAGAAAAACTAAATCCTGCAATATGGTACTTTCTTCTTCTGAATCTGAAGAAGAAACCTTTGCTGGTACAAGATCTGGAAAAGAGTACCATAAAGATTATGAGGGATCCTCCAAAGAAATATAGGATGTTGAAACACTACCAACTCAACCGTCTCTTGTTCCTACTAAACCATCTGTGGTTGAGAAGGGGAAACAGAAAGCAGTACGCTTCGACGTCCCGTTGAAGTCTGCTTCCAGTCAAAGGGTAATGATGAAACCCTACAAATTTGATATTCTATCCCAGTTAGCTAATACTCCGGCTAGACTCTCTATCTTCGAGTTGCTCCGTCTTTTTAAAGAAAGTCGTAAAACTTTGAGTGAAGCTTTATTGTAAGCTGACTCGTGCTTAGCCCAACTCAAAACTCCCGATAATATATCAGTATCATGCCCACAATGCCATAGTGTGATGGAGGTCATTCCTAACATTACCTTCACACAAGAGCATATGTTGTTGAAGCATAACAAGCACGACAGGCCTTTGTGCTATACTGGGTATATCGAATCTACTGAAGTTGACAGGATTTACATTGATCCTGGGTCTTCCATTAGCATAATCCTTCAGAGTATGCTTAAAACCGTTGAGGATTCCTACTAGTGACTTAACTTACACTAGTACTATAATAGTTGGTTTCAACTCTAGAAAGAGTAAACCACTGGAAAAGATTCGTCTGAAGATTCAGATTGGTGATCTTCGAACTATGACGATATTCTATGTTATTAACTCAGACGTATCCTACAACATCCTTCTTGGAAGACCGTGGTTACATGAGCATAATATTGTGCCTTCAACTCTCCACCAATGCTTCAAGTACGTGGATTCTCAAGGGGTTGTGAAGACTGAGTTTGCTGATATCAATCCTTTCAAGGGTGTCGAAGCTTATTTTTCTGATTCAATGCTCTACAAACAAGACCATGTAAAGGAGATATCAGACATGGATGAAGATCGATCATCTACCAAAGATCAGTCTATTAATAAAGATCCTCCAGAAGAGCAACCTTTGAAGATCAAAGTCAAAGGGCGAATCCAACCCCAACCTGTCAACGACCAACCTCTGAAGATCAAGGTCAAAGGGAAAACTCAAACTTCATCTGAGGAATCAGTGAATGTTCCTACCAAGAGTCAAGACCAACCCCTTATGATCAAAGTCAAGGGACGTACTTCTCGTACGAATGATCCAGAACCACCATTGATCATCAACCTTGGTGAGTCTACGCAGAAGGCGGATGACAGTCCGTTAATGATTAATCCGAAGTATAGCGGTCAAATTGTAAATAATGTAAATATTGATCATTCTGTACTTTCCAATATCAATGAAGATTTCCTTTTTGAGTATATGACTGTCAAATTTGTTAAAAGAATGACTTTATCTTCTGATGATCAAAGTCATCAATATAAAGATGACATAGATACAGAGGAAACTTTATACATTGACAATAAGGAAAATTCTTTTCCTCCTCATGTCGATGTTGGACCTTATGCTCAGAGGTTCCTAACATCTTCTCCCTATCTTCTTCCTGTAGCCGCTTTATCGCAAGCTTGTGTAACTTATAGACGTCACGAAGAATCTTATTTCGTGATTCCGTCTGATAAGAAAAACATGCGCCAAATTGTGTTTGGCTTGGCTAGAAATATCCCTGTTATTCAGACGGATGATCTTAGAGATAAAGATAAAGGAAGAATCCAAATTGACAAATATAGTCAACAATCTCTCAAGATTATCCAGAATATGGGATATGATTTGAAGACTATGCAAGGTCTCAATCAAGGCAAGGGTAGACGATTACCATTATGTGGTGATCCGTTTTACCAGAAAACTTATCATGGGTTGGGATATGATCCGACCCACATGTTTAATGATGATATACAAGAAGAATTCTCTTCTAGTTCTTCACAATCCTTAGATTCTGAAGAAATCCATTTTATTGAATCTAAATATGCTGGAGAAGACTATTTTGATAAATCTGAATGTATATTCTCAGTCAATATAGTTCAAACTGATGGCGAATCAGAGCCATTTAAAAATGACCCTTAGGCCCAATAGATGGACACACAGTAGGAACTTCGTTTTGAACAACGACAACCACCTACGGAGGATAAGATTCTTCAAATCGATGTTGGAGATGGAACTACATCCAAACCAATATTCATCAGTAAGAACCTTTTCGAAGATGAAAAGGAAGAGTTGATAAAATTGATTAAAGAATATATTGATATCTTTGCATGGAGTTATAAGGATATGCCGGATTTGGAACCTAAAGTTGCTACTCATAAACTCAATATTCTTCCTAATGCCAAGCCTATAAAACAACAACAACGACGTTTTCGACCAGACATGATGGATGCAATTAAAGCGAAAGTCAAAAAGTTGATTACATGTGGCTTTGTTCGTGAAGAACAACATCCAGACTGGGTTGCCAATATTGTTCCTATTATGAAGAAGAACGGAAAAGTCCGAGTTTGTATAGATTTTCGAGATCTTAATGCAGCTTGTCTAAAGGACGAATTTCTACTTCCAATTACTGATATCATGATAGATAATACATGCGGTTTTGAACGCATGTCTTTCATGGACAGATTTTTAGGATACAATCAGATCAAGATGCATCCCGAAGATGAGAAGCATACTGCTTTTCGAACACCCCTTGGGGTTTATTGTTATACGGTTATGCCGTTTGGTCTTAAAAATGTCGGTGCCACGTATCAAAGGGCTATGAGCAACATCTTTCAAGAACATCTACGGAAAATAGTTGAATGTTATGTAGATGACATTGCTGTCAAAAGTCGATCAAAAGATGATCATATTCAAGACTTAAGGACAGTATTTTAATTGATGCGTCAGCATCAATTGAAAATGAACCCTACCAAGTCCTTCTTAGGAGTTTTCAGTGGCAAGTTTTTGGGATTTGTCATCACTTCTCAGGGTATCCATGTTGATGCTGATAAAATCAAAGCAATTCTTGAAATGCGTCCTCTACGCAATTTAAAAGAACTCTGCGGCTTCCAAGGTCGCATTGCTTATATCAGGCGATTTATATCCAATCTCTCTGGAAGATGCCAACCTTTTTCTCGTCTATTAAAGAAGGGTGTATCATTTGTTTGGGATGAAGTGTGTCAGAAAGCTTTCAATGACATCAAACAATACCTTATAAATCCACCTGTTCTAGTACCACCAGTAGTGGGAAGACTATTTTTGCTATATGTTCGAGCATTAGATATTCACTTGGTGCTTTTCTTGCACAGAAAAGTGATATGGGTCATGAACAAGCAATTTATTATCTTAGCCGAATGATGGTCGGAGCTGAACACATGTATACTCTTATAAAAAAGGAATGTCTGGCTTTAGTTTTTGTTGTACAAAAGACACGACATTATGTGTCAGGACAAACTATTCATGTCATCTCCAGAATAAATCCTATTCGGATATTGATGAGAAAACCAAGCATTCTTAACTCCAGGTTAGCTACCTGGGCGATGTTGTTCACTCCTTATGACATGGTCTATGTACCTCAAAAATCAGTGAAGGGTCAAGCATTAGCTGATTTCTTAGCAGCTCACCCTATACCTGAAACATCGAAGCTATATGAAGATATTCCAGATGAAGTCGTGGATTGCAACATGACTTTGAGGGATGATATTTGGCAATTATACTTTGATGGAGCATCACGAGTCGGACCTAAAGGCAATATCGTCTCCGGAGTAGGAATCGTCTTGGTTTCTCCTGACAAAATAGTCATATACCGTGCTTATTCTCTCAATGAGCCATGTTCTAATAATGTGGCAGAATACAATGCTCTGTTGATTGGTCTCCAAGTAGCAAAAGAATTGGACATTGAGTTCTTAGAAGCTTATAGAGATTCTCAACTAATTGTTAATCAGGTTAGAGGGACATATGAAGTCAGAAATCCTGACCTCATCCCTTATCATCAAGTGGTAATTGAATTAGTCCTTTCATTCAAAGGATTCTTTATTGAATTCGTACCACGTTCTCAGAATGTGGAAGCTGATGCTCTTGCTAGCCTAGCTGCAGATTTAGCTGTTCCAATTCAAAGACAAAACATAATTATTTTGTTGGACCGAGACTTATTCTGTGTTAAGAATAATCTGTATATTGAACAGAGTTATATTACAGAGTCAAGTTCCCAGCAGAGGGATTGGAGAAGTCTATTCATTGATTATGCGGTTTATGGGATTTTATCTGAAGATCCAAAAGAAGTTGTATCAATCAAGAGACGATCATTTCGATTTTATTATGATTCGTCTTTACATATGTTATATCGTCGTTCATATGATAGACTTTTGCTACGCTGTCTCTCAGAGAGTGAAGCTAAGAAAACACTTCGTGAAGCTCATGATGGTGTTTGTGGTGCTCATCAACCAGGTCCAAAATTACAAGACCGTATTCGAAGAATGGGATATTATTGGCCATCCATGATAGCAGACGCTGTGGATTATGCTAGACGATGTAAAATATGTCAGATTCATGCTGATTTTATTCATCAACCGTCTGAATTCTTGCATCCTACAGCAGCTTCTTGGCCCTTCGAAGCTTGGGTCATGGACATTATTGGTCCTATTAATCCTCCTTCTGTCAGGGGACATCGGTTTATATTGGCTATAATCGATTACTTTTCTAAGTGGACAGAAGCAGTTCCCCTTGTTGAAGTGAAAACATCTAATGTGATTAGCTTCATCAAACATCATGTTCTTTATCGCTTCAGGATTCCCCGACGAATAATTCATGATAATGGACCACAATTTGCCAGTCAGGCATTTTATCGATTCTGTAATAAGAATCGGATCCAAAACTTGGCGTCTACGGCTTATAATCCAGCAGCTAATGGTTTAGCCGAAGCTTTCAACAAGACGATCATCAAACTTCTCAAAAAGTTTGTCTCTTCTAATAAACATGATTGGAATGAGAAACTTGGAGAATGTTTATGGGCTTATCGAACGTCAGTTCGAACTCCTACCAATTTTACACCATTTTTACTGGTTTACAGATGTGAGACTGTCATTCCACTGGAAATCCAGATTCCATCTCTTCGAATAGCCATTGCTAATGAAATAACTGCAGAGAATAATGATCGCTTATGACTCCAAGAACTTGAAGGATTGGACAAAAAGCGTCTTCAAGCACAACATCATATTGAGCTATATCAAGCCCGTATATCTCGAACTTTCAATGGTAAAGTTAAAGAGAGGGTATTCAAGGTCGGTGAGTTAGTTTTAGCCGTTCGAAGACCGATGGTGATGACTCATAAAAGCAAAGGGAAATTCCAAGCAAAATGGGAAGGCCCTTATGTTATCGAGACAGTTTTTTCTAACGGTGCTTATCGATTATCTAAGCCCAATGGAGATTTACTCATGATGCCGATCAATGGCAAATTTCTTAAGAAATACTATGTATAAAAAAACAGAATAAAAATAAATTTTTTTATTTTTATTTTGTTCAGAACAAATGATTAAGGATGAGGACCACTGCCTTCCTTATTGAATACATAGTCAGCCAATGCATCGAAAACATCATTGCCTGAGTTCACAAAAAACTTGCAGGCAGCCATCCTCAGTGTGTCGTCTTCAGAAGTTTTTCCTTGCTCTATTAAGAAAGCGAGGATGTCTTGGGGTGGCTTGGGCGTAGAAGAGCCTTCGCCTATTCCGGTTGGGCCTGACACAATTGGCTCGGGGCGTGTCTCGATGACGTCTTCAACTTTCGTGGTGACTTCAGTCTTTTGCAGCACGTCCTCGGAAGACATTTCCAATAGAGGAATGGAAAAAAGGATGAAATGTTACAAATAGTTCTCATCTATTTATAGGAGAGAGCTATTAATGAACCGGTCTTGGAAATTGAAACAACTTTTCATTCCTGAAAAGACCTATCCATTCATTACATCAGATTCATCCATTTAATTGTAGAATGGAAATGATCTTTCTTTTCCCAAAAAAACGTTGGTTTATTCATTCTTTCATAGTTTTGGTATATTTCCTCAATGACGTCTATCTTCTTATTTCTCCAACTACCAATGTTTGGTTAAGCTGATTATATTACTTGTCTCCTCAGAGAGAAATATTAATCTTTTATCTTACCAGTTGGTATAAAAAGTTGGATTTATTATTTATCATGTCCATTTGACCTCTGCATAAATATTAAGTCTGCTTGTTTTTCCTATCTATCATGTCCATTTGGCCTCTGAATAGATATTAATCTATTTTTCTTTGAGTCTTTATAATATGTCATGTCCATATTATCTCTGATAGTATTGTATACTCTAAAACAGAAAACAAGATTTTATTATCTATCATGTCCATATTTATTCTGGATAGATATAAGTTATTGAGTGTGGAAGACTTGTCACGTTCATATTACCTCTGACAAATATATTAAAACAAACAATACCATGAGCATCGAAAAAAGTTTCAAATGAGTATTTTCCACAGAATTGTCATTTCCATTCTCACTTTATCATCATAAAAGTCTATTACATTTCTTAGACTTTCTTACAAATCATAATGGAAATCTATTGCATTTTGGATTTTCATTCCATACGACAACGATGACCTAATGGAGATCTATTACTTCTTTGGATCTTCTTCATCGGATTCGTTGTTGGTGGCAATTCCTTGCTGTCTGAGCCTCAATGGCAACAAGAGTAGTAGGAATTAACTCTGGTCTTCTCTCTCAGACGAGAGGAGAACCCCAGAGTAGGGCAGCCCGAAGACGTGTTGCTGCCAATACAATTGGTGGAGAAATGACGGCCCTTCAGAAGAGATATGAATGTATCCAGCATTGGGATACAATTCCTAGTTCTGCCGTGAAAGGAACTCTACTACCCAACTTCTCGGGTTAGAGTTGACTCCACCATCCAACTTTTCGTGTATAAAGGCTCTTCCTACCATCTGAGGAAGACCCTTCTATCCCACGAAAAGTTCTGAGTTGTCTGATTTGTGCGTCAAAAGCGCATGAGCTCCCTGATGTGTGTGTCAGAAGAATGCTCCCCACAACATCCATATCGCCAATGCCAGTTCTGGAAAAGTTCTTCAGCCAAGCTTCTGCAGAAAACAAGAAAGAAATTTTTTTAACAGAAGTGTCATCAGGCGCATACTGGCCAATCAAAGACAGACGATTGTGCACTTTGTTCAGTTAAAGACAAATGCTTGTCTTCAATAGGCGCACCTTATCTATCAAGGATTTGTGCTCATTTTTCAAGCACACTTTATCTATCAAAGATTTGCGCTCGTTTTTCAAACGCACTTTATCTATCAAGGATTTGCGCTCGTTTTCAGCAGACGCGCCTTATCTATCAAAGATAGGCGCTTGTTTTCAACAAAAGCTCAAAGGCAGCCGATGTGATGTGCATAAAAATGGATAAATGATGATTATACACAGAAAAGCTACTGTTCCACGATGGGCTTACCATCGAGATCAGATGTTGTTGAATCAATGACTGATGACACGGTGTGTAGGGGAATGACATCGGAAAGCATTGCCATCATCAATTCCTTGTCGGAGGAAGGAGTCTTGCAAAAAGTCATCTTCGGAGAAGAAGAAGAATAAAGGAATGAGAATGCATCCTTTAACTCAGCTATTTATAAAGGTTCAAAGAAGCAGATGGTTTGAGTCTATTTCAGGAAAGATCCTAATAAGAGGCGCTCATAACCACAGAACAGTTGCCACATGTTGTTTTGTTTCTCTTGGGAATGAGCAAACATGGAAATAGTCAAAAGAGGTGTAGAATGATCCTATGTCAATGTACCACACGAATAAAGGTGAAAACAACACCATGATTTTATTTTATAAAAAGAGAGTAGGCCCCTACAGATAAGTTGAGTGTCACAATACATAGATGACACCCTACACAAAACATTATTTCTTCTTCTTTCCTTCATTGGACTGACGAAAGGAGGCACCTAACTCGTGCACATTGTGGATCCCTGAACGATGCATCAGATCGAGGAATGCTTCTGCATCACCGGATCCTTCGTAGGCAGTTGGGGGACCACCATTTATACGATCGAAGATCGCTGGAGTCAGTCCAAAGCACTCCATGAAGTTGCGTGCTCGCAGCAATTGATCGACCTCCGTCTCTATGTCAAGCCTTGAGCCTTGAGCCTTTTCATTGTCAGCCTCTATCTCTTTCTTCGGTGCCATGACAATATGAGAATGAGAAGCGAGAGTGAAAAACTTTTCCTTATATAATCAATCAACCCTTTATATTTCCTATGGGAAACTGAACATTGTCAATGCAACTCGGGGAAATGAAGAGGCGTTCGAATGTTTCGAGAGAAAATTCATTATGACAGTTGAGTATTGACCGACGCCATTTCTTGACTTTTCATTTTCAAAGTATTTTGAAAATTTTGAAGTCTTTTCAAATTTCAAAAACTTTGAAGGGGGTCTTGTAGGAGCATAAAAAGTGTTCTATGGACTGAGTCAAAGAAGATTGAGAATTTTACGCCTAGCTATTTTACGCAAGCTACTTTACGCCAAGGCAGTTCATTAAGTTTTACGCCCGGGGACAGGCTGTCAGGTCTCATTTAATGCAAGTGATAATGAATCTGACATAATGATTTGCTGACAGCGTATAAACACAGAATTCGAAGAGATTGGATTTACACCAAGCCCAATACTTGTCGTATGGTGTGCAGAGAAGGCTATTTTACGCTCATTAAAATCACTTCTTTTTACGCACGATAGTTATGTGAGCTTTTTCGCTCAAGGTTATTGTGAGTGTAAAGTCTATTTGGGCTAAGTTTTATGCTCAAGGCTATTTTAGCCACTTTACGCTGAGAAGTTTATTTGGGTTATTTTTACGCCAGTTTGCCACTTTACGCTTAGAGCATATTTTGGGTTGTTTTTACGCCCAATTCTTTCTGACTACTTTGGAACGTGGTTTATCCACGTGGCTTTCATGCCACATTTATTGAAGAACGTGTGTACGTGCTCCCTATTTTTGTTAAGATAATGGGACACGTGTCAACATACGTAGAGGGTGACTCCCATCGTGGGTGACAGTTACCAGCGTAAAAATCCAATTTTGTTGCTTTTTACGTACAATGGGTCAAGTCTATAAATAGACTTATTTTTCACATCATCATCAGCATCAGGGAGACAGGAGAGAATACAGAGATCAGAGACTAGAGACTTTGATTTTTGGAGAGCATTCTTCTTCAACTTTTCTTCCAGAACAGAGTGAAGCAAAGCAGGAAAGCATTCGACCTCGCCATCAGTGCCCAAGTGCCTCGATACCTTTCTGGTGACTTAGTTCTTCCGGCTGTTCATTTTTTAGCAGTGATCTTCATCATCGTATGGTCCAAGGAATAAAGTAATCGCCTTCAGATCAGACTTCTATAACAATACTTCCCATAACAATTTGTACTTTATGTACTTTTTCTCGTTTTCTTTCAAAAGCCAATTTTTAGACATTTTGTTAAGTAAAACACCAGGGTCCATGTTCTCCAAACTCAGCAAATTATATATGAATTTTAGGCAAAACGACACCACGAATCCACTGGTGGTGTCAGAACTAGAATCTGGAGTCCCGGTTTCAAAATTAGAATTTTACAAGTTAGAAATGATAGTTTTGAGAGGCCAAGTTTGGAGTCGATTTCAACCAACCAAACGATATCCTATGAAGCTAAAATTTTAATGGCATGAAGGTGTTTATACCCGGTACGTACTAGAGTTGGTGGTTCATTTATTGAAGCTTTGATGAGAGAGAAACAGATTCACAAAGTTGGCTCCACAAAACTGTCCAAAATAAATGTGTTTTAAATGGTCAACTTGGTGGCCAGTTTTTATCTATCAAATGATTGAATTAACGGTTAAAATTTAGATGAGTGAAGGGGTATATGTCGAGGTAAATACGAAGAATTGGATCTATGATCCAATAGTCGGATTGTCCAAAAAATGCATCCAAAGTTGTTATCCCGAAACATAATTTTGGGCTCAAATTTGAGCGCATCACGACGGGATCACATGCGATACGCAGGAATAGCCCATGTCATACGTCGAGGAGGATGGAGGCGCTCACAGGAAGGCACACCGGGGTCGCGGGCGGTAGTGTGCGACTGTCATTGCGCTGTTGTTGTACAGTTCTTGTACGTTGCCGTGCTGCCACTGCTTGTGCGGCTGCTGTTGCTACCTGTGCAGGTTGTGTGCGATGGCTCATGGAGTAGTATGCAGTATCTGTCATGGGTGGCTGGAGCACGCAGTGGTGGGGCGTGTGTACTGCAGCCATTGAGAGCTCGCTGTACTGTGGTCAAGAAGAATGACGAAGGAAGGGGGAAAAGAAGAAGAATAAGGCGGAAAGTTGGGCGAATAGGTTCGATTATAGAGAGGGGGTGTAAGCGCATGCCCGTGCTTGCCAGAAGTGGCATGCTGCGACCTGCTCATACCTGCAATTAGGTAGAGCCGAACAGTGCACGTGCGCACGTGTCAGGTTGAATGGGGGAGATGATACTGTGGTTTTAGTTTGAATTAAAGGGGTTGTAGGTTTCGGGTTTAGCCTTAGCCCGACCTGCTTGACCCGGACCCACGAATAGGTATGGGCTCACCAATTGGGCAGCATCTTAGGTAATGGGCTGGTAGGTTTAGTACTTAGGGAGGAAGGAATAAATACATATGTATATATGTAGTTGTTCCCATATATATATATATATATATATATATATATATATATATATATATATATATATATATATATGGAAAATTCTACAATACATCCACCATTTTTGGATGTATCGATACATCTGAAATCTGGACCGTTGGATGTCAATCCAACGGTTCAGATTAAATTCAGATGAAATAATGCAGGAGACATCATTTAATGCTGTTTTTGACTTTTGACCTCTTGTTAACTTGCTATAGCAGGTCATTCTTCAATGCAATTTTTTAATGAACACCCTAAATTAACTCATATTTACTTTTTCTTTCGTCCATGTAATTTAATATTTTGTACAACTACGTATATAAAATAATAATTGTGTATCGGTCAGAAAGGAAGGACACAGTGTGTCCAGGTCTATAGGCTATGTAGATGATGACACCACCATTGCTGGCGATCTAGATGGTGACACCGACGATGAATGATATATTTAGGACGGAGAATGGTACATTTAGGAAGTCGATAAAAGCTCGTTCTCTCAAATCTCTTCTTTGTGTAAATTAAATCCAAGGAGGACACAATCCCTAAGGACACAGTATGTCCAGGTCTATAGGCGATGTAGACGACACCACCATCGCTGGCGATCTAGATGATAATACCGACGATAGATGGTACATTTAGGATGGAGAATGGTACATTTAGGACGGAGAATGGTACATTTAGGAAGCCGATAAAAGCTCGTTCTCTCAAATCTCTTCTTTGTGTAAATTAAATCCAAGGATGACACAATCCCTAAGGACATAGTGTGTCCAGGTCTGTAGGTGATGTAGACGATACCACCGCCGCTAGCGATCTAGATGATGACACCGACGACGAATGGTACATTTAGGACGGAGAATGGTACATTTAGGACGGGGAATGGTACATTTAGGAAGCCGATAAAAGCTTGTTCTCTCAAATCTCTTCTTTGTGTAAATTAAATCCAAGGAGGACACAATCCATAATTTTAGTTATTGCTTAGCAGAGTCTGCTTAGTTGTTATAAAATTGTGGTGTTGCTTCTGTGACACTTTCATCTTTAATCTCATGTTTTCTATGAATATGTGTTATGTTTGATTTTAATTTAGTAATTTTTTCGTAATTAGTTTTTTTGTTTCATCTAACAATTTAATATTTTTTTATAAAGCTACAGGCCATGTTTGTGGTGGTGGAAGGAGAAACGAAGATGAAGAAGGAAAGAAGAAGATGTTTCGGTTTGCGGTGGACTTCGTCGAGTTCCTCAATTAAACGAAATTAAACCTCTTATAGAGTTCCTTAATTGAAGTTGATCATGATAACCTTTTGTATTTTTCAAACGGCTAGTAGAATCTTCCTCGAGTCCTTCTCAATCAAACGTCTAGTAGATTGTTTGCTAGTCTTGAAATTTATTTGTCTTTCCATCTTTCTCACTTTTTGTACTTCTCTCTTGCTATATATATAATAGTTTTCTTGTTTCATAGTACTATTGTTTATTCTGAAATACATAGAATAGTTGTCTGAAATACAATAGTTTTCTTGTTCTCAAGATGTCTACTCGTGTGGTGGGAAATGTAGAAGACGTAGAAGATTGGTTGCCAGCTCCCAATGAAACCTTCCTTCCGCGTATGTTGCACAGGATTGTAGATCAACTGTCGACGATTTTAGCTGATGTTGCATATATCAATTCAAAGCTTTGTTCAATAGAAATTGAACAAATGAATTTCTCTCGGCATTTGGAGAAGATTGAAGAATCTCCAGCTTTGAAGAAGGCATCTTCATCTGGAGTATTTAATAATGTGAAGGTGGTTTCCGTTGAATCTTCTTCCGATGAGGAGGACATGGTGCTACAGTCTCGTAGTAAAGCATTAGACCGAATTCTCGCATTGTCCCCTACAGAAGAAACTGACTTTAGCAGTTCTTCGAAAAGAATGCATGGAAATTTAGATCCGGTCACACCATCGAAAAGTTAATAAGGGGTTCAACCTCGAAGCCTAGCAATTGTACTAGTGGTTCTTCGAGTTATTACGACTATATTTTTGCTGATGATAGACTTGACGAGTAAGTAATATGAGTTTTGATTTAATTCTAACTGTTTTTTTCTCCTAATTTATTCATTTCTTTTCTTAGAGAAATAATATCATCTTGTAACAAAATCTATGTGTCTCCGTTTGAGATGAAGACCTTAGCTCCTTTAACGAGAATTAAAATTGGGTTATGTATAGATAGTATATTTTTTCTTAGATGCCATCTATGTTTACTTCGATTCCATCGCTGACATTTTTAATAATTTATTCAGATTGTAGGCATTGTCTCTGCTCTTCTCACCGCGGAGGAACAGAAAAGAACCTCCAATAAAGCTAATGTATAGTTTTTACCAATAAGGATATCGGTGAGTGAGCATTTTATTCTTTAATACATATGCATTAACAATTTTCTCATTTGTTTGTCTTTCGTAATGTATTAATTGATGTGTATGTAGAAAGAAACGTTACCTACATCCGACAAAAGCTTCATGAAATATGGAAGAAGTACAAATATTTTTAGGATTACATGGGATCTTTAAGCACTTGTAACGAGGTATTAATGTATTTATGTTTAAATATTAATCCTAATTTTATGAAAATTTACTAATTTGTTTTACCTAATTAATCCTGATTCAGATATACATACCCATTCTTTTGGACGGACACTATACTCTTGCAAGAGTTCTGGTTAAAATAAGGACTGTTGAAATTTGGGACTCACTTGCATCTAAAGATGATCCGATTCAAAACAAAATAGTCTAAAAGAAATAGTAAGCTCATATTCATCAATTTTTATGAATTGGGTACAAGATACGCGGTATACTAATACATATTATATTCTGGTAATTGTAGCTTTCAAATTTGGATCTCTTTCTCGAAGAAGAGATTTTGAAGTTGAGAGATGCTAGGTTCAGCTTTTCTACTTTTGCAATAAAACGTCTTTCTTATGTTCTCCGCCAAGGCAATTTTGTTGATTGTGGGATTTTTGTAATTGCATTCATGAAAGACCGATGTAGTCTAGACTACCGTTCTTTCAATGTAAGTCTAAAAATATGTCGTCAAAAACTTACACTTTTTAGAGCAATATTTTTGATGTTATGTTTGTTATATGCAGTTTGATGCGGGAATGGAAAGACGCAAAGCTGCTGAATGGATTACAACTTCAGAGCACAATGAAGTACTAAAAGGAGTCCAATCTAAAATGATTGAATATGGAAGACGATGATTTTTCTTCTTCTTCTTTTATATCTAATGTATTATGTTCATTTGTTTTGTTGAGTTGTAATGACATTTTTTCCAAACGGCTTTGATTCTTTTGATTAAGCAGAATCATTTTTGCCCTTCAAATTAATATAATTAAGCAGAAAGGAGTCCAAACGGTTTTGATTCTTTTTATCCATCTATTGAATGACATTTTTGTCCTTCTAATTAATTCAAAACACCCCCGAACCCTCTTATTACAAAAAAAAGAGAAAACCATTTCAATTCTTCCTCTTCTTCCATACTCCACTCTGTACTCAAACCTAGGTCATTCTCCTCCAAAATCTTCAAACCTTTCTCTCCATTCGCAATCTTCACACCATGTCGGCATCAGCGACAGAATCATCACCGGCAGCATCACCAATTAGAGAATATGCACCAGTTACAGAAAATCCAAAAGGAAAAGACGGAGAACAACCGAAACCCTATTCTAAGAAAGTTTCACAGAATAAAAAGGAAAAAGTTGCTAAACAAAAAGAAGTGCAAATAGAAGGTATAACTTTGAGTTTATGTTCGCAAATTCTGTATATATTACACGGAGAATGACATTCTCCGTCATAAAACGCATTTGAATGTTCATTCTCCCTGTCAAATTATACTTGGAATGCCATTCTCCGTCTAAATTAAATCAATAATATCATTCTCCGTTTACTTTAACGGAGAATGACATTCTCAGTGTTAAAACACATGTGAATGCTATTCTCCGTGTTAATTTAAATGGTGTTAATTTAAACGGAGAATGCTATTCTCCGTTTAATTTGAAACGGAGAATTCTATTCTCCGTGTTAAATTAAACGTAGTATGGCATTACAAGAGTTAAAACGAAAGAGAATGCTATTCTTCGTATTTTTACAAACGGAGAATAGCATTCTCCGTTTCCAATTACACAGAGAATAGCATTTCCAGTGTTAAAACGAATGAGGATTCTATTCGCCGTTTAATTTGGAATGGAGAATGGAATTCTCCGACTAACTTAAAACGGAGAATAACATTCCCAGTGTTAAAACACATTAGAATGTTCATTCTCCATTTTATTTTAAACGGAGAATGATATTCTCCGTGTCATTTGAAACAGAGAATGACATTCTTCGTGTTAGTTTACACGGAGAATGTTATTCCCAGTGTTAAAACCCATAAGAATGGCCATTCTCCGACCTAATTTTTTGTTTTTTTTGTTTTGTAGAAAAAATCTGTCAGGAATAAGGATTCAAGACTTTTCTGTTCTACCTTCAAGCCAATGCTAAATCTTATGGAGGAGGTCAATCAAGATGTTGGCCGTTTACCTGAGCCAGTTATTGATTCCTTGAAGAATACCGATTTCTAGAATTTTGTGAAGATTTTCTACCAAAACAGAGTCCACGTCTCCGAATTGGCCAATGTAACGAAAGGGCTTGAGAATTTAATTGCAAGTTACACAGAAGAAGAAGATGGCGTCGGGTGCTTTGAATTGAGCACCACTGTTAAAATCGCGCCAAGCGTCGACTATATGGCAGTCATCTTTGGTCTACCGCTGAATGAAGAAAGCGATAATGACATTTTTTACAGAAGATTGATAAAGGAAAAACAACAGCAGCCCACACCACCAGCATTATTGAGCCTGTGTAGAGATCACTTCACAAGATTGCTGGCTAATTCTAAGGGCAAACACGCAAAAGTCACGAATAAGGAAGTGAGAGACAAGTTCTTTGAATTTTTACGACGGCTTCGTGGCGGAGATAACGCTGTTAATCCAGATGATTTGGCCAAGCTAATAATCTTCCACTTGTGCCAAACAGTATTCTTCACAAAGTCTGGATGTTCAAATTTGTCGTACAGATTCTTGGCCTTGGTAGACAGTGTGGACGTCATCAACAGTATATGCTGGCTAAGGTTAATCCTGGCATATGTAATGGATAGCATAAAGAGGAGTAGAATCAAAACTGAACGGAGGGATTACTCAATGGCTTTCCACAAATTGGAAGGTTGCACAATATACTTCCTCTATTGGTTTGCAGAATATAGTAAATTTGTAGAAAGAAAGTTCGTCCCAATTCCTGATTACCCAAGATTTTTCACATAGAATGGGTACGAAATCTCAAACTTCCTCAAGGCCGAATATCATAACAAAATAAGATCGAAGATGATATTGGAAGATCTGGTTATACCTGTTGGGGAAGAAGAAGGGCACAAAGAAGATGAGCCACCTATAGAAGAAGTTAAAAAAGAGGGAGAGGAAGAACACTAAGAAGCAGGTGGGGATAATTTTGATGAACAACGGATACCACAGCATCATGAAATGGGCGCTGTGATAGATGACTCAGCAAAGGAATTGGAGGATTTGAGAAGACATCATTCTGATATTCTTGCGCAGAATGAAGAACTCAAAGAAAAGTTAAAAGAGATAGAGGCACAAGGAGCGCAGTTACGTGCAGCCAACCTTGAGAATGCCATACTCAAGAAAAGCTGAAAGAGCTCGAGGCAGAAGAAGCGCAATAACGTACAGTCAACGTTGTGATGGAGGGCTCTGTGCATAAACTGGAGGATTTGAGAAGACATCATTCTGATATTCTTGCGCAGAATGAAGAACTCAAATAAAAGTTAAAAGAGATGGAGGCACAAGGAGCGCAGTTACGTGCAGCCAACCTTGATTATGCCATATTCAAAGAAAAGATGAAAGAACTCGAGGCAGAAGAAGCGCAACAACGTGCAGTCAACGTTGTGATGGAGGGCTCTGTACATGAACGGGAGGATTTGAGAAAGCAAAATTCTGTTCTTATTGCAGAGCTACATGCACAAGCTAAAATCTTTTCTATTTCAAATTTATGATTTGTAATCTTCCAGGAGAATGGCTATTCTCTGTGTATTATAACACGGAGAATGGCATTCTCCGTGTTATTTGAAACGGATAGTTGCTATTCTCTATCATTTCGATACTAGAAAGGTTATTCTCCGTATAATTCCAAACGAAGAATGCTATTCTCCGTATTATATTACACGAAGAATGTCATTCTCTGTGTTAGATTCATATCATATATTTTATTATTGTTTGTTTTATTTCAGTGCGAACAATTGAGCAACTCAGAGAAACAAATAAAAGGCTCGTTGAGGAGAAAAGGGAGCTTAAAAATAAAGTTGAATCGTTCAATATTGAAGCCATTAAAAAGGATGGGAAAATCGTTGATCTCAAAGCCATGGTTGTAGCATTGCAGCGTCAGGAGATTCAAGCAGCTGCTGAACTTGCTGCTCCAAAAGAAGCCAAAAGAAGAGGAGGATTGGGGGGAAAGAGGTTCAGAAAACCATTAGCGCCATTAGCCGTTGAAGATGTTACTCCCTTGGAAAAGAATACAGTTGGAGAGGTTAATAAAAAGCGAAAGATTAATGCCACTCCGAAATTCGGAAGAGACGCCAAAATGGCTGAATTAAAGAAGAACCGTGTCATACTAAGGGAATGCGATGAACTCTTACTTTGGAAAGATGGGGATGATGAGCTGAAGAAGCAATTCATCGACATCGTAATTCCCAAAAAAAAGTGTCCAGAGTATGTATTCTGAACCTTTTTTTTTGTTTTTTCTAGACTTTTTTCACAATTATGTAATGAGAATCTATCTTTATTAATTTAATCTAAACTAAATTTATGTGCAGTGATATTGTATACTTATTTTTGCTGAAAGAGGGTGAAAATGAAGTTACAGTCCAGCTGTCGGCAATAGACCTGCAAGACATACTCAACTATGAAGACATGGAGGCTGGCATACTGAACCTAATAATAAGGAAGCTGAGAGAAATTCAAGACATTAAAAGAAGGTGTGCTCTGTCTAGTTCAAAGGACGTGCCATTGATCCAGAAGCAAAAGTCGACGCCCCAAACATTGAAACATAAGTGGTCTGCATTCTTGATGCCCCACACATTGGTAAGAATCCAAACAAAAAAAATCCATATTCATGTGTACACCGATGAAAAATGACAGAAAAAAATTACTCATGATATTGTGTTTTGTTTTTGGGAAACAGAACATCGTTGAACGTGCCACTGAACCAGACGCAAAATCCGGCGCCCTTGAAGACTTCCAAACAGATGTAGTAGACTTCGTCATGGGTTTGGAGGATGACATAGAGTTGCTATTCATCCCACTCTTTAATTTACCCATCAAACACTATACTCTGCTCACATTCAACTTTATCTCCTACGACTGGACACACTACAACTCCTTGAGACAAACCATGTACGAAAAGTGCAAGGTGGATGCAGAATTAATGAAGAAGACCTTAGAGCCTATCGTCAGGAGAAAAGTTGATACGATGAGGGAGAGATGCCCGACGAAGATGGAGTATGAGAGCAAAGTGCTGAATTGTTCTCCAAATTACCTACAATAATGGGCACCCAACTGCCTCTTGTATACGACGTATTATATGAATATGTTGATGACTACTCCCTTCGAAATACCGGGAGAAAATGACGATGAAACTCACTAGGAGATTACAATGATGAGGTTGGTATGGGCTAAGAAGTTGCTTTCAAGCAAATATGTAACACGAACCAAGCAATGACATTATAAAACAACAATGTAACTATGTAATTGGGCAAGGAACTTCTGTCTTTTATAAGCTCTGCTTTTATAATAAAATTATTTTGAATTACATTTACATTGTCAAAACCACAAAAAGTTTGACTTTTATTTACATATGAAAGTCTGAACTACTACATAAAATCTTACAACCAAGAAAAAGTTGAATAAGACGGAGAATTCCATTCTCCATATCATTTGAAACGGCGAATGCTATTCTCCGTGTGGAATTAGACGGAGAAAACCATTTCCAGTATTAAAACAATTGAGTAATGCTATTCTCCATTTAATTTGAAACAGAGAATGACATTCTCCGTGTTAAATTACACGGAGAATGTCATTACCGATCATAAGAATGGCCATTCTCCGTTTAATTAACTCGGAGAATGATCATTCTCCGTTTCAAATTAAACGGAGAATGGCTATTCTCTTTTTTATATTGGCGGAGGACAGTTGATAGAAACCTTTTCCGTTTGGTCTGCTCTATCTTTTCTAATAAAATCATTTTTGGGCAAGGAACTTCTGTCTTTTATAACGTCTGGTCTGCTCTGTCTTTTAAAATAAAATTATTTTTGAATTACATTTACATTGTCAAAACCAGGAAAAGTTTGACTTTTATTTACATCTTGTGCCTCAAGGAATTCATCTTGCTCTTGCTCTGACGATGCACGATAAAGTAATTTGCCTCAAGGAGTCATCCAACGGTTCCTATGCTCTGACGATGATTCGGTAAATTGATTTGCCTCAAGGAATTCCTTTGCCTCAAGGTGTTGCATTGCTCCGACGATGCACGATAAAGTGAATTCAGTTCATCGTGCATCGTCGGAGCAATGGAACACATTGAGGCAAAGGAATTCCTTGAGGCAAATCACTTCATCATGCATCGTCAGAGCATAGGAACCGTTGGATGACTCCTTGAGGCAAATTACTTCATCGTGCATCGTCGAAGCGTAACAAAAACTGGGTCGCGACGATCCTGGTCCGAGTAACCACCATCATGGCACACGGTCGATGAAGTACACGAACACGAAAACTTGGCACATCTCAGACTTCTGATGAAGTGCACGAACACGGAACACCATGCATCGTCAGAGCAAATCATTTCATCGTCAACGTACCAAGGAGGAGCTTGAGACGAAGGAACTTCTTGAGGCAAAGGAACTCCTTGAGGCAAAGGAACACCATGCATAGTTTGAGCGAATCAACGTACGGGCGCTTCGACAGAGTGTGGGTTGGCAATCAACCCAAACCCTGGGGCTCTTCCAGAAACCAACATCATGGCACACAGTCGATGAAGTGCACGAACACGGACAGTCCACTAGGCACATCTCAGTCTTCTGAAGGACTTTACCACCAAAGCTTCTTCGAACGAGGAGATCGACAACCAAGAGAAAAGCGTCTTGCCAAGACGGAGGATCGGTAGAGTCCATCTCCACAAGAAAAGCTAAGTAAGACGAGAACAAACTCTCCCTACACTACTGCTATTTATAGGCAAGGAACAACTCGGACTCATGCGCCAAGTGGAAGTCACTTCGAATTCAATTCAATTAATTTGCATCACTACGAATGCATCTGCCCCTTCTCAAGTAAAGCTAAGTAAGGCGAGAACAAACTCTCCCAATTACTGCCATTTATAGGCAAGGAACAACTCGAACTCATGCGCCAAGTGGCAGTCACTTCGAATTCTATTCAATTAATTTGCATTAATACCAATGCATCTGCCTTTCTCAAGTAAAGCTAAGTAAGACTAGAACGAACTCTCCCAACTACTGCCATTTATATGCCATTAATACTAATGAATCTGCCCCTTCGAATTCTGCCAAGTGAACACCATTCTCCGTGTACTGTTGCACCCAATTGGAACGGAGAATGGCATTTATATGCCATTAATATGCCATTAATACCAATAAAACTGCCATTTATATGCCATTAATACCAATGAATTCTGCCCCTTCGGATTATATTCTCCGTTTTATTTGGAATGGAGAATGGTATTCTCCGTTTATATAAACGGAGAATAATTCCCGTTTAAATTAAAACGTTTGAGGATTCTATTCACCGTTTATTTCGGAATGGAGAATAACATTCTCCGTCTAACTTAAAACGGAGAATAACATTTCCAGTGTTAAAACACATTAGAATGTTCATTCTCCGTTTTATTTTAAACGGAGAATGACATTCTCCGTGTCATTTGAAACGGAGAATGACATTCTCCGTTTAGTTTGAAAAGGAGAATGAAGATGAGCTTGATGAGAATATGACGAGGTTGGTATGGGCTAAGAAGACTACAATAATGAGGTTGGTATGGGATAAGAATTTGCTTTTAAGAGAATATGTAACACCACCAACCTAGCAATGACATTGTAAAACAATAACGTAATTATGTAATGGGCAAAGAACTTCTGTCTTTTATAATATCTGCTCTGCTCTGTCTTTTATAATAAAATTATTTTTGAGTTACATTTATATTGTTAAAACCACGAAAAGTTTTACTTTTATTTACATATGAAAGTCTGAACTACTACATAAAATCCTACTATCAAAAAAAAAGTTGAATGTGAGCTGTGTGTGGGCATCGCAGAGCAATAGAACTCCTTGAGGCAAAGGAATTCCTTGATGCAAATCACTTCATCGTGCATCGTCAGAGCAATGGAACTCCCTGAACAAAGAAACTCCGTGCATAGTCAGAGCAATGAAACTCCCTGAACAAAGGAACTCCGTGCATAGTCAGAGCGAATCAAAGTGCGAGCACTTCAACCCAAACCTTGCGGCTCTTCCAGTAACCAACAGGAAAGAGTCTTGCCAAGACGGGGGATCGGTAGAGTCCATCTCCAGGATGAAGTGAATTCCTTTGCAAGGTGCTTTGCCTCAAGGAATTCCTTTGCAAGGTCCTTTGCTCTCAAGGAATTCCTTTGCTTCTGTTCCTGTGCCTCAAGGAATTCATCTTGCTCTTGATCTGACGATGCACGATGAAGTGATTTGCCTCAAGGAGTCATCCAAAGGTTCCTATGCTCTGACGAAACACGATGAAGTAATTTGCCTCAAGGAATTCCTTTGCCTCAAGGAGTTCCATTCCTCTAACGATGCACGATGAAGTGAATTCAGTTCATCGTGCATCGTCAAAGCAATGGAACTCCTTGAGGCAAAGGAATTCCTTGAGGTAAATCACTTCATCGTGCATCGTCAGAGCATAGAAACCATTGGATGACTCCTTGAGGCAAATCACTTCATCGTGCATCGTCCGAGCAAAAGAACTCACTGAGGCAAAGGAGTTCCTATGGCTCTTCCAGTATTACAAAAATTGGAATGCAATCAAGGAGTCAAAGGAACTCCTTGAGTGCCAAGGAATTCCTTGAGAGCAATAGACCTTGCAAAGAAATTCTTTGAGGCAAAGGACCTGCAAAGGAATTTACTTCGTCGTGCATCGTCGGAGCAATGGAACACGTTGAACAAAGGAACTCCTTACGGCAAAGGGACACCGTGCATAGTTCGAGCGAATCAACGTGCGGGCGCTTCGACAGAGTGCGGGTTGGCAATCAACCCAAACCCTGGAGCTCTTTCAGAAACCAACATCATGGCACACAGTCGATGAAGTGCACGAACACGGACAGTCCACTAGGCACATCTCAGTCTTCTGAAGGACTTCACCACCAAAGCTTCTTCGAATAAGGAGATCAACAACCAAGAGGAAAGAGCCTTCAGAGGATCGGTAGAGTCCATCTCCACAAGAAAAGCTAAGTGAGACGAGAACAAACTTTTCCTACACTACTGCCATTTATAGGCAAGGAATAACTCGGACTCATGCGCCAAGTGACAGTCACTTCGAATTCAATTCAATTAATTTGCATCAATACTAATGCATCTGCCCCTTCTCAAGTAAAGCTAAGTAAGACGAGAAAAAACTCTCCCAACTACTGCCATTTATATGCCCTTAATACTAATGAATCTGCCCCTTCGAATTCTGCCAACTTTGAAGGTTTCAATTTTACTCAAATATTAATCAAATATTCGAAAATTAATACTAATGAATCTGTCCCTTCTCAATTTTTCTAGTATAGAACGGCTCATTACAAAAAAAATACGTTCAAAAATTTAATCAAATATTAAAAAAATAGAAATATTGAGATTAGAAACTTCACATTCTAAAATATGTTATCAAATTTAGTTAATTATACATGTTTCTACCACGTTTTTTGTGCCAATTAAACGGAGTATGGCATTACAAGAGTTAAAACGAAAGAAAATGCTATTCTCCGTATTTTATTAAACGGAGAATATCATTCTCCGTTTCCAATTGCACGGAGAATAGCATTCCCAGTGTTAAAAAGATTGAGTATTCTATTCGCCGTTTAATTTGGAACGGAGAATGGTATTCTCCGTCTAACTTGAAACGAAGAATAACATTCCCAGTGTTAAAAATATATTAGAATGTTCATTCTCCGTTTTAATTTAAACGGAGAAAGATATTCTCCGTGTCATTTGAAACGAAGAATGCTATTCTCCGTTTTGAATTACACGGAGAATGTCGTTTCCAGTATTAAAACGATTGAGAATGTGAGCATCTGCCCCTTCAAAATGACTTTTATACATATAAAAAAGCTGAAGTGAAAAAGTTGTCTTGGAAGTTGAATAAATGCATTTTTATCTAATTGTCTTCTCAAACTTTTGTATTGGAGAACATATTTTTATCTAATTGTGTGACGCCCCAGTCCCAAAATATATAGGACCAGGTACGTGAACATGCCAACTGCACATATACGAAGAATACTCTAATATATAGAATCCTCGCATATGCACATAAGCTGTAAATAAATAATCACAGGCCAGAATAACATATCTAATCTCATCACAGCTCAACACAAAAGAAAATAAAGTCCAAATAAATAAATATGAGTATCAAAAGATAGCCGGGTGAACATACTCACTCCAAACAGCTATGAAAAATAGTCTCACAAGATCGGAGTCCGACCTCCACAAAATAGAAAGAAAAAGAGGTGTAAAATAATGTCTACAACTGTCTCAGATAAGAAATAGACTAGGAATCATAAGGCACTGCCACATCATCAATGTAAGATAGCTCCAACGCCGCTCCGTACTCCTGTGGAAAATTCTCTAAACCTGGAGAGATAACCAGGTCCTCAGGGGACATAGCAAGCAAAAAAACACCATGCCATATAAACTGTGATAATATAATAAGAGAAAAAGGTATGCATGCAATCGGGTTCCTGACCATTCTACTGTGAACATGCAGTTGAGATACAATCCTTCGACGTATGAGCCCTAGCTGAAAATAGGATCGACATAGTTCCCATAGAGGGTACCAGGGGCCTACGTCCATAATGCTCGGGAAGCGTCAGAGGGCACCATGTACAAGGGGCTACGTCCATAACTCTCTGGGAAACGTCAGAGGGCGCCTGGAGCCTGCGTCTCCGGAGGAGCGCACATGTAAATCATGGAAGTGTAAAGAAGCCCATACGTCAGGTATTGTTCTCCCCACCCAATGCCTAGTATCATCATCTCCATGACTGATATGAACCTCTAGTAACCGCCAAGTCTTCTCACATGCAATACTATTCGCAGTTACTCCTATCCGTCGCACGCTCCATACGTATCGGTGGCCAGCCGACTACGCGGAAACGTGTCCTACATGTGACTCACATCATGTGAGACAACAAGTGTCAAGGCCATATGAGATATACCAATACCTCAACATCAGTGGGTGGTCAATAAACTAAGTCAATGCAAGAGAATAAATAAAGTAAGAGAAACGACTGATAGAGTCGCTTGCACCCAAGTGTGACTTGGACGCATAGTTTAAATATCACAAAATAATGCTAAAAATAACAACTGAAAATAAGAATATAATAATCACAGAGTAGGGTAGCAAGGTATCTTGCCTGCAGTGCGAGAAGGACAAATCCAAGAGTAACAAGTGTCAGCACCAAAACTCACAAATCACAGATGACTCCAAACGCTGAAACAAACATCAAAAATGGTCTCGGTGAAGAAGATATACCTAGGAAACGCCTGTCCAAAAGTCAAATTCTGGAACAGGGGCAAAATCGTAATTTCGGGTCAAAACGATGTCCGCCGTTGGACCCGCTTTGCACCAAAACACGTGCCAAAGTCTACGGTCTCTAAAGTCGTCAAACTACATGTCTACGGTTTCAGTTTGAGGAGAGGAACTCAACGGTATGTCCAGTTTTGGATTCCGAGGAGCCGTGTACAAAATCGCCCGTTTGAGTGGGTCGCGGGCCCGCCAAAATTGGGTTCCGATTCGACCTTCTCAGAATCGAACCAAACTTGGCATGCAGGACCAGAATTTCGATCCGGACCTGTTGGCATAAGTTTCGTCTCGATTTGACGAATGTACACAAAGTTATGGACAAGTTTGCAAAACGCCGATACGGGGGTATCTCGACGGATACACGTTGATTTTGTCGCACACACGCGGCAAAACTGAGTTCCGTCAGTTCCCACACTTCCGCAACGTCCATACGCGCCTTTCGATGCGTATAACGCACGACCATGTTGTCCGGTTTGTCGGGGCGACGTCGTATCGGACAAAAAATTCAGAATTTTATTATTTCGAAAACAGTTTTTCTCACAAGTTCAACATGGAATTAATACACACACATAAATCGAAATACTAATCTACCAGTTACGTTTCCATCGTGGTTAGGTTGTCTTCAAACGTGTTCAATTAGTTTTTACGAAAGTTTAATGAACAGCGAGAAAAGTGGCCGACAAGTTGGCGTTTCAAAACAGTTTTTAGAAATCAGAAAAGTGGGTTTTTCTCCAACTTCATTTCGATTTTTCAAGCAATCCTTTAGGGTTCCCAGGATTCTATCAGAAGGGTTTTGAAGAGGGTCATGTCTACTACTCACAGCATTCGATAGATCAAATTTTCGTTGAATAGATACAAAGAAACTTGAATCGAAAGATGGGTACCTCGCTGTTTTTCGAAAACAGAGTATCCTCTGTTAACTGTCGACTCCGAGCGGTTCCGACGTCGTCGACGGCGAGTAGTCGGGGGCGTGCGTGTGAAGATGTCGGCCTGGGGTTGAAGGTGGAGAGGAGATGGAAAGAAGTACTCGGGAGTTAGGGTTTAGGTTTGTCGAGCAGTATATATATACTGCCGCTGCCTTCTATTCTTCCTATTAGTATTAGGAATTGGGCTCGGTTTGCTAAGTTCTATGTTAGGGGTGTGGGGTCGGTTTTGGAGGGTTGCAGCTATAAGCTGCTATTAATTGCAATAAGGGGATCGGGCCATTGGGTTACTTAGGCGCAGCAGTTGCTGCTGCTGAATCTAATATTTGGGGTCGGGTGAGGTGGACCCCCCCACGTGGGTTGGTCCCCTCCCCAAAATTTGTTTGTTTGTTTGTTTGTTTTTTTTCTTTCTAAAGCTCCACTAGGTGCTGCCAATGAATCAGCCTGGCCGCCCCATTCTTTGTGTGGCCGGGCCCCACCTTTTTTTTAACAACTAATTATATATATATATATATATATATATATATATATATATATTTTTAAAATATATATTTTTTAATATATATATATATATATATATATTTTAATATATATATATATATTTTTTTTTTTTTTTTTTAATATATATATATATATATATATATATATATATATATATATATATATATATATATATATATATATATATATATATATATATATATCAAAAATATATATATATATATATATATATATATATATATATATATATATATATATATATATATATATATATATATATCAAATATAATTATGAATACCCTTTTAAGTAAGCAATCAATTCCTAAAAATTATCAATAAATTCCTAAAAATTTCTAGAATTTACTATACCCCATATTTAATAGAATATTACCAAGTACACATATAATATATACACACATGCTTAATTATACCAATAACTTAATAGTAAATAGATCCATAACTAGTAAAAATATGTAACAAATTAATTTAACTTTTTTTAAAAAAATCAATAAAAATTATGGGGGTTTACAAATTGTCTTGTGTAAGTGACATCTTGCCACATAGGAAAGATATTGTCTTAAGTCAACGACGTTTCATTTGATTCTATTTGCTTTTGTCGCTATTTCGCTTTCGTATTTTACAATTACGAAAATCGTGACCCAATTTTTTACAAACTCTACAAGTTCTAGGCTTCGGGATAGTCTGACTTACTGTAGGTTGGCTTGATTTCCCTTGAGAAGGCCTTCCTTTTGTTGCTACCGAATTGGCTCTTTTAAAGCTTCATTCACTCCATGAACTGCATCAGCTACCATTTGTTCTTCTTCACTAATATCGGTCACCATTTCTTTCAACTCCATCAGAACAGACGACATCAACTCTGTTCCCCTCTCTTGAATTTTGCTTGATTTTTTACAATAGTATGTAAACAGATTAACTTGTTCATTAATACCACCATACCTTCTGCTCTCAATAATGTCTGGGTGGATGAATATTCTTTCTGTGCCAGGTCCGGAAAGATAACTCTCTTTGCAATCCTTGAGCCAACGAGATTTTATCAAGTTCTTTGGAATATCTCCAATTTGCAATCTCTTCATTGGTAAAAAAATATGCCTACAAGGAATCCCCTTGGTCTCCATCCACAAGCATTCACATTTTATGAAGTTGTCGGCCCGATCAAATGTAACCTTCCGGTTGACACTGTTTGGCGACATATACTTTTGGATAGTGCAAACTTCTGCCTCTCTTATGATGTGATGATGGAGAACAGTATATGCATCAGAACGTGTAATTTCCTTTCTTACCTCTATAAACACCGTTTTAGTGTAAATTGGGGCAAATTTATCTTCTATCACGGCCATGCTAGTTTGATTCACAACTGGTGTTGAGAGTTTATCAGTGACATGCTTACTCATTTGGCCGTAACGTAAGGCCGCCAAATCATAGTCACAATTTTGATGGGCCTTTCATAGTGGCAGCTTCTCATTCAAAAATCTTTTCAGAAATGCGTTCATAGATTCACATCTATTTGTTGCAGTAGAACCACCAAAATAATTTCCACGTAGAAATGTGTCCGCCCATCGCTGCCTCGTTCTGTACAATACAGTGGTCCACTCATTGTTCTCTACATTATAATCCGTTAGCATCTGCTGCCAACGGTTTTCAAATTCTTCGACTGAATAATACCTATTTAGAAAACATGGACAGTAACTAAAGTTGTAATATTGTAACAATAACATACTTCAAAGTAAAGTAGCAAGTGTGCGATGTACCTTTTAATCAAAAGACTCAATTTATTTGTAAAACCCTCTGAGTGTACATGTTTGGCTGCATTGTTTAGGATATACCATGAGCACGTTTGATGAACTATGTTGGGCATTAAATCCTCAATTGCCTTATTCATGGATCTGCAACCATCCGTGAGAACTGTCACTGGTAATTTGCCATTCATACACTCTTGAAATTTTTTTAAAACCCAAGAATATGTCTCTGCAGTCTCATTATGGATCATTGCAAACCCAAGCACACAAGTCATTGCATGATTGTTTGTACTCACTAGAACCACCAACGGCATTTGACTTCTATCTGTTTTATATGTAAAATCAAATGCTAGTGAATCTCCAAATAATTCGTAATCGAAATGACATGCACCGTCAGCCCAAAAGAGATGGGTCAATCTGGAATCTTCGTCTACCTTGTACGCGTAGAAGAAATCTGGGTCAATGCTTTCCTTAGATTGAAGAAATCTAAGTGTTGTCGTAGCATCAACATCATCTAGTGCTTTACTATCTTGAGCTAGAGCGTTGTACAAATCCTTTTTCGTCCATCCAACCTTATCCCAACCACCTTTCTTGTGGACAATTAAATTCCATATCTGTCCAGTCCCCATCCCTGATTGCTTCATAAGCTTAACTTTTTCCAACTCTGCGGGTGATATCTTACGATGGGATCTCAAAAAACTGTTTCATAATCATTCGCCAGGCTATGGTTGTGAAGTACATAAAATTTTTTGACGACCCACATCTTTATAGAATTGGTGTACCCAATACGAAAAATTGCTTTACAACTACTTCTGCTTTCACTTCTTGGCTCACGAACCCTGTTAGGAGCTTCATTGTATTTTTTGTGTCTGAATCCCGCATTCGAACAACACCAACTACTGACCACCACCATCCCAGATTTATTTTTCTTTACTTCGTTCTTTCTAATACTAAAACCATATGCTTTTGAATATATCCGGTAGAATGTCTCTGCTTCTTCAATAGAGTTGAACTGTAGGCCAATAATATCTTCTTCTAAGAGTTGTTTTAGATCTTTGTTAATGTTGGCAGACTGCAATATTTTTTTTATCGTCGCTGCATCGAAATCAAATAGAGATTCACTGTCGTCCCTAAGAACAGAATAAAACAAAATAAATATGAGAAATAAATATAAAAATATAATACATTTCTTAAATCCATTAGAAATGGCGATGCGAAATAACATTTCGTTGTTTACGTTGATGTCGTCGTCATCGTTATGATGCATTGTTCCGTTGTTTTCTTCATCTTATTTTTTGTTGTCTCCTAAGTTAACAGCTTCCAAACTTTGATCATCATCCAAATTATCTGACACTGCTCTTGAAACGAAGCTTTCTTCATCGACTAAATCTTCCACACGACGATCAGTTTCTCCATGTGAAGTCGACAATGAAGAAAATAGAGTGTGTTAGAAACCAACAGAAGAAACGAAGGACAAGAAACAATACAAGAAGAAAGAGTAATGCTATTCGTACCTCCAAATTATCCCTCTAATATATAGCCATCCCATCTGATGTGGCATGTTAAATAATATTGTGTGTCATCTGACATGACTGATGACATGGCAAATTTTAATCTAAAAAGTTAACTACCTAATTTTCTCCATAATAAGTTAACGTTAATATCAATGTTAATTTAACGTTAATATTAATTTATGTTAATATTAATATTAATGTTAATGTTAATGTTAATATTAATATTAATATTATTGTTAATGTTAACGATAATATTAATTTTAATGTTAATGTTAATGTTAACATTAATTTTAATGTTAATTTTTATTTTTATTTTTATTTTTAAAAAAATTTGCCACGTCAGCTGCCAGATCAACATATCACATTAGCTGCCACGTAAGGAGGGACAGTTTGAAAGTACAATTTGGAGGTACAAAAGCATTATTCAGAACGAAACAACTTCCAGCAAGGCAACAACACAACCTTTTCGTCTTCCTTGTACCTCCGCCACGTGGCCCTCTTTTGATGGCTCATGAAAATCTTGAGTGATTCTAGGAGCAAGCATAATTTTAAGAAAACAACTTCCAACAACACAACTTTCTCGTCTTCTGGGTACATGTATTATTAAATTGTGTAGCTAATAATGCATGAGGAAGCATGCAGCAGCATTCTCCACGTGGCCCTTTTCTGCAGGATAACGCATGCAGCAACATTTTATGCTACGCAACCCTATTGTCTTGTTATGTGTTGTGTATCCTATGCGGCATGAGGCACAAGACAATATCTTGTATAGACGGCAAGATTATATTCACAAATGACAATAAGTTTAAAAAGTCATCTCCAATGCAAAAAATTATTGAGAAGACAATACAAAGTAATTTTTTACAACTTCCAAGACAACTTTTACTCTTCTAATGATATGGTATCAGTGTTTATTATTAAATTGTGTAGGATAACGCATACAATAATATTTAATGCTACGGGATCTGTTGTGTAAATATTTCTAATGATATGGTATTAGTGAACACAACCTGTGAGAGATAACCCGAGAGAGAGAGAGAGAGAGAGAGAGAGTGGGAGATGGGATAAAGAGAAAGGATCGAGCTCGACTAGATTTTAAACTTAAAATTTAATTTTTGGTTTTCATTACTAATAACTAGTTCGCACGTACGAGTTTAGATGAACACTAACCGAGCCCGAGCAACGTGACATCAGCTAGCTAGGTTTCTAATACCGTAACATTCCTGTTAATTTAAAATTTATAATATTATTGAAACTAATATTAATACTAAAATTTAAAATAGTTTTTAATTTAACATTTACTTCAAACTAGTTAAAGTTAAAATTGTATTCTTTTTTATTTAAAATGTAATTGGAACTACAATTAATATTAACATTCGCTTGTCCCGTAGTTTAAGTCGTATTTTACTGCTTCTTGCTTAAGTCTATGCACCCAAAGAACTTGATTGTTCAAGTCGAACGCGTGCACAGCATGTTCCCTCGATGCAAGGCTTGACGTAGCCCTTGCTTATCAAGTCGTTGCACGAACAAGAAAAGAGTTTTGTTGGGCTATCGAAGTATAGCAAGCACCGTCCCGTGTCACGTGCATTTGTTAAGCAGTAAAAGGGTGTGAAGGCCACTGGCAATGTCAAGCCATCACGGACTATAGCTGGGTTAGACGGCGACCCTTTTGCGACGGGCCGAATCGGTCCCTTGGCCTAGGAATGGATTGGTTGAAGGAGCAATACACAATAATAGACTGCCATATTGGCAGAATTATTTTTGGTATTCCCGGTGAGGCAGAGTTTTCATTTTTCGGTGAGACAGAGTTTTCACCATTGACTTGATTCCAGGGACGGCACCAGTATCGGAGAGAGTCTACAGGATGGCACCTTCAAAGTTGGAAATCTTGTACAAGATGATTGAAGAACTCAGAACCAAAGGATTCATTCGTGCTAGTGGATCGCCTTGGGGAGCACCGATGCTTCTTGTGAATAAGAAGGATGGTACGTCAAGATTATGTGTTGATTATCGTACATTGATGACTTATTTGATCAGCTCAAGGGAGCGGCTGTATTCTCGAATATTGACTTGCGGTCATGAGGGTACCATCAGATCAGAGTCAGAGAGCAAGACATCCCGAAGACAGTATTCAGATCGAGGTATGGACATTAGGAGTTCCTTGTTATGCCATTTGGAGCGACCAATGTGCCAGCCGTATTCATGGACCCCATGAATCGTATCTTCATGCCCTATTTGGATCAGTTCGTGATAGTGTTCATAGACGACATCTTAGTCTATAGCAAGAGTGAGGCAGAGTAGTAGCATCTTCGTATAGTTCTTTAGATACTCAAGAAATACTAGTTGTACGCGAAGTTCAGTAAGTGCGAGTTTTGGCTGGATCGTATCTCGTACTTAGGTCAAATCATCACCAGAGGTGGAGTGGAAGTGGAACCCCAGAAGATAGTGGCCATAGAGTCAATGGCCAGTACTTAGCACCGTCGCAGAAGTTCGGAGTTTCCTTTGATTCTACACTATTATGAAAAGCATTCATTTACTTCACATATTGATTTTGAAGTAGAGGGACGAGGCGAAGGAGGCCAGCCACTCGCCTTAGACTTGTTTCAAGCCAGCGACTAGTTGGTTGCGCTGACGTCGCCTACGCGATCACCTGCAACCCGCTGAATATGGGACTTAGTTCCAAAGAAGCCATTCCATAACGTGGAATGGATCTTAATTCAACCGTTCCCGTTCGATCGACCCGGCCGATTTTGACCTATCGGTCCCAACCGAATCGGTAGCGACATTATTCCTTTCTCGCGCAACCCGTGGACGAAAACGGGGGTCGATGTAGGGACGGGTCATTACAACAATCTCAAAGCTCTTCATATAAAGTATGACTTGGGCGATGGAAATACTGCAATATGTACCGAGTTTACGCTACAACATTCCCAGTCTGTTTGGGGACAAAGATGCAAGAGTTACGTTGGCCAAAGGTAAGCTTTGAGTCGATTGGAATCTATGAATCGAATTGATGCAAAGGATAAGTCCCGTTTGAGCAAGTGCTGATTTTAGTTGATCTGGTGTGTAGGCTATGCTTTTATGCGGGACGATAAGAGGTCGACATTTTGTCTTATTCAGTAAAGTGTCTGCAAAACCAAATCGTCGCCTTGTAACGGAGTGTGGCATGGGCACGATAGGCCAAATCAACCGAGTAGTTCAAAGGAGGGAATTATGTATGGTATTTATGGTGCACATTATTAGGACAGGTTGCGACCATCCAGTATTGTGAAAAGCTGTGATATCAGTAAGTTTAGGATCCTTCGGATATTGGACTAGCAACCCGTATCGAAGCGATCATAGGCTTACACATAAGGATGAAAAAGATGCATTACGGTACGAAACACCGTAACCTTCATATAGATAGGGCCGGTGGACCGAGATTAGCGCTGGGTGCAGGCGCAGGGCTGCCACCCTTATGTATATGTTTAAGTTTACGGTTGGTTGGTTGAGTGAAATGATATGATTTCTTTTGTAATGTTCTAACCTTGCAGGCTAGGCGAAATGAGACAGAGATGAGCACGATCACTATGTTTATGTTAAGATTATGTCTAACTGTATCTGCCGTAGGGACACGGTAGTGGACAAGTGTCACGACCCGATCCCAACTTGTTGGGTCGAACCGGATCATGCCCAGCCTGCACCATTGTGAGACGGTGGCAGTAAGCTGTTTTATTGCAGGTAATCACAACAACATCTAAACATTTGTCACAACATTTATATACGGGAACTTTAAAACTTTTATTAATCAACAAAATGAAATACATCTGAAATTGAAAGTGCTGAAAGAAAATACTGAATTCAAGTCTACAAAAATTCTAATAAAAAAAACTCGAATTAAAATGACAACTAGCTAGGATGGCTGTCTCGTCAGCCTCAGGATCTGCATCCTCCAAGGGGTCTCCGGTAACACAGCAGAATATGGTACTGGGTCATAGTAGCTATTGTGCTATAGCTCAGCAATCATCAGTGACACCTAAAATATTGGGTCTCCAGTCAGGAGAGAGCAAGTACGAGTATATATCCAACATTTCAAATAATAATAAAAATTTGCAATTTTAAACAATTTAAAATATAATATTTTCCTACAATTCTACACGGTAGAAAACAATATTATTTGAGTAGATAATGACTATGACCGGCTTGGGTTATACACTTGTATCCTAGCGATACGATATGGCTTATCCTCGTGTGTAAGAGGGGTAAGCTAATACATTCATTAATTATTTGGGGTATTGGTCATAGACACTATACTACTTCCCCAATATCCCGCAGTCAATCAATCAATACTCTAGGAGAGAGTTCCGTGTAATAATGTGGTTTAAACATGCAAGATAACAATTACTAATTAAAATGTCGAATAATATAACCGTAACTTGCCTCGATTTGTAAGACTGGAGTAGGGGCAAGTTGGTACCGAGGAGGAAGTCAAGTTCGTCTTCGAGATCCTACAGTTGAGAACTTGACTTAGAACCATTGTGAAACCGAGCTAGGTGTGCTAGTTGCCATTTCTAGTAGCAGGTCCTAGTCAAGTTTTAAGTTTGTTTATTTAATCTACTGCTAACGGTTTATGATGCGTACTACATTGGTTCTCATTTAGTTGGATAGCCAGTTTCTGGTTTACTTGGAAAAATTGTCGTTACCGGTTAATTCGCAAAACTTTGTATTTTTAATATTATACGTATAAAACTACATTTTCTTTCAATGATAAAACGTGGGTTTTGTTAACTATCAATATTTTATTCAAGTTATTTTATCGTGAAAATCCTTATTAATTTATACAAAATATTTATTAGCCATTTTGTCACGAAGCGCCTAATTACGAAAACGATAAAACCATCCAGAAAATAAAAGGAAAAATCCTAATCTACACAATACAAGTTCACAGCGAAATAAAGTAGAAAACTGGGCTTATGCCCTTACAAACTTACATAAATGAATTTAATATTAATAAGGCGAGCTCTGAATTTCGCGATCGGTCCAAACAGTAGGCCGAAGCCCTGTTCCAAAAATATACTAACAACAGTACCCATTCTAATAAAATAATATATTATTAAATTATAGTTTAAAATGCGTCTCAGACTTGGTCTTATAAAATCATGTTGCTGGCTAACGCCTCAACGTACAGGAATACCTTGTAGCATTTGCGTTTCGCCGAGGTTCATCCAACCGGTACGGTCGTCGCCTGACCGAGGATACGAAACAGCAAGAACGAGAAAATCGACAAAACCAGTTTTGGAAATACTTTTATGAAACCGAGTTTGAAAGTAGTTTCACGTTATTTGAAATCATTTTTAAAATACAAATACTTTGGAAAAGAGTTTCTGAAGAATCAGACAGCACCTCCTCTGTAACTGGGAATCCAGCCACAAAGGCGATACTAACCCTGCATAAGAAAAAGTCCCAAATCAGGGAATACCAAACCACAGAATAAACCGTCCCAAAATTCACAGAATATATCCATCCAGCCCAAATAACCAAAATCAATCCATGCCAACACCATTCACTCACTATAACCGATTTATAGGTAAATACCAAAGCACAAAACCGAACTAACCGGGACGTACGCATTCCGCGTAATGGTCCGAACTAACGTTATTGAATAACCGCAGCAACGTAACCGTTGCGCGTATCCCCAAAGCAACGTATCTAATATTCGACCCCCGGAATGGGGTCGGGATCGTGTCATCATAGACGTACTATGGAAAGGGACAAGAAGGGCAAAGTAATACCTCACGTGCTCGGCTAGAGCTCTCAGATGATAATAAAGAAAGAAAAGGAACTCGCGGACAGTGGATCAGCTCGGGACAGCGCCTCGCCGGGGTACGGCTGCGCTGGACAGCGGGATCCGGAGATCAGGGCACGAAAAAGCACAGACAACAGGTTTCGGAAACCCCGGGACAACGCTGGACAATACTTGTCGGATCAGCGGGATGCGGGAGGCTCTCGATAACCGGGGCTGAGGGGAGCAGGACGGTCGGAGCGCGGGACAGCGCCGGAGGAGGCCGGCGGTGCTGGCGCTGAACGCTGGAGGCGGGACCGAGAGGGGGCGCGCGGGGAGGTCCGGCGGAGGCCGGAGGCGGGCACCGACGTGGGGAAACCGGCGGGCACGGGCGACACGGAGGCCGGAGGGGGAGCGGCCCGGAGGTGGGCGGCCGCGAGCACGGGTCGCGGCTGAGGGAGGCCGGAGGAACTCGCTGGACGGGCACGGGGTCGCAGCTGGGCGGCCGGAGGTGAGCTCAGAAGTTTGGGGGAAAGGGTTAGCTCAGGAGGAAATAGAGAGGTGAGGAAAGAGTGAGAGAGAAGGAAGTTATGGGGGCTGGTGGTGGTGGTGTGTGTTTTAATATGGGAGAGTGGGAGAGCAATATGTGGAGAGGAGAAGAAGTTGGTGTGGAGAAATAAGGGGCTGGGCCAGGTCATAGGGAGAGTTGTGGAGTTTGTGTGGAGGAGAGAAGTAAGTGCTGGAGAGAAGGGTGGGGGAGTGGGTCGTGGGAGAGAGTCTCCAGGAGGGGGGAAAACGGCTCGGGTGCGGGTTGGGTTCGGATAGTTCTAGGATTAAGCCCACGATAAAATCATTATTAATAAATAACCAAAAACATTAATTTTAAAAACCTAATTGAGTTCGGTTTGAACTGGTCCAGGCTCGGGTCTCGCAAACAAAAATCCCAGTTTATTATTTTGAAAATAATTTCGAACCCACAGTATAATAATAATATTATATGATAATAATAATAAATTATAAATCCATTAAATCTAAATTCTGGGTTTCACAATCTTCCCTCCTTAGAAAATTTCGTCCTCGAAATTCAGAGGGTACTACTAGGGGATTGATCAAAATCTCTACATGTAGACCAAAGCTTTCTTTACTGTCTCTTAGTAATATTGACAACCTCTAGATAGTCTAATTTGATCAATTCATGCACTTCCTTCGAATCAACAGTCTTTCCTCCTTAGAAACACAGTCATAGCCCATAATTAAAATTTTGCTTCTATTTCTGAATTGTCAGCCACCGGAATGGTTGTGCGAACTTACTCTTTGCATCCGTACCTATAATCTTCGGGTAGGATCTAAACTTCTTCATCTTGCTAGTCGATTCGATATCTACTAAGCGATGCAATTCTATATTGCTTGCAACGTACGCTCCATCAATTACTTGTACGTCATAATTACTAGCTCTTACCATCATCACCCTTGATCCTCTACGGCTCCTCCCATCCTACCATAACTTATTTTCCTAAATTATAAAATTCATAATCATCACCTTCATTCATTCACCAAATCTAATACCCAAGTACTAATATGCTCGACTAATGATTCATTCCTAAATGAACCACAATTTATAATTCTCTCTAGACTAACTTGCTTTTGTGCCTTGCCATGCTACCCTTTGGTACCCTTAGCTATCTAATCTCATTAGAATAAAATCGATCCCCTAAGTGTGCTTTTATCAGATTAATGCAATAAGGTTGCTAGGTGACTATCTAGGTTTTCCCCACATATAACTATCAACCAACTTTATATAGTTGCAAAGATATATAACTACCCACAAAAATATGCAACACCCTAAAAATGGAACCTTGAAAGGAATTGACCCAATAGAGATTGATATGGTCCTAATAAGTTCTAGGGAAAATCAAGTAGAATTTTATAGGAAATCTTTTCTTTCTAGTTGTGACAAGAGATTTCTGGAAATGGAGACAACCGCTAGAAATATAAATCCTCTAATCAGGCAAAAGTCAGAATAATTTGATGGTGGAAAAGACAACCATGGTATGAATAATATTCGAAAACCAAATATGTTTGAAGTCACTTTGTCTCAAATTCATGCCTCGCCAGAGTGCACCTGACTGCAGTAAATTTTTGACCCAATAACTTGAATAATTTTAGGTTACCGAGTAATCTTTCAACTTTATCCATTTCTTGGCTAAGCAACATAGAAGATCAACATGGTGCATTTAGGGCAGTCACAATAATATTCGAAAACCTATGAACACCCGAAATCACTTCAACTTTAGAGTCTTTTGCCTCGCCAGTGCGCAATTGGCTGCAGTAAACTCGTAGTTTCCATAATTCAGACAATTGACTATAACGCAATGTGCGAAGTCATATTAGGTCACGAAATATTTTTCCAAACCTTGTCCATAAGAATTTCAAAGGAGTTTCTGAAAATTCAAACGAGTTCTAAGGTTCTAGTCATGATAGGAAAAGATGTTGATGTATGTTCGTCTGGTTTCAAGAAAATTTATCAGGATAAATATGTGTTCTAGTAGCTCTTGAGATTTAAGAGATTTGATTTTGAAGAAATTGATCAAACTTGAGTATGACTAATTGAGTTGGACACAGGATAAGGTAGAAGAATCAGAGCTTTGAGTTGAGTTGAAGAAGCCAATGAGAATATTCCCGACAAATCACTTAAAGGATACAGATGTTTACCAAAATTATTTGAAGAAAAAAAAATTTCTTATCCAAGGAAAGTTTTGAGAATGTGATGGGTAAGTAGGGTTGACACAAAAGAAGTATGTCTTTATGGATTCAAGAAAGTCAGGTTAAAATGGTTTAGTAAAGTCAACAAGGGGATGGTTCAACAATTTAAAAGTTTTTCAATGATTTAAAGAAGATTTAATAATATGATGGAATCAATTCTCTGACCGTTCGTACTTCATGATACTCACACATTGAGTTTAAAAGCTGTCTAGGCCTTGAATTGATCAAGAAGTTGCATAGAGAGAGTAGGGTTTCAGGTTGAGTGGAGGGGATCAAAATAAAATATTCGGAATAACCTAGGAGATAACAATCAGTATTGAAAGTATTTTTGAAAATATCTTTTAGGGAAATCATGAACTAACTAAGCTGAACAAATTCTTTTGGTAATAATTAACCTTGAGGCTTTATAGTTCCAGAAGAATTTGGTTCAGGATTAGTTCTGAGAAAGTCAATTAAAATGAGGTTAAGGCGAATGGTTGGATACGCTAGTCGTAGAAGTACTCGGATAGATAAGGGTTTATTAGAATTAGAAACTCTAGATAGCGAACGAGTCTGGATTCCAAATAAAGATAGGGAAATAAGATTTGATCGACTAGTGGAGAAGTTTGAAAAAATAGGTTTGCTGACGAAGGAGATTGAAGAGTTCTAATATTGGTCCATAAATAGCAAAAAAATATAGATCCTAAGGGATGCTAAAAATCTGTTAAAGATATGGGAAGGAAATAATTCTCGGAAATCATGGGACGCTAAAAGATACAAAAACCTAGGAAATAAAATATGTAGTAACATATACCATCATACAGTCGGCCTAAACTGGTTAAGGTCAAAATTTACTCCTTATGTCGTTATCACTCCCAAATGTTATAAGTACCAACTAATAACTGGGTATTCCAAAATTCTATTCTTCCAATTCTTAATCACCAATATATCCTTGATAAATACCGCCTTACATACATTCTCATTAAGATTACAATTTTCAGAAATTGTATCGTAGGGGAAAGACTTTGGGAAAGATATCTACCATAAAGGTGTAACCAAGAATTTTATTCATATTGGAGAATTACAGCAAGACTCTCATGATTATTCTAAGGACATCCTGTTACAACTTCTTATAACAATAGATAATGCTACTCAACAATTCTAGGTACTAGTCTTCATGGCTCTGGCTCTTGCACGAGCAGTCTCCAACTGCTTCATCTTCTTCTATAATCCTCGAGTCTGCATCATGCCTTTCTGCAATGGGTATAGGAGGCAAGGTCTGCTCGATGGGAAGAGAGTCCCTAGGTTGCGGCGTAGCAGGTGTTGCTGGGATAGGTGCTCTGGTATGATAGAAAGATAAGGGGCAGTCCTTTACCCGATGTTCAGCGGATCCACATGCCAAACATTGTCCCAATCTCTTGCGACAACTATTGGCTAGATGACCAGGCCTCTTGCAGTAGGCACAAGCCAATAGCTTCTTACGACATGACTGCCGGGAAGTAGAGTACTTGATGGGACCTAAATATCTTCTAGATTCAGGGGTATCCCTTCTAGGGTGAGGTTCCGTACCAACTCGATTTAAGATAGCTAAGGCTACGTCATTGACATCCTTCATAACATCTCTCGTGATATCAATCTATTTCTGCTGGGCCTCGGCTTGGGCCTTCTGGGACTCCAAGATTGCTTAAAATAGGGCAACCATTTGGGAGGTGTCTGCTGGTACTGGTGGGGCGACAGGAGTAACTATCATAACAGGAGATGGTGAAATTGCCGTGGGCGGAATAGGTTCGGCTGTAGTATGAGCAGTGCTGGGGACTTGTGCAGCAAAGGGGGAATTGATGAGCTGCAAATGAGAAGGGTTGGAACAGGCCTGAGAAAGAGGGGTGTGATCAGGAGATAACACCTTGTCATCAGCAGGACTAGAACGGGTTGTCTTTCCTCTAGTCATAGTCTGAAAGGTTTAGGAGGCAAACATAAGCAAGGTAGCCTACCAGTCTATAACAACCAAAAATATTTATTTATAATATAATTCGGTCCTATGTTGTGACAAATTAATGTTCTAGTGCTCTAAATGTTCTAGAGGTGTTCTCCTAAGTTGTTATTGAGAGAAGGACCTGTATGGGCCACCACTAAAAACATGTCACGACCCGATCCCAACTTGTTGGGTCGAACCGGATCATGTCCAGCCTGCATCGTTGTGAGACGGCGGTAGTAAGCTATTTTATTGCAGGTAATCACAACAACATCTAAACATTTGTCACAACATTTATATACGGGAACTTTAAAAGTTTTATTAATCAACAAAATAGAATACATCTGAAATTGAAAGTGCTGAAAGGAAATACTGAATTCAAGTCTACAAAATTTCCAATAAAAGAAACTCGAATTAAAATGACAACTAGCTAGGATGGCTGTCTCGTCAGCCTCAGGATCTGCGTCCTCCAAGGGGTCTCCGGTAACACAGCAGAATATGGTACTGGGTCATAGTAGCTATTGTGCTATAGCTCAGCAATCATCAGTGACACCTAAAATATTGGGTCTCCAGTCAGGAGGGAGCAAGTACGAGTATATATCCAATATTTCAAATAATAATAGAAATTTGTAATTTTAAACAATTTAAAATACAATATTTTCCTACAATTCTACACGGTAGAAAATAATGTGATTTGAGTAGATAATGACTATGACCGGCTTGGGTTGTACACTTGTATCCTAGCGATACGATATGGCTTATCCCCGTGTGTAAGAGGGGTAAGCTAATACATTTATTAATTATTTGGGGTATTGGTCATAGACACTATACTACTTCTCCAGTATCCCGCAGTCAATCAATCAATACTCTAGGAGAGAGTTCCGTATAACAATGTAGTTTAAACATGCAAGATAACAATTACTAATTAAAATGCCGAATAATATAACCGTAACTTGCCTCGATTTGTAAGACTGGAGTAGGAGCAAGTTGGTACCGAGGAGGAAGTCAAGTTCGTCTTCGAGATCCTACAGTTGAGAACTTGACTTAGAACCATTGTGAAACCGAGCTAGGTGTGCTAGTTGCCATTTCTAGTAGCAGGTCCTAGTCAAGTTTTAAGTTTGTTTATTTAATCTACTGCAAACGGTTTATGACGCATACTACGTTGGTTCTCATTTAGTTGGATAGCCAGTTTCTGGTTTACTTGGAAAAATTGTCGTTACCGATTAATTCGCAAAACTTTGTATTTTTAATATTATACGTATAAAACTACATTTTCTTTTAATGATAAAACGTGGGTTTTGTTAACAATCAATATTTTATTCAAGTTATTTTATCGTGAAAATCCTTATTAATTTATACAAAATATTTATTAGCCATTTTGTCATGAAGCGCCTAATTACGAAAACGATAAAACCATCCAGAAAATAAAAGAAAAAAATCCTAATCTACACAATACAAGTCCACAGCGAAATAAAGTAGAAAACTAGGCTTATGCCCTTACAAACTTACATAAATGAATTTAATATTAATAAGGCGAGCTCTGAATGCCGCGAATGGTCTAAACAGTAGGCCGAAGTCCTGCACCAAAAATATACTAACAGCAGTACCCATTCTAATAAAATAATATATCATTAAATTATAGTTTAAAATGCGTCTCAGACTTGGTCTTATAAAATCATGTTGCTGGCTAACGCCTCAACGTACAGGGATACCTGTAGCGTTTGCGTTTCGCCGAGGTTCATCTAACTGGTACGGTCGTCGCCTGATCGGGGATACGAAACAGCAAGAACGAGAAAACCGACAAAACCAGTTTTGGAAATACTTTTACGAAACCGTGTTTGAAAGTAGTTTCACGTTATTTGAAATCGTTTTTAAAATACAAATACTTTGGAAAAGAGTTTCTGAAGAATCGGACAGCACCTCCTCTGTAACTGGGAACCCAGCCACAAAGGCGATACTAAACCTGCATAAGAAAAAGTCCCAAATCAGGGAATACCAAACCACAGAATAAACCGTCCCAAAATCCACAGAATATATCCATCCAGCCCAAATAACCAAAACCAATCCATGCCAACACCATTCACTCACTATAACCGATTTATAGGTAAATACCAAAGCACAAAACCGAACTAACCGGGACGTACGCATTCCGCGTAACGGTCCAAACTAACGTTATTGAATAACCGCAGCAACGTAACCGTTGTGCGTATCCCCAAAGCAACGTATCTAATGTCCGACCCCCGGAACGGGGTCGGGACCGCGTCATCATAGACGTACTATGGAAAGGGACAAGAAGGGCAAAGTTATACCTCACGTGCTCGGCTAGATCTCTCAGATGATAATAAAAAAAGAAAAGGAACTCGCGGACAGTAGATCGGCTCGGGACAGCGCCTCGCCAGGGTACGGCTGTGTTGGACAGCGGGATACGGAGATCGAGGCACGAAAAAGCACGGACAGCGGGTTTCGGAAACCCCGGGACAGCGCTGGACAGCGCTTGTCGGATCAGCGGGGCGCGGGAGGCTCGCGGGAACCGGGGCAGAGGAGAGCGGGCCGGCCGGAGCGCGAGACAGCGCCGGAGGAGGCCGACAGGGCTGGCGCTGAACGCTGGAGGCGGGGCCGAGAGGGGGCGCCCGGGGAGGTCCGGCGGAGGCCGTAGACAGGCGTCGACGTGGGGAAACCGGCGGGCGCGGGCGGCGCGGAGGCCGGAGGGGAGCGGCCCGGAGGTGGGCGACAGCTGGCGCGGGTCGCAGCCGAGGGAGGCCGGGGGAACTCTCTGGACGGGCGCAGGATCGCGACTGGGCGGCCGGAGGTGAGCTCGGAAGTTTGGGGGAAAAGGTTAGCTCAGGAGGAAATAGAGAGGTGAGGAAAGAGTGAGAGAGAGAGAGAGGGAAGTTATGGGGGCTGGTGGTGGTGATGTGTGTTTTAATATGGGAGAGTGGGAGAGCAATATGTGGAGAGGAGGAGAAGTTGGTGTGGAGAAATAAGGGGCTGGGCCAGGTCGTGGGAAGAGTTGTGGAGTTTGTATGGAGGAGAGAAGTAAGTGTTGGAGAGAAGGGTGGGGGAGTGGGTCGTAGGAGAGAGTCTCCAGGAGGGGGAAAAACGGGTCGGGTGCGGGTTGGGTTCGGGTAGTTCTAGGATTAAGCCCACGATAAAATCATTATGAATAAATAACCAAAAATATTAATTTAAAAACCTAATTGAGTTCGGTTCGAACTGGTCCAGGCTCGGGTCTCGCAAATAAAAATCCCAGTTTATTATTTTGAAAATAATTTCGAACCCACAGTATAATAATAATATTATATAATAATAATAATAAATTACAAATCCATTAAATCTAAATTCTGGGTTTCACAACAAGTTCAGGATATGTTCGGCTCGAGGCGGGGCTCGGCTTGGACGTGCCGTGGCATGGAGTCCTTAGCGTTCAAGAGGAGCCACCGTATTGGCGTTCGGACTTGTGACATGAAGATGTTCAGCCGAGGACTACTTGTTGGCTATAAAGAGGCATAATGTATGGAACAATGTAATCCTTTGTGAGCTAGAGAGATCATGAGCGTTGTTGCTAATTGGCATGCTAAGTTGGGCTATTCAGAGCCGTTGTAACCTTCAGTTCATTATCAATAAAAGGGATTCTTGTTGTATACTACATTTTTCTTCTGCTGCTTATGTTATCAATTTGAGCTATAAATACTATTGTGAATCTGTTATCTTGCCTTGCACGAGCGCAACTCCAGGCTCGTGCGGCATCACGCCCCAGCGAGGACGATGATTCGGGTGAAATTTAGCGAGGGCGAGCGATTTCTCGGATCGGGCGTGACAAAGGGTTTCCAACAGTTGACTCATCCAAGTCAATGGGGACTCCTATGGCAACAACGACAAAACTTGACAAAGGGTTCCCAACATTTTCTTATATTTTTCACTAGTATACATATACGTACTTTGTACGTATTTTAATTAGAATATTATAAAGTTAGTTGTCATCTTTTCTGTTTGCCATGAAATATAAAAGAACAGAACAATTATCGGAGGACTGGACTTTTACTTCACAATACAAACTTACTTGTACAAAGAAAGCCTAGGGACGAAAACCTAGGTACAACAATCTAAGTATAATTGTTTATTTTAGATTCTGGGGGGTGACGGTAGAGGCTCGGGAAAGCGACGGCAGCTCTGCCTTACTCCTTGGACGATCGGATGCAGCCTTGGCTCGGGAAAGAAATGCTCTCAGGATGCTCTCTGTGCGTGCCTTTGTCTCTCGGCTCTCTCTCTTCAAGTCTCTCCAGGTGCTTTGGTACTCTTCGAAAAAGGTCCTCTTCGCAAGGGAATGGCACCTTGCTATTTATAGGAATGTGATACAATCTTTAGGGTTTGCAATGATTACCTCCTTGATAAGTCGGCGGTTAAGGCTCAATTAATCTAGGCCCTTCATCCTGATTGTAGCAAATCTAGGTAATTAATGTAGATTACATCAAATCTCTGTGGGCAATAAATGTTGATTGCCATGAATATTTACGACTTGTGATGGATTGCCACGTGTCTAATCTGCTCGATTTCACTTGATTTGGGCAATTATGGTGATTGCAACAAATCTAATTTTGTTAGGATTTGTTAGCACCCATAATTCCAGGAAGATAAGACTGCCACGTGTGAAAAGTGCCACGTGTCTTCACTGTGTCATCTTGGCAGAGCCGCATATGAGTGGGCCGCATGAGGATGAACGGCCACATGAAGATGGGCAGCCGGATGGGGATGAACAGCCGCATGAAGATGGGTAGCCGCATGTTGATGGGCGACCGCATAAAGGATGCAGCCGCATGAAGATGGGCAGCCGCATGCTGATGGGCGGCCGCATAAAGGATGCAGCTGCATGAAGATGGGTGGCCGCATGAAGTGGGTGGCCGCATGAAGTGGACGGCCGCATAAAGTGGGCGGTCGCATAAATACAGTAGCCGCATGCCTCGGGACTCGGTGGATTCTGCCAGCTGTGAAAAGATTTCCTCCTCTTCCCTAGAAACACGCCTTTATGTCAGTCATTATTGCGCCTTTATGTCAGAGCTGTCATTTGTCGGAGCTGTCAGCCGTCAGGACATTAAATGCAGCCAAAGATGAAGGGAAAAAGCTGTTGAAGGCCACGTGGCTTTGGGCCTATCCGAGCCGCATAGACGTTTGAGCCGCATGGACCCCTGAGCCGCATGGGCTCTCTGAGCCGCATGGAGATTCTTGGCCGTATAGACCTTTCTTTATTCTTTTCTATGCTTCTACATTTTCGTCTTTTTTAGGTGACTATTTATATGTCAAGAGATTCGAAGTATAATTTTTTTTAATTTTTATTTTCTATTGAGACTAATAACCTTTAGAAAATGGTAATAAAAAATAAAATTTATTACCATTGGAACATAATGTTATATAGAAAAATGAAACTTGCATGAAAACTTTATTCCTTTGACTCTTAAACATAAATGACATGCAAGTTGACATTCCTGACATAATAACATCATGTTTATAAATACTCAAGGGTATTTTAGGAATTCAAAAGTTTAACCACCAACTTATATTATGAATTTTATCCAATTATAGTTAAATACGCTTCTAACTCATTTCGTTAAGGTGCAAGATATTTTTTTTGAGCTTGATTCTCTATTTTGACAAAATTTTACTTTTGTCAATAATTTTTTACATGATTAATTTTTTTATAAATAAAATAGAATGTGATATAATGACGCCTAAGACGGCTCACTTCTGAGATTTCGATATTTCTCAACACAGATTTTACCATTAATACAATATCTCAGTGTAATCATATCCAAGAGATTTTGACATTTTCCAACACATATTTTACCTTCTTCAAGATGAATTCTGGCGGTGCAAATTCCACTCATATTAGTGGTATCAGTGCCATTCGCCATAATTAATGGTGATCGATATAAAAATATTGGTTTCTTTTTCACAACCCTTTAAAATCTATTTATACAGCCAAACAGCCAAACTATTCATCTTTACCAGCCTTCAAAACCAATTTATATAGATTCAAAACAAAACTAAACAGCCAAACTATTTAAAATTCACAACCCTACAGAACAGTCTCAAATGTACCATTCTTCGTCCTAAATGTACCATTCTCCGTCCTAAATGTACCATTCTTTGTCTTAAATGTACCATTCTCCGTCCTAAATTTACTATTCTCCGTCCTACATGTACCATTCTTCGTGTTAGAGGAACGGAGAATGGCCATTACCCGTCCCAAATTGTTCTATACTAAGTTAAAAGCATATAATAGCACCCAAAAAATGTTAACAATAGAAAAATTAGACAGAACCCACACACCAGACTCGAACCTAGGCCTTCCATGTAAAAGCCAAACAGCACAACCAACTAAGCTTGGAATAAGAAGAGTTACTGGAGGTCATTGAATATCGCCAATTTCCAATAAGAAATAAGAAATTGAATATCCCCAACTTCCAATAAAGAATAATAAGAGTCGGTTAGGAACGTGTATATATATACATAGGGGTCCCCATTCATTTGAGTAGGTTGCACATTTAACATGGCTCCAAAAAGATCATCTGGTTGGGAACCATGTTCAGAGTCTTCTTCCAGTCGTCGTCGAGCCTCTCCGCATGGAGCACCCTCTGTGCCGCCTCCGGCCCATGACTGGCTGGCAGAGGCTACAGACTTCCTGACCTCCTGCGGGTTGTCAATGGAGGTCATCGCTCGACCTCTTCATCCCGCGCCCAACTTTGACCTGTTGCCGATCACTCCGGAGGAACGGGCTTCTCTGGAGAAGAGGGAAGGTTTGTGCCGCCTGTTCCATAGGGCGGGTGTGCGCACCCTGCAGGACTTTGCGGAGATCCTCCGCGAGGCTAGTGAGGGGTAGACCCCTTATTTTTCTTTTTTTAGTTTTTTACAATTTTTTTCCTCCTCTTGTATCCTTCGTCGGAGAATGTTCCGGCGACGAAGCTGGGATTTAATGCAACATAATATTTTGTTAACTCAATTTGGTTTCGGCTACAAGCGACTAAATATTTTATCTATTTTTCAAATAACAAATCTTGTTACATCAAATCCATATATCAGCGACAATATCCCCATCAATAACTTGTTACGTCATAGAATTGATTATGCTGCCAGCGACAAGAAAATATGGTTTTCCCGATGTTTTTTTTCTTTCGACGTTTATGGAAACGTCGTCTTAGGTATGCTACGCCGACGTTCTATAATAAACGTTGGAAAATACCAACCTTTACTTATAAAAGTCGAGGATTATCGACCTTTTTTTCTCGACGTTTATGTTTAAGTCGTCTTAGATAGGAAAATACCGACCTTCTACATTAAACGTTAGAAAATATTGACTTCTCCACGTTTATCTTAAACATCGAGATATTTACTGACGTTTTGTTAAAAAATGTGGAATATTACAAAAAAAATATTGTAGCATTATTTTTCTTTCCCTCTAATATTTTTTCCTTTCCTCTAATATTTTGTCCTTTCCCTCATAAAACCCTCCAATTCCTACACTCAGTGAAAAACCTAACCCTAAATTCACAAAAACCTACATCTTCTCTCATAGCTGATCAATAAAAGTCGTACACAAAATATAGTCACGTTACGATGTTGGCGGATCCCCAATCCCAAAACAAAGAAAAAAGAAGATTGAAACAAACACTATTTTAGTATCAGTGGTTTACAAAAAACTGCAGCGGGGTCATCGTTTCGGACGGTAAAGCCCCCATCTCACCAAATTTTCAACGGACTCCAACCCACCCAAACCCCAAATATATAATAATTCCACTCCCAATCAAGTCCTTCTTTTTCTCCCTGACCTGTATTGAAGTCTGTACAAACACACACAGTCTCTCTCTCTCTCTCTCCGTGACATCGGATCTGAGCATGGATCCGACCCTCTCTGTCGGAGGAGGTGGCATCTCGTCGACGTACCCAGACTCCGTCGATTCCTCCCTCCGCTCCCGCGGTGGCGACTCCTGGGACGATCCCCCTTCCTTTCCAACTACTCGGCCCCCTCCCCGAAGCTCCGCCTCATGTGCAGCTACGGCGGACGCATCGTCCCCCGCCCCACCGACAAGTCCCTCTGCTACCTCGGCGGCGATGGTCACGGACACGTCTACCCTTGGCGTCGGTCACGAACATGGTGGTACGGATTTCTACTCCTTCGCTTGCGATGAGTCCTGTCTTTTTTCGTCGATGAATCCATGCCAACACCACAAATGTCGTCGATCGAGGAAACCAAGGGCCGAGTGGTCCACAGAGAGGACAATCACGAACTGGAGCAACCTATGGTTAGCGACCAAACGGCAGAGTTTCAACTAGGAAAGGGGAATTTGAAGTCGTGTCCATGCTTGGTACATAACATAGTGCTTGTCTATTATCTATATAGTGCATATCAACTGCTTGTGGAAATTCCTAAGTAATAAAATCAAAAAAGTTAGCATATGGAAATTTTATTGACAACTCTAAAATGTTCAAACATGTCATCGAAAAATGTGTAGGCTATTGAGGACCGCTTAGACCACAACAAGTTTTTCAAGTATACATGCTATTAAAGTTGTTATACAGGGAACTGATTTTCTATTTGTGTGCATCTTTCTTATTTTTCTTAATATGAGCTTGGATGGTGTAGAAGAGAGTCTGCTGATACTATATTAAGATTGAGAATTACTGAACATATTGGATTGATTCTATTAATGGAATAAGGGGTTATATACAAGATGTGCAGAGCTCTTCTTGGTGGCTATCAAATATGCAAACACGAAACTACAGACTAATAAGATGAAACTAAAAGAGAGACTATTCTATCATGTAAAGTTGACTTGAGAGGGCCCAAGTTTATTTGGTCCTTATGTTGTGCTTGAGGAAATGGACCTTTCAAAGGGGGGTGCAGGTTTATTTCTTGTAGCTTAGAAACTGTCGCATATATTCTTTCTAAATCCTAATGTGTTATAATATATCATTAGAGTCAGAAGAGAAATGAACCTTTCTCTTTTAAGGGAGAAATATGCTTCGACTGAAGAAAAATAACTTATTGGATTCTTTCCTCAAAAAATGCTTAGTTTCCCATGTTCAATGGGGCAAAGTCCTGTAGCCTATTGTTGGCCACGAATAACTAGGCCAACCATTGGCTAATTTCTACCATAGTTTAGTATGACACTTATTAGATATCTTTTTGGGTACAATGTGGTTTTATCTAGCTTCCAAATGAAATATTACCATTTTTTGAAGTTAGTGTAAATATAGTAATGTTGTATGCTTCATGGAGCTATCCATGTTGTTTGCAGCATGAGGTTTCATATCTCGATTGCAACTAAGTTTGTCTTCATTTATTTATTTCTTTCACTGGTAGGACCTGAATATTGAAACACAAATTGATAAGTCAATTTGCTTATCTGGTCCTTACCTTGTCAAGTTGATTATTCACAAACTACTTTTTCCATGGAATCCATATTGACTTGGGCATCAAAGTGTGTTGCAGTGGCCTATGTTGGGTGTCCTTGCATGCCCTGTATTAGCTTAATAGACCCCCATCTTTGGCTGCAGGGCACTGGTTGGAGTTGGGGACATGAGCAGTAAGGTGACCAGAGGTAACTTGCTCAGCACATACCATCAGTCCACCAGAGGAAGAGCCTATGACTTTCTACTCCCCTTGTTCATGTTCCTACCGACAATCAAAGCAATGACCGTTGTCTTATCCGACATAACTGTAACTTGAACCTCTATGAGAAGCCAAAGCGATAAAGGCAACTCCTCTAGTTTGAGGGTGCCTGTGAAATCTACCTACAGGTTGGCCCAGCAGCGACCTGCTTCCCATACCTAGCCAGATTCTCCCCTTTGAGAGGGTCATCTAGTTTAAGTATTATTTCTTAATTAATTGTTAGTCATTAACATACTATTAACTGAAATAATGGTTCTGTATATATTAGGTGCTTATTTGATATGTTATTTGAGTGCATTTAAGATAACTAGTCCACTAGTTTGGGAGTTACTGCAAAGGGCAAGGTAATACTACATTATGATTCTAGTATTTTTTTCATTAAAAGTGTCATTTACCTAGATATATAGTTCTTTTGTAAGCCTGCCTAACATCCCCTTATAACATATTCTTGGATGGCTTTTTGAAGAATTGTTTTTAACTTCTCTAATACTGCCCAAGCTAGAATTTGTAATTGCCAGAAAGAAAGCCACGACGAAGAGTCTTTTGTAGGGGTCGTAGTATCCTGCATGCATGGGAATACATAGGCATATGTGTTCAAATTATGTGGTTTGAAATACAACTACAGAAATTTGTGTCAATGCACAAGTGTGTGTGCAAAAGGTAACAAATCTGTACAGTTCAGGGGCTGTATATTACAACAACTTGGTGTTAGCAGTAAGCAGAGTTGGGTACCAGTGTAGGGGTTACAAACTATAGCAGGCTGCAGTATCTTGGGTGCAGGATTTAATAAACTGCTTCCTGCAGCAGTGAACTGCATGCATATGGGCATAAATGCAGGTAATTGCAGGATTCTTGTGTGTGTCAAGAGTTAAGTTGTGTGTCCTGATGGCTACTATGCAGGAAACGGTATGCAAGTAGTAACTTGCAATAGCACATATGTAGACTGCAGTGTAGTTCTGTGTTCCTGCATAAAGTCCAAGTATAAATCAATAATTATTGGTATCATGTCTTTGAGTAAAGCTAGTAGAAGCTAGCTCTGTCACCTATTTATTATGCCTATTTGTTTATATTTTGTCTTAAATATTATATTTGTGTATTTTACTCTCTAATTAATTCTTCTAAATGATAAAGCTTCTTCACATGTTATCATATTTTGTTCTTTAGTTTGGTTCGAGGCATGAGCCAGTAGCGGATACATCGAAGTATATTGCTGCTGATGTGCGCATTGTAAGTGTCCTTGACGCTTTTCATTGTAATATCTCCTTTCAATAATAGAGTAGTATCCTTCTTAATTCTAATTATATATATTTTCCAGTTTACTACTGCTTACAACAAATAATTTACATTATAAATAGGTTTTTTAATATTGCATTATTTTGTATCTTTATATGAGTTATTGGTTATTGAGTTGTATAATGAGACAAAACTTTCTCAATTACACGATATGCGCCTCCTTGAAGCATATTGAAACGCACCTTGAACCTCGTTTGCAAACATGTAAGAACTTTGTCTTTGATTTCATTGCTACTTTATTTTCTGGACTAACTCATCGACCTTTATGTAGAAAACACATTACTTTATCCCGATATCATAGAAAGCTTAAATACTGTTTCCGCATATTTCCTCATAAAGTTGTAGGGGGAAAATATGTTTCCTCTAAATAGTTGAATTGGCTTTTTTGGTTTTATATTTTTCCTGTTAACTGCATAAAGGATTCAAATGAATTTGCACCCTAGAAAGCCAAAAAATCATATTTCTTGCATTGATGATAAGAAGAAACTGCAATTTATGGATGGAAGTAATTAATCATTATTATTTTGGCTTTATACTAGATGGGAGAGAAATCTTAGAAGAGTTATTTTTTGACTCTCAAAGAATCCATAAATTTGTGCAGGTCATAAAGTACGGTAAACATTTCATAGTCGTTTTTGATGACACATATAGTAGGCCTTTAACAATTTACCTGCATGAAAACAAACAAGGTCAAGTAGATCAGCGTACTAGCAAGGAGATGGAGAGACATGTGGGCCTTTGCGCACACATTACACTTCAGCAACATGTAGGAACGAAATAGTAAAGCGTAATACTCTAGAGGGGGGGTGAATAGAGTTGGCAGCGGAATAATGCTAATTAAAAAATGTTAGCAGCACAATCACAGAATATTAATCACAACTAAAATAAAGTAAAGACAGAGTTAAGAGAGCAAACGCAAAGACAACGATGTATACTGGTATCCCTCTGTTGAGGACTAATCCAGTCGGTAGAACTCTTGCTACCAGTTGAATCCACTATTGGAAAAACCGCAAGTTTTCTTACGAAGTCCTTGCAACTTCTACAACGCGAGCTTTGATACGAAGAACTCGTCCAACTTTAAATGTGAAGAGGTATTCTTCAATCAAGCCTTCTGATTACAATCTCTCAGAAACTTCTAGACCGTACCGCACTGGCAAATTGACTAGAGGATTGTAATTGGCTTGGGATCTGAAATTTAAAGCTCTAGAAAACTCTTTGAAAGACTGAAAGCTTTAGATAGAGAGAAGATTGAAAGTGAATGAGTGAGTTGAAATGATCGAAATCCTTCTCTATTTATAGGAATTTCAAAGGCAGACTTCTGACAGAATTTGGGCAGAACTCTATGAGCAAATCTCGGTCAAATCCGTAACTGCAGGAGGACCAAGTTCTAAGGATTCAAAATCACAACGGCCACCAACCGAACTCTGGCCGAACTCAGTCCGAGTTCTGTCAGGGTTTAGTCAGGGTTTAGTTAGGGTTTTTAAAAAGCTTTTTGGTGATTTTTGAAAACCTTTTTGAAAACCTTTTTGTAAACCTTTTTGAGAGGACATTTTAAAAATATTTTGAACTCATTCAAGGGTAGCCTATTTGCCAGTACGACTCGGTGTACAACATATTCCTAGACTCAAATAAAATGAAAAATATATTGCATAAGGAATAACAGACTCGAGTAGGCAAACAGATCTTCGGTCTTGAATTCAGTGGATAGCCATTCTTGATCATGTTCAAGAGTCCGAGATGTCCCGACTAGCTTTATATATCCAGACAGAGTTTAATCAATTATTAAAATCAGGTTTGACCATATGACCAAATGGGCCAACAATCTCTCCCATTTTGATAATTGACAAACTATGAATGATATAACATTAAGCTTGTTCAAAATATCAAAAAGTAGAAATTGTTCATATCCTGTATTATCTCAAAAAAAATGTTAGATCTTTAATTTTCTCCCCCTTTGTCACTTAGCAAAATAATTGCAAAAGATAAAGCTCCCCCCAATCAAATGTATAAGTAACAAATAGTGAGAAAACATATATAAAAGAAATAAGACAGAAATAAAAGAGAATTATCACTGGCATGTATTAAAAATCATCACAGGCATATAATTTCAGAGGCAGTTATAAAGAATGAAGCAATATAAAAAATAGTGCTATCATAAACTGAAACTGAAACATAGTGCTGAAATAAACTGAATGCCATAAACTGAGGCATAATAAACATGTCTATGAAAATAAAAGAGTACTGAAGCAAACTAAAAAGTGCTAATAAAAGTACTGATAATAACTTGTAATGTCGGAGCATTTCCAAGTGCACAATAAAATATCACTCAAAATCATATAGTCACATCTCCTCATCATCATCCTCATTATCATCATCAGCAGCTCGACCAGCATATCCTGAAGTACCAGCTCCAGAGGTACCAGCACCAGAAGTATGTGGAGGGGCGCCAGCATAGAACTCACCAACATAATCACGATATAGAGCACGGTCAGGACGGTACCAATCATAGGCGTTACCGGGCTGGAAGTAGGCATAAACAGCCTCATCCTCACAGCAGTAACCAGAGAAAGCTGGATCTATAGGGATGGAACCGGCTGAATGACCAGTCTGGGTGAAACGAAGATCAGCTAAGGAGTTTGCAAGCGCCTGATAGCGGGTGATGTCGCGGAACTCACGCTCGCGAGCCATGTCCGTCATCGAGACGTGCAAAGCAGATAAATGCTGATGTATGCCCTCAAATGTCATGACATACTGATGAGGTGGTGGAGGAGGTACAGTAGGAGGAGCAGTAGGTAGAGCTGAAGCAGTCATGCTACGACGAGATAACTGAAGAAACTTGGGCTCAGGGTCCTGAGTATAAGTCGACAGATCGATATCGAAGCGCTGAAAGATGCGTGGAAGAAGCATCGCGTAAGAGAGATTTCTATCTCTTGCACGACAACGACCCATCATCTGAATCATGGTCTTAGGGGCAGAAAATGGAATCCCCTTAAGAATATGGTACATGGCGGACTGCTCAAGAGAAGTCATATCATCCTTTGAAGTAGATTTTAGAAGGATAGTGGAATAGATAATGCGATGCAATTCATAGTTAAACAAGTTCAGGTTGTTAGCCTTGAACTTTCCAGAGCGTACTCTATCAGGTGCACGGAGTTCCGCTTTGAAACTGGCGAGTGTCGTGCCTTCGGGAAAATCAAATTCAGTGATGTCAACTAGCGGTTCACCTTCGTTAGGGATACCAAAGATCTCCGCTAAGAGGTCATCATTGAAATTGATATCAATACCTCCAACACGAGTGCTCACATCAAAAGTATTTAATATGAGATTGCAATAAAATAATCTAATGGCATTAGTTGCTATAGGAAAGCAGATTTTAACAAAAAGATGTAACCCTAATGCCTCAAAGAAATGACGATGATCAGGAAATACAGTCCATTTGACTGGAGCACCTGTGCATATGGATCTCATGGAGAAGTCTCTATACCACAGTAGGGCTTGGTCTAGGGTTTGAAAGAAAAACCCGTCGAACGCACCGTCGCTCTTTTGGACCGGCGAGAAAAGGGAATCCGTATACGGATGCGAAGATGACCCTTCCTCACTAGGGTTTGTTTCTTCCTCTTTGAAGGATTTAATTTGGGTGCCATTTGTGCAAATTGAAATAAAAATGTACTAATTGAAAAGTGGAGAAAGATGGGGTTATACCTCCCGAAATCAAAGTATGTCGAAGAGAACGACGAACTCCGCACGAATCCAAATTTTGGATTGATTTCACCACTTGGATTGGAAGAATGAGGGTGGTGAAAAGCTAGGGTTCGGGGCTCCTTCGCGGCTGCTGCTGCTGTTGTGATTAGTTTGGAAGCAATAAAGAAGAAGGTCTTCTCGGGTTCTGTATATATAACCTGACACCCTCAACCGAACTCGGGCCGAATTCGGTCAGAGCTCTGGCCGAATTCGCCTAGGGTTCTTTAAAGTTGATTTTAGCCATTCTTTTTTATTGTTTCATTTCAAATATTTAATTCAAAGATTAGTCATTTCAACTTCAATTAACATAATTAATATTATTTTATAGATTAAATGTCGTTACACAGCGACTGTTTCAGATTAGCTGTAGGAGTACTGTCCCAGCTGGCGGAGGTTCACCGGGGAACTCTTAAGTACCGCTTCGCTTCAACCGTAGTTGTGGTGACAGACAGACTCTTTATTGGCTTGTCTCTAGCACAGTTTTTGTATAATGATATATAATCATAAAACAAGATTAATTAATATTATTGATGTCCAAAATTCCTAATTCTCGACGTAAATAATTGAAACGATCTTCCGCTAGAGATTTAGTGAAGATGTCAGCTAGTTGATTTTCAGTATCTATGTACACAAGGTTTATATCTCCATTTTGATGATAATCTCTAAGAAAGTGATGTCGAATCTCGATATATTTAGTACGAGAGTGACATACTGGATTCTTAGTCAAATTAATAGTGCTCGTGTTATCACAAAAAATAGGAATATGTGTGTAAAATAAATCATAGTCTTCTAGGGTTTGTTTCATCCACAAAATCTGAGCACAACAACATCCTGCGGCGATGTACTCAGCCTCTGTTGTTGATAGGGCTACAGAATTTTGCTTTTACTAAACCATGAGACTAAAGCCTTGTCTAAGAAATGACATGTGCCACTGGTACTTTTTCTATCGACTTTGCATCCAGCAAAATCTGCATCCGAATAACCAATAAGGTCAAAGGACTTAGTTTTGGGATACCACAAGCCAACAGAAGAAGTGCCCTTAAGGTATCGAAAGATACGCTTAAATGCGGACAGATGTGATTCCTTTGGGTTAGCTTAAAAATGTGCACACAGACAAACACTAAACATTATATCTGGATGACTAGCAGTTAAATAAAGTAAACTACCAATCATACCTCGATACTTACGTGTGTCGACTGGCTTACCTTGTTCATCTAAATCAAGCTTTGTTAAAGTTGCCATTGGAGTGCCAATAGGTTTGACATTGTCCAGATCAAACTTCTTTAGCAGGTCTTTTATATACTTGGCTTGATTTATAAATGTCCCATTATCAGTTTATTTGATTTACAATCCGAGAAAGAATTTCAGTTCTTCCATCATGCTCATCTCAAACTCATTCTGCATACACTTAGAAAATTCTTGACACAGAGATTCATCAGTAGATCCAAATATAATATCATCAACATAGATTTGAATTAAAAGAAGTTTGCCATTAAAAGACTTAATAAACAGTGTAGTGTCAACCTTGCCTTTTGAAAAACCATTGTCAAGTAGAAAAGAGCTTAGATGATCATACCAAGCACGAGGGGCTTGTTTTAAACCGTATAAGGCTTTCTTCAACTTGAAAACATGATCAGGGTTTTTAAAATCAGTGAAACCTGGAGGTTGTGCTACAAAAAATTCTTCTTTTATAAAATTATTTAAAAAAGCACTCTTGACATCCATTTGAAAAAGTTTAAAATCATGAAAACATGCAAATGCATATAACATGCGAATGGATTCTAATCTCGCAACTGGGGCATAAGTCTCATCGTAGTCGATACCTTCTTCTTGATTGTATTCTTGAGCTACGAGTCGAGCCTTATTACGAGTCACTAAACCATTCTCATTTAGTTTATTTCGGAATACCCAACGGGTGCCAATGACCGGATGATCAATAGGCCTGGGAACAAGTTTCCAAACTTTATTCCGTTCAAATTGGTATATTTTCTCTTGCATAACATCTATCCAAAAACTATCACTACATGCTTCATCAATAGTTTTGGGTTCTAGCTGTGAAATAAATGCAACACTAGAAACAATATCTCTACTGGATGTACGAGTACTTACTCCTTTGGTAATATTACCAATTACCAAATCTTTTGGATGATCAGCTGTAAATTTCAACCTTTTTGGAAGATTCTGAAGATAGCTGGTTCCTGGATCTTCTCTAGGAGGTTCAGCTAGTGCAGAGCTTGGTTGAGGATCAGCTGATGTTGAGCTTAGTACAGTTGGATCTTCGTCATTGTCATCGATCGTCATCTGATTTAGTTCATCAAAGGTGATGTTGATTGACTCTTCGATGATCATGGTTCTTTTGTTGAAGACTCTGTATCCTTTGCTCTTGGCCGCATAACCTAAAAATATACCTTCATCGGCCTTTTCATCAAAATTTCCCAAATTGTCTTTTGTATTAAGAATAAAACATTTACAGCCAAATATTCTAAAGTATGAAATAGATGGAATTCTATCAAACCATAACTCAAAAGGAGTCTTCTTCGATTTGGGTCGAATTAGAACTCTATTGAGTACAAAGCAAGCTGTATTGACAGCTTCAGCCCAAAAATATTTGGGTAGACTAAACTGGTTTAACATCACTCTGGCCATTTCGGTTAGAGTTCTGTTCTTACGTTCCACAACTCTATTTTGTTATGGAGTTCTAGGGCAGGAGAACTCGTATACAAAACCGTGTGTGTCACAAAATTGCTCAAAATCAGCATTTTTGAATTCGCCTCCATGATCGCTTCTTATGCGAGTGATCATGTAACCTTTTTCATTCTGTACTTTCTTGCAAACGACGACAAATTCGGATAATACATCATTCTTGCGTGTCAAAAAATATACCCACGTGTATCTAGATAAATCATCTACAATTACGAAAGCATAAAGTTTACCTCCGAGGCTAGCAACTCTGCTAGGACCAAATAAGTCCATATGAAGCAATTGTAGAGGTCTAGTAGTACATACTGCGTTTACTGACTTGAATGTGGATCTGGTAGCTTTGTTCTTTTTACATTGGCTGCATACCGAGTCCTTCTTGAATGTAATGTGCGGTAAACCGCGTACTAGCTTCTTTGTGGATAATCTTGAGATCGTATCCATATTAGCGTGACCGAGTCTCATATACCACAAATGACTCTCATCACTTTTGGCCATTAAGCATCTACCTGAAATATTAGTTTCTTCTAACAAATAGAAAACATATATATTGTCTTCCCTGATACCTTCAAAGATAGTACTACCAGTTGAGCTATCAACTATAGTACATTTGTCTTTGCCAAAGTTGATGCCATAACCATGATCAGCTAGATGACTTATGCTGAGTAGATTATGTTTCAACTCGGTAACCAGACAGACATCCTTAATCACAGGATAGGGAGACTTACTAACATTACCGATACCAATAATATACCCTTTCAAGTTATTACCGAAGGAGACATAGCCTTCCTTCTTTTTCTTCGACAGTGTTGCAAATAGGGTAGCATCACGGGTCATATGCCGTGAGCAACCGCTGTCGAGGATCCATTTGCTTCTAGCATGAGAAGGGTGTTCCACCTACAAAATAGTTTGCAGATGAAACTTTTGGTACCCATTTCTTGTAGGGTCCTGAATTGTTAGCTTTAGGTATCCAAGCATAAACATTTAAATCAACAAGCTTTCTCATTCTACATGCAGATGAAATATGACCAATGAGGCCACAATAATGACATTGTGTATGTCGAGTGTTGAAAGCTGAGTGGTGTGCATGGTTGGTAGGTTTAGGTTTTCTAGTATAGAAGAAAGTATACCAATAATCTTGTTTGGGCTTAACCTTTTGGGGTAAAGGTTTTATATGGTTAGGTCTGACAGTGTTTGGCTTGGGAATGTTCCGATTTTTCGGTAAGTGACACGTGTTAGGGGAGGAAGCAGCAGGCTCAGGCTGTTTTTCTAACCTAATTTCCAATCTTTTGGAAGTGTCATACAACTTAGTATAATCAAAAGTGAGTGATTCCATTCTGATTTGTGCACATCGAAGACTTTTCTTCTCTATAGAAAGTTCTTCCTTGAGTTGGTCAATAATTTTGTCTTTCTCTTCAGATGACTTGGTAGTCTCGTGTAATAAGAGCTTTGTTGAAGAAAGCTCACCAGACTCATTAACATTATTTCTAACCTCAGCTAGTAGGTCGGTAAGTCTACCTATTTTACCTTTGTACTATTTAAGTACCTTCTTAGCGGTCTGATACTTGCTACGCAGTTTTCTGTAATCAGTCATCAGGTCACTGAAGGCATCTCCTAATTGCTCAAAGGTGAAGTCATCATAAGTATCAACTACAGGTTCAGTAGGTACCTGATCGGATGCCATAAAGCATACGTTTGCATCGTCTTCTGATTGTTCGTCTTCTGAGTCGTTGGCTTCACTTTCATGCCATATGCTGGTATTGGCATATCTCCTAGATGTTGATTTCTTCAGGTTCCCTTTTTCATACCTGTTGCTCTTTTTGCTTGATGATGAGTTTGTGGGACAATTCTTCTTCATGTGTCCATTCTTCTTGCAACCATAGCAAACAACATCTTCTTGATACCAGTTGTTGTTGTTGTTCTCTTTGACTCTCTTCTCATGTCTCATGAATCTTTTGAACTTCTTTGCTAGGAGTGCTTGATCTTCAGCGTCAGATCCACTGCTGTCTGAGTCACCTTCAGCAGCTTTTCTGTGCTGAGCCTTGAGAGCGATCGTCTTCTCCTTTGGTACAGGCTCTTCAAAATCTTGTAGCTCCAGTTTATGAGTGAGTAGCTTACCCATGAGTACTTCGAGGGACATAGTTGTCAGGTCGTTCCCTTCAATGATTGCAGAAGCCTTCGAAATCCAGTTCTTGGTAAGTGCTCGCAGGAGTTTGTGAATCTTTTCATGGTTACTGTAATCTTTGCCTAAGGAGGACAAAGGATTTACAATATCCAGGAATCTCTCGAACATTTGTGTAACTATTTCGTTGGGCTTCATCTTGAACGCCTCGTACTCTTGAGTAAGTCTGCTAACTTTAGATTCTTTGACTTGAGTCGTACCTTCATGTGTGACTTCAAGTAGCTTCCACACTTCATTAGCCGTTGTGCAGATAGACACCCTATTAAATTCAATTCTGTCTAAAGCACAAAAAGAGCATTAATGGCACGTGCGTCAAGACTGGCCCTTTTCTTTTTTTCCTCTGTATATCTGCTGTGGGGTTTTTCAACTAAAACTCCATCAACATTTATACGAGGTGGCTTTTGATAGCAATCAAGAACAATGGACCATAAATCAAAGTCAAGTGATTTCAAGAAGAAACTCATCCGTGTTTTCCAATAGATATAGTTCGTACCATCAAACAGTGGGGGTCTGTTTGTGGCCTGGCCTTCACTTGTGAATTTCACAGTTGCCATGTGTTGTGCTGTGATCTATATAACAGTTAAAAATGAATAAATAATTGCACTGTTACCTTTGCTTTACCTGTAACACCCGCTCTGATACCAATTGTAGGAACGAAATAGTAAAGCGTAATACTCTAAATGGGGGTGAATAGAGTTGGCAGCAGAATAATGCTAATTAAAAAATATTAGCAGCACAATCACAGAATATTAATCACAACTGAAATAAAATAAAGACAGAGTTAAGAGAGCAAACGCAAAGACAGCGATGTATACTGGTATCCCTCTGTTGAGGACTAATCCAGTCGGTAGAACTCTTGCTACTAGTTGAATCCACTATTGGAAAAACTGCAAGTTTTCTTACGAAGTCCTTGCAACTTCTATAACGCGAGCTTTGATACGAAGAACTCGTCCAACTTCAAATGTGAAGAGGTATTCTTCAATCAAGCCTTTTGATTACAATCTCTCAGAAACTTCTAGACCGTACCGCACTGACAAATTGACTAGAGGATTGTAATTGGCTTGGGATCTAAAATTTAAAGCTCTAGAAAACTCTTTGAAAGACTGAAAGCTTTAGATAGAGAGAAGATTGAAAGTGAATGAGTGAGTTGAAATGATCGAAATCCTTCTCTATTTATAGAAATTTCAAAGGCAGACTTCTGACAGAATTCGGGCAGAATTCGGACAGAACTCTATGAGCAAATCTCGGTCAAATCCGCAACTGCAGGAGGACCAAGTTCCAAGGATTCAAAATCACAACGGCCACCAACCGAACTCTGGCCGAACTCTGGCCGAACTCGGTCCGAGTTCTGTCAGGGTTTAGTCAGGCTTTAGTTAGGGTTTTTAAAAAGCTTTTTGGTAATTTTTGAAAACCTTTTTGAAAACCTTTTTGTAAACCTTTTTGAGAGGACATTTTAAAAACATTTTGAACTCATTTAAGGGTAGCCTATTTGCCAGTACGACTCGGTGTACAACATATTCCTAGACTCAAATAAAATAAAAAATATATTGTATAAGGAATAACAGACTCGAGTAGGCAAACAGATCTTCGGTCTTGAATTCAGTGGATAGCCATTCTTGATCATGTTCAAGAGTCCGAGATGTCCCGACTAGCTTTATATATCCAGACAGAGTTTAATCAATTATTAAAATTAGGTTTGACCATATGACCAAATGGGCCAATACAACATAGCCTTCAGTATTGGCATTGACGACACATATAGTGACCCTCGTTATAAACAGTACTAGTTTCAAGAAGTTTGTTCACACAATCATTTTTATGTTGGCTACTATGATAATTCGGTTTTATGATAATTTTATCGGTTTTATGGAAATTTTGGTTCACGTTTGGTTCTGTTTTGCTGCAATATGATGATTTTTCTCGATATTAAAGGGATGATATTTCCTTGAACATAATTCTAATAATTAAGAGGTCAGAAGTTTCATGATTTCCTTCCGATAGCATAAAGCGAAGTCTTTAACCAATACTCTTTTACTTTAATTTTTGTCTTTGTGTTTGCCTTTAACACTTTATCTAAGTGGAAAATTTGGAGGCAATTCCATCTAGAGGTACACACAAGGGTAGTATAGGGGTTGGACTCAATTACTGTTATAATTGCGACATGACAAGAGGAGCCTCAGAAAATTTGACGTATTAATAGATGCACCTGATTAACAATTTGCTTACTTTTATAGTGTTTCTTGTATGACAGTTTTTTCTTGGTGATTATAGACCCCTTATCCTAGATAAAAATGGCAATGTTTTGGATCAGGTATGTTGGTAATATCCATCTTTTCTTATACAAGGCTCGCACTTTATAACTGAATATTGTTTTTACCTTGTGCATTCTCAGATTATGTTTATAATTCTTTGTGGATATTAGTTATTTGGAAAGTGACAGTTTGTGTCCAGCATCATGCTTAATGATGACATTTTGTATCCATAATTTTTGCCCCTCTGTGGAATTCCTAGTTATGCCAATTAAGGTTCTGGTTTGAGGTTCTAAGGATGTGATATTTGTGGCACATTTAGCTGCCTCTAATGAAGAGGCACCTCTAGCTAGTATTCAAGTTTCAGATCATCAAGAGGAAGGATCCACAGGTAAACAATTATACTTTGGTAATCAATCATGTCTAAATTAATAATATTCCATGTTGTTTCATAGCAAACTTGCAATATATGGTTCCTATTTAACATGGTAGTATTTAGTTCTTTTGTTAATTCTTTGCCATTGTTATCGTTTAGTAAGTCCAGATGGTGATGAAACTGCAGGTGGGTCAATGTTGGACTCAATTGGCCAGGGATCTCAACCTCGTGTACCTTTTGGAGAAGAAAGTAAGGAAGAAAAATGGATGGATCCCAACGGAAATATAATAGCATCGCTACTGCAGGCTTCCCCTTCAGATTCTAATGCTAATTTTGAGATATTGTCGGAAACTAATTTTTGGAAAAACATTCGATTCATGTGTTTTAGTTTATACGTTAGTTGTCTAGCTGGAATACAGTACATTTGTGGAATATATTATGTTTCTTTTTGAATTGACTATTTGAAGTTGTAAAATATTATATTATTGGATTCTTTTTAAAGAGATGTTTGAAGACATTGTATTGGATATTATGTTGTGTTCTTGGTAATTTGTTGCTTTTTGTTCTCAAGTTCTTCGAATATAAATTTCAATGTTTGTATGTTATTTTTGAAATAATTTTTTTACATTTATGCGACAGCCAAATATGTGAGCGACAGCCAAATATGTCGCAAAAATGCTTTGGCGACACCAATCTAACTTTTCGCTACATATTGCTTATGTCGCTGAAAATGTATTTTCTTGTAGTAAAATTACCATTTCCAACGTATTTGGAAAAAATTAGGAAAACAAAATCGAACGATTTTTTAAAAAGGTTGGTAATACAAAATTTAACGTTTGTTGGAAATGGTTAGGAAATCAAAATCCTACGTATTTTTGGAAGGTTGGAAAAAACCCAACGTTTCATAAAATGTTGAAAATAAGGTATGTTTTGCCACATTTTTGTATGAAAACGTTGGAAATATGATAACCGTTATAGGACAATTAACGACGTTTATAAACGTTGCTGCAAACGTCGTCTAAATCCTATGCCAACATTTAACGCAAACGTTGTAAATTGCCAACTAGAACAACGACGACATTTGTAGAAACTGTTGAACAAACGTCGTTAACACCTATGCCAACATTTTACACAGTTTTGCCGACGTTAATAAAACGTTGGGAAAAAATATTTTTCTTGTAGTGATCTTGTATCCTTCGTCGGAGAATGTTCCGGCGACGAAGCTGGGATTTAATGCAACATAATTTTTTGTTAACTCAATTTGGTTTCGGCTACAAGCGACTAACTATTTTATCTATTTTTCAAATAACAAATCTTGTTACATCAAATCCATATATCAGCGACAATATCTCCATCAATGACTTGTTACATCATAGAATTGATTATGCTGCCAGCGTCAATCTTGCCGTCAAATCCATCTTAAATATGATTACAAAGTAAACTAGAGGACAACTTTGAGGGTTTCAATTTTACTCTTTTCAAGTACATAGTCTTCTTACCAAGTCGTCAAACATGAAATATTCGGGATGGCAAAAATACGAGTATATAACGGCTCAATACAAAAAAAATACGTTCAAAAATTTAATTAAATATTCAAAAAATGGAAATATTGAGATTAGAAACTTCATATTCTTAAATATGTTGTCAAAAACAAAATAGAATGTTCATTCTCCGTTTTAATTTAAACGGAGAATAACATTTCCAGTGTTAAAAACACATTAGAATTTTCATTCTTCGTTTTAATTTAAACAGAGAATGATATTCTCCGTGTTGAATTATACGGAGAATGTCGTTCCCAGTATTAAAACGATTGAGAATGCTATTCTCCGTTTAATTTGAAATGGAGAATGACATTCTCCCTGTTAAATTACAATGGTCCAGATTTGGGATGTATCGATACATCCATTTTTTGTGCCAATTTTTTCAATAATTTATACAGAACACGAGGATATATACTAGTAATAATAGTAATAAATTTAATTTTGGAAAGTAGTTTTTAAAATTAGGGTCTCAAAATCCTAAAGGTTTATGTAGTCATTTCACATGGATATATACTAGTAATAATAGTAATAAATATAATTTTGGAAAGTAGTTTTTAAAATTTAATAGTAATAAATTCGACCGTCTTATACTAGTAATAATAGTAATAAATTTAATTTAAGACTCAAAACTATTCTAATTTTTCCACTTTCCAAGATCATATAAAGATGATCGAATTTTCCCTCTAATTCTCTCAAACCCTCTTCGTTCTCCCAAACCCTCTCCCAAACCCTCTTCTAATCAAAATGCTGCTGAAGAAACAACAACCGTCTTCGAAGGGGAAGAATCCACAAAGGGATGCGATACAGGCCCGAAGGGCAGAACTTGTAAGGGCGACGAAAACCAAGTTTATGGTCGCTAGGGCAGAGGCCGAAAGGGCAGAGGCGGAAGCAGCGGCTGCAGCAGCAATAATGAAAGCGGAGGCGGCAGCCAAGCCACATGCAAAAAAGGCTAAAAAAAACTCATTGTTCGACAAAGACCGAAAAATCTGTCTTCGATACATAGTCGTCGGAAGACTCAACTTATAAAGATCGAAGGCGTACTCAAGCGAAGGCTAAGGTGGCAACGGATACAGAGACATCAGCATTCTCTGAGGATTTTGAATCCTCATCAGAAGAGGAAAATAAAGAGGAAGAGCAATCATCAAATAAGTCCCAGGATGGAGAGGAGGTAAAAATTTTTAAAGACTCTAAATCTAAGAAGATTTACAATAAATATTTCAAAAAAAGGCTGTTATGCCTGAAAGATCAATTAAGATGGATGATGTCGAAGATGAAGCTTTTCTGGATATATTAAAATTCTATCAATTGAAGAAACTGAACAAATCCTGTCCTGAAAAAATCTTTCAAACAATAGTAAGAGAATTTTACTCAAATCTTCCGGCTAAAATTAAAGAAAAAGAAGAGGATCAACAACTGGTGTTTCTGAGAGGGAAACTGATTAGGGTAAATGCTGCTGTCATCAACAAATTTTATGGATTTGATCCAGTTCCTGAGTTTGATATAAAAGATATTGATAATGTTTCCATGAGGGATGCAATTCATGAGATTACAGGTGTATCAGTGGGTGCCATGACCCCTCAAAATGTATATAGATCAGTTAAAAACTTTGTATAAATTGTTGCATGCCTACGTATCTCAAACACTCAATCCTATTGGACATGAGTTTTCCATCCATCCCGAGAGAGTAAAATTTTTTTATTTTATGGGAAAGAAAAAAATGGGATGGATATTGGTTCCTACATGTTCAGTAGAATGATGCATCTCGTGGGAAAACCAACTGCAAGGACAGCTCTCCATTTCGAAGGATTTGTATGCTCGATGGCTAGTAAACATTCTATCCCATGCTTAGCAGGGGATGTTTATATTAAAAACAAAGGCCCCATGAGAAAACTAACCTTCACTCGAATGTTTGAAAAATGGGCAGCAGCTGCAAGCAAACCATCAACTTATGGAATCAAAAATACTAAGGACAGGGTTGATGATCTATACAATTTTGTTGCTACAAACTTTAAGAATGTCTTTAAAGAGATGAAGACTATATCCGACAACCAGAAATTGATTTTGGATAAGATTAACCAGATAGAGGTTGAATTTGCTGACCAAGAATAAGATTTTCCTTCCCTCGTGAAGAAAGTAAATGGGGCTAGCCCAAACTCTTATGTAAAAATACACACTGTACACATTGACACTTTAATGATAGCCATCACCTTGATACTTCTATTTATGTTACCGGATGTCATTTCTACGTATACAGTGAGTCCATACTAACTATAATTTTTCTTATTCTGTCCCTCAAGGTGTAGGTGAAGGATATTTTGAGGAAGAAGAAGAAGAAAAAAAAAGAAAGATGAAGAAGAAGATGGAGATGGCTATGAAGATTCATCTTTTGAGTTTTGAAGCTTTTATTTCAATTTGGAAGTAATATTTGAATTGTAATATGGTTCTGAATATTTGTTGGTCTTGGCGGTGTAACTAAATTTTGTTTTTGAAATATTGTATGACTAAACTTTTTGCTTGTACTAAGTGCATAGTTCGTAATTTGTTTGGAAAATGTAATATAGTCTTGAATTTATAGTAAGTCTGATATTTATTTGGATTATTGTATTGTGAATTATGCAGGTTCTATGTTGAATTACTAACGTGGATTGGGCAGATTACTATAACGTGGATTATGCAGTTTATTGGACTTGGAATGAAGTATACTTAATTTGATTATGATTTTTTGGTTGAAACGTTTATTTGATTTGCAGTTGGCCTTCACAGATGATATTGATATTTTGGTGTATTCCTTTGATTTGCAGATGCCCTTTACAGATTTTATGAGTCCTGGGTGCATTCCTAGGGTTTACAGATGGCCTTATTACATATGCATTCCTGGGATCACTAAAACTTTATTTGATTTTAATGTGTTTTGCTTTCTATAAAAAATTATTACATCGATGCCATCAGTATGAATTCGATGCTAGTTTAATACATAATGTAATCCTGTCTGTTCATCCCTTATTATTGCTGAAGCAAAATTGTAATCCTGCATGTTCATCCCTTGTTATTGCTGAAGCAAAATTGTAATCCTGCCGATTCATCCTTTTTTATTACCATCAGTACATCGATGCCATCAGTATGAATTCGATGCCAGTGTAATGCATAATGTAATATAAGAAAAATTCTCTTGGATAGTAGGTTAATTATATTCAAACACTCACAAGAAATTTTGTGCAGCCAAACAGTGAAAGCCTGATAAAATGATATTCAAATTTTCTTGAACATGATTTAATATTAAATAAATATACTTTGGTAAATGATATTAAAAATACTGTAAATATTTGATGAAAAAAATATGAGATACTTGAACATTTCTAGTCCTAAATGTACCATACTTTGTTAAAAGCACAGAGAGTGCCCATTCTCCGTTTTAAAAGAACGGAGAATGGCCATTCTCTATGTTAAAGGAACGGAGAATGGCCATTCTCCTTGTTAAAAGCAAAGAGAATGGCCATTCTCCGTCCATTCGCCGTATTAAAAGCAAAGAGAATGGCCATTCTTCGTGTTAAAAGCAAAGAGAATGGCCATTCACCGTCCAAAAAATATTCTTTTCAAAATATTATCATTAGAAAAGTAAAAAATATTTCGTTCGATCAATACAGATTTTTTTTAAAAAATATGTGAGCAGATGATCCACCCAACCTCAGAAGCAGGTTTCCTCAGTTCACTACCACCACCATGACATGTACCTTTATTAACAAAATATTAAATTATTAGATAAAAAATAAGATTTCTGACAATGGCATGGACAGTAAAATTAGAGCGGCGCCGCTGGTACTTCTTCTTGTTCGAGGAGGTTTCGACGACGTCCGACGCGAACAGACCGATTCTTCTCGGCGCAGCTGGTACTCTTCGTTGTTCTAGGAGGGCTCGACGACGTTCGACGCGATCCGGACCGATTCTTATTTCCTTCTTCATCTCCGTTTCTCTTTCCACCACCACCACCACGGCCTGTAACCAAATTTTTTTTTATGAAATTTATACGTTGATGTACAAAATATTAAATTGGATGGACGAATGAGAGAGTAAATATGAGTTAATTTAGGGTGTTCATTAAAAAAATTAAAGTGAAGAATGACCTGCTAAAGCAAGTTACCAACAGGTCAAAAGTCTAAATCAGCATTAAATGATATTTCTACTCTATTATTCAATCCGAACCATTGGATCAACATCCAACGTTCCAAATTTCGGATGTATCGATACATCCTTTTCCAGGGGATGTATTATAGAACGCCCTATATATATAGAACGCCCTATATATATATATATATATATATATATATATATATATATATATATATATATTGTTTTATATATATAGATATATATATATTGTTTTATCTATATATATATATATATATATATATATATATATAGATATATATATATATATATATATATATATATATATATATATTCGCATAATATATATATATATATATATATATATATATATATATATATATATATATATATATATATATATATATATATATATATATATATTATGCGAATATATATATATATTATATATATATATATAATATATTATATATATATATATATATATATATATATATATATATATATATATATATATATATATATATATATATATATATATATTATATATATGCCTCAATATAAATATATATATGTATATATGCCTCAGTATAAATATGTATATATATATATATATATATATATATATATATATATATATATATATATATATATATATATATATATATATATATATATATTATATATGCCTCAGTATATATTATATATATGCCTCAGTATAAATAATATATATATATATATATATATATATATATATATATATATATATATATATATATATATATATATATATATATATATATATATATATATATATATATATTATTTATACTGAGGCATATATATATATATATATATATATATATATATATATATATATATATATATATATATATATATATATATATATATATATATATATGCCTCAGTATAAATAATATATATATATATATTATATATATATATATATATATATATATATATATATATATATATATATATATATATATATAAATATATATATACATTAAAATATATATATATATATATATATATATATATATATATATATATATATATATATATATATATATATATATATATATATATATATATTTAACAGAAGGGCATTTTATTGAAAGGAAAAAGTAGCTCATGAAGAGCATTACAGACCGGTGCTGGGCCGGAGACAAAAGGGCCCTGAACATCAGGTGCAAAAAGCAAACAGAAAGTTACAGGCCTACCATCTCGAAATTTCCAAAAATGATATTTCGAGAAATACAAAATAATTTCGAACTGGTCAAACTTTGGAAATCCGAAAAATTTCAAAAATTCAAAGCCGGTCAAGATGTGGGACAGGTGGGGGCACGAAGCCCAAGGGGCGCCCTGCCCAATGCAGCGGAGCACTGCCCCAAGTGGCGCTGGACCCGAGGGTCTCGGGCCCTCCTCCCCCCCCGCACGCGCAGGAGCTGTGGCAGGGCCGTGGAGGGGGGTTGCTGGTCGGCTGAGGGAAGCTCCGGCGGAGGCCGGCCTGGAGGGAGGAACCGGTGGGGAGGGGATATGTAAAAATATGAATATATATTTATATATATATATATAGACATACATATACCATTACTATTTACTATCCACCTACTCTAGTTATAAGACAAATTAGGCTAGGTCATATAGGCATTATATTTCTAACTCAATTAATAATTTAGAAAATTAGGAATACGAGTATAATATTCCAAAAGAAAAGGAGGGGGTTTACAGTAGAGGGGAAATAAGAATTTGTTGGATGATTGTGGGTGTTTGGTGTTTGGTTGGGTCAGGTTTGGGCTTGGAGCGATCATGACTAAAATTTAAGTCATTTATGATCATTGATGAAATAATAGCATACGGAAGCTCATTTGGATGACACACAAGTGGCATGCATGTAGTAGGTTCAAAATAGGTCAGAACCATATATTGGGTCGATTAGGTTGGATCGATATCGAGCCCTAAAATTAATTTGGAAGTTTGATCAAGTTTTACGGTAGATGGTCGAATGGCCTAAATTGACCAGAAAGTTGCACGATATAAATATAATGCAAGGGAACAATTTTGAGTGGGACATGATATATCAAAATGCAAATAATTTTGTCTACTACAAAACTCTTGAAGAAAGTTTCGAGAGATTGACATCCTTGGTGCTCCAAAAATTAAAGTCACAAAAAATACATTTAATGATCAAAACTAATTATAATAAAATTATTTATTCAAAATAATTCATTTAGTTATTTTTAGAACAACCTAAAATCTATGGGGTTTACATAGAGTCATGTTAATCAGTACAATCTTTCAAAATATTTTTGGGCTGAAGCTGTAAATACAGCATGCCACGTCTTGAATATGGTTCTTAGTTGACCTATATTAAAGAAGACACCCAATGAGCTATGGTTTGATAGAATTCCCAATATAAGTTATTAAAAAGTTTTTGGGTGCAAGTGCTTTATTCTTAATACTAAATATAATCTAGAAAAAATTGACTCCAAGGCCGATGAAGGTATTTTCTAGGTTATGCGGCCAAAAGTAAAAGATAACGGGTGTTCAACAAGCAAACACTGACTATTTAAGAGTCTATCAACGTCACTTTCGATGAACTCGATAAGCAAGTACCAAATACAAGTTATGATGATGATGTCATACAAACAATTGACAACAATCCTAAGGATACATGCACATCAAGTCATCTGGACAATCTGCCTAAAAGCTTGAGATTCTCTACAGATCATCAAAAGCACTTGGTAATATATGATGTATCCAAAGGTGTAAGTACACGCTCTTCTAATAAAAATATTATTGCTAATGTTGCTTTTGTTTCTTAAATAGAACCTAAGAATATAGGAGAAGCTTTTACTGATAAATTTTGGATTTCTGCTAAGCAAGAGAAACTTAACCAATTTGATCGTAATCAAGTTTGGAAACTTGTTCCTAAACCTAATGATTATCCGATCATTGGTACCAAATGGGTGTTCCGAAATAAATTAGATAAGAATGGTTCAGTTACAAGCAACAAAGTTACGTCTCGTAGCTCAAGGCTATAACCAAGATGAAGGTATTGACTACGATGAGATATATGCTCCACCACTTGCTAGACTCGAGTCTATTTGAATGCTTTGTGCTTTTGCTAGCTTCCACAATTTTAAACTTTTTCAAATGGATATTAAAAGAATTTTTCTAAATTGTTTTTTTATTATCAAAGAAGATGTTTTTGTTAGGAAACCTCCAGGTTTTTGAAGCTTTTAAACATTATGACCATGTATTCAAGATAAGAAAGGCTCTATATGGACTCAAAGAAGTCCCACATGCTTGGTACGAGCGCCTAAGTTCTTTTCTACTTTGGCAGACTTTGATCTGCACTACAAGAACATCCTATATTTTGTGATAACACTAGCACTATTAATCTCACAAAGAATCCAATATGTCACTCATGTACTAAGCATATAGAAATTCATCAACATCATGGGGACATAAGCTTACAATTTGTTGATACAGAACACCAGTTAGCTGACATATTTACAAAATCTCTGGCTGAAGATCGTTTCAACTTTATTTGTCGAGAATTAGGACTTCTTGATTCAGATACAATATAAGACTATATAGTGCTTTAAATTCTTACATCAATCTAAGTTCCTAAAAGTTATAAATATTTTGGATACAAGCCGAAAGGTCCCTTCTGTCACACAGGCATAAATAGCCTGCAGACACGGCGTCAAGTGTTTTCAGACTACTGCTAGCTGGGATTCGGCCCCTACAACTACTCTAAAATTGTCTAATACTTACAGAAACTTATGATTTGATAAAGCCCATTTGGCACTTATAGCTCAAATATTCTATCTAACTCTAGAAATCTAATGCTTCGAATAACGTTGACATTGGAAATCATGTTTCATATGCTAACTGCTCGGACCGAACTCGGTTCCCTATATATCAGCATCTTTTAAAATTTGGCCGACCACACTCAATCTTAGGTCTATTGATGCTATATATTCATGTTTTTTTAAATCTCGAACATACCCACGAAAATCCTCTAACCTAGCCTTCAAAACCCTAGTTTTTATTAAAACCCGCATTTTGTGGCTTGCCTCCTTTGAAGAATCTCTATTCTCTTCTATCTTCTTCATCTCAAAGGTACATTAAATGGCCCCGAAGAGAAAATTTTCTACTGATCATCTTTTCTCTCCCATGATGCCCAACATTGGAGAAATTCTCTAAGGTTTTCTATTTTGATCTCTTGAAAACTCCAATGAATGGTTCATTGATTTATCTCATAGATCTATTTGTTTAGGACACCACATTGATTTTCTGAAATACAATGATTTAATATCTCTTGTTCAAAAACTTCAACTTGAAGAACTGTTGCAACTCGTACTCGTATTTTTATAAATGTTATTCGCATGTTTTACTGCAACTTATCTTTTAAAAAGAGTAAAATTTCTGCAAGGGCACGTGACGTTAACATTGAATCCGATGCGACTGACTTAGGGGACATCCTACGCATTCCTGCTGAAGGTGAACCCTTATTTAGTATCACACAAGTTTAATTTACGGACAACATAACACTGGAATCATTCAAAATCTTCATTGTGCCCTACACAATTGTCCTCCTGGAAGATTTTATGCTTGATATCTTAATCAGTATTTCTATGAAATGCATCGTATTCTATTCTCTGCGTTTCTACCTAAGCAGGCCCAATTTGATGAAGTCTCTTATATAGAAATGTCAGCTTTATACCATATGCATTTCTCTGTATCATTCAATCTTCCATAAACAATCATGTCTCAATTAGTAACTAGCCGCAATAAAGGGCGTCCGTTGTTGTACGCTGTGTATTTGCAACTTATATTTGACTTCTTTGACATACCTTATGACAGTTGTCCTTATACTGCTGAGCCTACCCCTCTGAATCGAGTTCGTATGATTGAGCCAAATTAACTCCTTCCATACAACTCATCCTTAACTCCAACACCAATGCCGCTGACTCTCCATCTACTTCTGAGCCACCTCCTACTTTGGATTCCATCATAAGTTTATTGTATGACCGCTTCAAAAAGGATGATGACCGCTACAAAGCTTTTGACTTCTGTCAGACCCTCCAGACACGAGCTCTTGGCAATACTGTCACGACCTGCTCCGAGATAACTAGATACGAGTCGGACACGCCCAGCCTATGTTGTAGACACAACGTAGTAAGTTGTATTTATACCTCAAGAAAACTCCAAATAACATGATCAATCAATCTCATCATAGCTTGCTAGTACATGTGCAGAACAAATAACCACAGCATCACACATTTCACTATGTCCTTTTAGTACAACTTTACAAAAGAATCAGGAGACAAATCCGTTAAACTATATCCTCCAAAGATAACATCTAATACATTTGTCACATAAGAATCTAATACAATAAAACATTCTAATCTAATCTTCTAGAATCTTCCAGGGGTCCAAAAGTCGTCGTCTAATCCAGTTCCATCTACATCTTCTTACCATGGTCTAATATGTCAATGATCCAGTCATGAAAGGAGCAAAGTACAATACATAATAGTGGAATAAGTACAACACATGCACAAGTAAAGATACAATGAAAACATGAATAACCTGAAACACCATAGATGCAAGAACCTATTGAAATATGAAACATGTAACAAGAAGATCATGACAAGTGATTTGAAATACGTTCTAAATATGTGACCGACTAGAGAAAGTACATGAATAAGGGTACGAATTAACCACAAGTGCACAGGTATATGATTAGGCTATCATTCAATACCTAACTAGTGTTTGTCTTTGGTCACATATTCGTAGCATTTTCTCTCCCCAAGTACAAGTAAAGAACATAGCACATGATAAACACAATAACCAGAAGCACATGATCAAGCCGTGTAAACAACGTGTCCAACATGAAACAGGTCACCACATGAAGTAAATGTAACACAGTCATAGAATGTACTTGCCTCATCCTAAAAGATCAAATATGTCTCAATGTCCACCTAAAATAGGAAAAGAATATATTAGATTATAAACAATGGCATTAGCTATCAATTAGCTAACTATCTATATAAACTAGCTATTTAACCATTTATTTTAACAACTATATTTACTAGCTATAATATAGACTTAAAATAACTTTTACAAAAGAACTAGCTATAAAATAGTTTAGTAAAATACTAGTAAATAATGCTAGCATAATAATACATGTTAGATACTAGTAAAAAAAAAAATATTAGCAAAGCATCTCAGTAATTTTAGTAAAATATTAGTATATAAAATAATATTTATTAAGTTTATATTATCAAAACATAACAAATATTTGTACATCTTTAGCAAAACGATTATTAATATGTTAACAAGGAAAATATTACCTAGATTATTTAAGGAATACTTCTACAAGTAAAATAAATATTGATATACTAGAATATTTGCTATCAAAAAATATATTACTAAGGAGTATAAATCTAATGCAATGCTACAAACAACAACAACAACAACAACAACAACAACAACAACAATAATAATAATAATAATAATAATAATAATAATAATAATAATAATAATAATAATAATAATAATAATAATAATAATAAACCAACCCAACCCCATACTCCAGTCCAACCCTCATACTCCTGCCTAGCCCATCACTCCACTTTAGCCCATATTTCTTTTTCTTTCTTTCTTTTCTTTTTCTTTCTCTTGGCCCCCCCTTGTATTAGCCCAACCCAAGTATTTGCTTCTTTTTTTGTCTGTTTGGCTCCGCCCATCCTAGTGGCAGGAAAACCCAGCCCACTCCAACTCCTAACTAAACCCTAAATCTCTCGTTTCTCTTTCTCACACTCACTCTCCACAGTCGTAGCTCTCCTTAAAGAAAATACTGATAACAACAACAACAAGAAGAATGAGAAGATAAAGAAGAATCTTACCTCGGTAGCGGTCATTGGTCCTGCGGTGTCATGAACGATACATGAAGGGGTGGCTCTGTATGGCAACACCATGATGCTTCGACGTGGCTAGGGTTTCAGCAAGGCAGCGGCCCAGATCCAGTCGACAACAGTGGCTAGATCCAGTGGCGCATCGGTCCTCCAACAGAAAGAGGTGGTCGGACACGATAGCGCACGATGATAATCGACACAGCGAAGGAGCAGATCCGGGAAGGATAGTGACTTCTGTGGTGGATGGGGCGGCTGCGCACGGCCAATCTGATCGGTGGTGATGGAGTTATTCGACATGGTAAACAGGATCTCCTGCGGCTTGAGTAGCGATGGCGAGGGTCTTGATGAGGCAGCTATGGTGGCGGTCGATGAGCTCTAGATCTGATCTGGACATGGCAGTTCAAAGTGATTCTCGAGGCGACGACTCGATCGACGAGATTTGGCCGGACACGATACGGCGGTGGCAGTGGTTAGGGTTAGGCTAGAAATTAGGATTTAAACTGTGTGTAACAGTATCATGTCAGGGGATACGGATACGGGAGATTGGTATCCTGGATGTATTTCTGTGTCAGGGGACACAGGACACATGAAATGGAGTCGACATGGAGTGTTCATGTCGAAACATAATAGTGTAAAAATAGAATTAATAAAATGGACACGGTGGAGACACGATCATTAGGACCACTAATGATTGATTTAGGAATAAATAAATCTGTCATTAATGGGGCTATTTATAGCCATTATTAGGAAAGTCCTAGAATCTCTAGGCAGATGGACTAGAAAGAATATTCCTAGAATATTCCAGACTAATCCTGTTTAAACATTCTGATTAGTTAATGATGATTCCAGAATACTTCCACCAAGTCATGTGGCTAAGCATTCCATAATAAATTTCCAAAATACAAGTTGAAGGTAATTACAAGCTTTCCATTACTACAATAAAAAATTGTAATTAATAAAATATAATGGGAAAATCATTATAAAATAGATTCAGTTAAATATTCTAATAGAAAATCATAGTCTAATTATTAAACAAATCCAAATAGAATATTTTAATGAACAATTATAATTTAATTATACAAAAAATGATTAGGAAAATAATAAAATATTAGAACAAAAATTAGATTCTTATTTATTCGAGAACAGTGGGGTTACAAATACCTTAATTGTTATTCAGTACATCTTATCTCAACATTCTGTCCGACTATTTTCGATTGTCTGTGATCCGACTATTCATGGCTATCACATCCATGATGACTACGTTCAGAGATACATGGATCCTATTGATGCATTCTATGAACCAAATCGAGTTCTTTATCCTGATACTAACAATGATGATAACTGATGAATTTTGGTTGTTAGTAGATTTGTCTAGACGGCTCTGATGTTCTATCACTCACTGCATTTTTCACTACTGTACTTTTGGTTTGAACTTAGTAGATGAAATCAATAAAAGCAATGCTATCTCTTATTTTTGAACTTACAAGTCTTATATTATTGTTGTACACTTTAACTCTCTTGTTTCCTTGTCAATATAACTACTACATTCATTTTGAGGGAGCATTTTGATCAAATGACAAAAGGAGAGAAAATATACGTAACTATGATGACTCATCACATTGTCGTATCAAATCGCTCCACAAGTTACGGGGGATCTGGGCTATTCAAAGAGATTTGCCATATAGATCATAGTTTTTCAATTATCAAAATAGAGGAGATTTTTGGCCCATTCAGTCTCAATCAACTTGATTTTGATAGTTAACTAAACCATGTTTCGATATATTGCAATATGACTCATCTCATGTTCCAACAATATTGTTGCTTGAAGGTTGTAATTGGTCATTTCTATATAATTTTACATTTATTGAGTCTAGGACTTATGTACATCGATTCACACTTGGAACAAGAAGTTCACTTAAATATGAATCCAACAGTCCATTCAAACAACCTACAAGTCCATCGACAAATAGCCCAACCCATTCAAAAAAAAATCATTCAAAAATATGCCAAAAATCTATACTATTTTTGTACACCGAACTCGGACCGAACTTTGGCCAAATTTTGGCCGAACTCAGTCTTGGCATTTCTGGAAAACCTAGACAGTTGTGCAATCCCAGATATTGTGGTTTCCAATGTTCAAAATATTTAAATATACACTAGAATTTTGGCCGAAATCTATCACAAAAATCCTATAAATAGGCATGGATTTCCACATTCTTACTCACTCCTTTCTTCTCATCTTTCTTATCCTATAGAGTGATACCAAAGAGCTTTAATTTTATTATTTTCAAGATCAACTCCTCAGTCTTCTAGTTCCAAGTGTGGTCTCGGTTAGAATTCTGAAAGAGTTGTACAGAGCTTGGCTCAAGAAGTTTCTCTCCCTCTATCTCTAGAAGTCGTTGTGTCCTTCGGATCAAGCACAAGTTGTAGGAGTTGAAAGCACTTTGGATTCAAAGCTTATGTTTCACTATTGTGACTATAGTGGATTCAACTCCGAGCAAAAGTTCTTGGACCTGGACTAGTCCTCTAAGAGGGATACTAGGATAAAAATATCGGTGTTTGCGTTTGCTCTCTAAACTATGCTTCTTTTTATACTTATCTTATTTACACGTATACATTCATATATTATTGGTTACTGTATTCACATAGAATAACATTTAATTGGATAAGCTCTGTCCGTTGCACTCTATTCATCCCCCTCTAAAGTTGCCTCACGGTCCTTCATAGTCCATATACTAGTTAATTAGTCACAACTCTATAGGTAACATGCTACTCCAATAAAATATAATTTTTATATAATATAATTTTTATTAATTATGGAATAATATTGTAAAATAATTTTAAATATAATTTATATACAATTATTACACTAGTTGTCAAGTCCAATTGTCGTACAAGGTCGCAATTTCTCAGGCTATTCGGAAATATATAATTACACAAAAATATTAATTTAAAATTCTAAAATAATATATTTAAAATAATAATTTCCAAAAATTAATTCATGAGTTTTCATGACTTTAAACACCAAAAATCATATGACAATTGGTTGTACAACAATGAACACAACATAACGACAGAGATTAATAGATTTCAGCGACAAAAATAACGAAGATATGACCATAAATCTATACAAAAATTATCAAATAATTAAGGACATGAATGATAGGTGAAATCGGGATGTTAGGGTGCTCAAAAAGGGTCATGAAGTCGTCGTATGGCTTCGCAAAGGGTCACGAAAAGTATCTATGTCTACTGCGATTCAACCTGGACACCCTGTCGTAAAACTTGTGTCACGAACAAACCGTTGCGATCCACGAGCCAAGGCTTTGAGAGAAGGTAGGGGACACGTAGAGGTACAAGTTAGAGTTGGTTTGGTCGAGGTTTGATCAATAAATAGATGAAACACATGTAGAAAGTTTACCAATTTGTAGGTTTGGATTTTTTTGTTACGGCTGAGAATAAACTTCAAGTTTGGCCATTTACCGACTAAACGAGTATACGAGACTCCTCCAGGGCTTGATAGGGTTGAAGAGGGGTCTCTTTGCTTTCCAGCGAATCCCCATAAAGGGTTGTGGGATGTAAGCACCATGATTTTTATGTATCTTATTTTATTTAATGAGATTTTTAATTAAATGTATATTTTATATTTAAATTTGATCATAAATACACTTTGTCGTAGCTTAGATTTTTGAAACGTAGCATTAGACAATTTTTGAAACAAGTTTCATATTTGTGTTCTACATGAGTCCACCTTTGTTTAGGCATATCATGTCCCACTCAAGCATTTTTCCTTGCATTATATTTTTCTTACACAACTTTAGGGTCAAAATAGTCAATTTAGTCTTTACCGTAAAATTTAATGTATTTTCCAATTTCAATTTGAGGCCCAAATCCGAACCAAATATTTTGACCCAATATACGATTTTGTACTATTTTTAGCCTACTACACACATGTTAATAATTCCCACTCAATTGAGTTCATATGTGCTATTTATTTTCAAATGGCACACAAGACTCAATTATTAGACTTTCGGAGCCTATTTTGGTTGTAAATCAAACCGACCCAAACTAGTCCAACTAGCCTTGGTATAGCATATACTTCATTTCCATAACCTATTTGGATTAATTTAGATAGATTTTATTTAGATTTTGTACAACAAGTAGGCTTAAACCCAATCAAATCTTTCGTTTCCATTTTTGGAAACAATTCAAATCTTTTGATGCATAATCTTGCATATCTTTTGAAATCTCTATCAAATCTTAACCAAATCCTATCATACAAATTCCTATCAAATTCTAACCCTTAAACCATTAATTATTTATATTTTAAATTAGTGCCCGACCCCTCCCACATCCCGAAACCCATCCAAACTGAGCGCTCATATTTTCTTTTCTATTTTCACACTTTCCTTTCCACTCGACAGAAACCTAACTTTTCGACCACCTCTAACCCTTCTACCACCTTCATCTCGACCCTAAGACACTCGCCTATCATACCAGCACCTTCTCGATGAGCCATGAAGCCCCGTTTGGTCGGTACAAGATGTGGAAGGCACCTGAAGTTGATTAAACTGTGCTGAATTCGTCATAGCAGGTAGGCTGACTTGTACACGAGATTTTATATACTTTTCGATGTTTGTTTCTCGTGAAACCAAAACTAACGTGAAGCTATGTCTATTTTTATCTCCAATTGGCCACCCACATGGTTCCGTACGGTTTGTCTAGGATTTTGCTACAAGATGTCCAGACAAAACTAATTCATTTGTGGGCGAGTTTTCGATGACTTGTAGAACACTTTGACCTCTCAAATATTTTTAGTAGAACTCTAGACATCCTCATCTTTCTATCCCATATACTTTTGTGCCACTTGGTGGAGATTTTATATTTTAATAAAATTCGTGTTCATCGTATTGTTGTCGGATCACTGAGAAACCTAGGATCTACATGTCTTTTTAGACTCAGAACCCTAATGAACTATTCTAAAATAATTATTGTGTTTATTTTGTCATAAAATATATTTTACATAATTTTTCAGAATTGTTTGTTTAAAATTGTTTCTTTCGGTAAGAAACTATTATACAAATTGGTGATTATTGACGTCAGATCAATGTATGACTTGCATACCTATTTTTCTATGCATTAGATAGACTAAACATTATTATAAATTATTTATAAATATTTTAAAGAAATAAATAACATATTTTTATGATATAAAAATATTATTTTATTGGGTAGATCTAACGCTATATATGTTAGATTGAGTCGGATAGTTTATATATATATATATATATATATATATATATATATATATATATATATAAACTATCCGACTCAATAACATATATAGCTTTAGATCTACCAAATTATATATATATATATATATATATATATATATATATATATATATATATATATATAAATATATATATATTATATATATATTATATATATGGTATGTCATAGAGGTGTCATTGATTGGTGGATGTATATTCTAGGAGAATGTGACGGAGTATATCGGAGTTGGACATAGTATACACAATTACAGGAGATATGCAAGTGTACCTTACCAACTTTTCAGTACATACTCATTTCTTTGCTTTGTTATCTTGTTTCTATCTTTCTATATATCATAATGTAGGAATAGTTGATACTTAGCGTCTGAATAGTATTCGGGTGCCGATGTCTATTTATAGATTGTGACGCCCCAGAACCAGAATACTGGAGAGCGGGGGCGTACATAGCCAGCTACGTATATTGAAATGGAATCCACCTCGCTATACGGTCACGGCTGTCTAGATATGAGGGTTTACTACAAGCCAACGGCCTCTTAAGGTCAAGCCTATTGTCTCAATCTCAAACAAGTAATATAGTTACAAGATGTTAGACCACCAAATATACAATAAAAGGCGTCCCAAATATTACATATTCAGCTGATCATGAAGCTAGTCATACAAAATGCGAGGACTAGCAAGAGTTAAGTCATACATGATCAACCCTAGGATTTGTTAATCATGTTACAGCCCGTAGGCAGACAGTAAGTAAATATGCATCGAGCTAACAGGTGCTCGTCGGCTAAACGCCTCAAAAGAATAAATTTACAACGTAGTGAGCGAAACAAAATGGAAAACCCACTCGTAGCCCGGGTTCCTTCTAGTCGCCACCATCGGGCTGGAGGTTCGGTAGATCCTCGGGTGCTGCTCCAAAATCTGGCCACACAAAACCAGCTGGGTCAAACCCCAGAAAGAGCAAGTGCCACAAGGGAGGCCACGAAATAAGAACAAAAGCCAGCATATCAAAACATAAGAAAATAAAAGAAAAGTACAAGTAATAAAGAGTACAACAGGACAATAAATGACTAGGGACGTGGAACCATTCCGGGAGCCAGGTTACAACCCGTAAACCAAACAAGGACCGGGGTTGTAACCCTTCGCCTGAATAGCACTTGGTCTCTACCCATTTATTGTTAAAGATAAGTAAAACAATCATGTTCAGGAGTACCAGGTACTGGGACTAGACGAGACTTAGACAAGGCTGGACACCATCCATTCACAAGCGGCCAAGCAAATACTACGGCTTACTACTTAACTAACTAGGGTTATCACAAGCCTAATTACTAACAAGATGCAAATAAGAAATTTCCAGTCCTAAGCCCTGTAGACTATCCAGTTATCCTTCCGCGGGTTGAGAGTATGGTTGGGTACATCGCCCAGGAGACGATATACCCTTAGGTGACTTAGAGGGTGCAACACATGACAGTGTGATGGAAATGTGCCCTACTCGTCGGCAGGCTACAAGTCCATTTAAAGCGCCCAGATAACGAGATCGCCTGTGACTGGAAATTTTCTATGAACTATAGTTTGATCTAGCCATTAGCCTAATCCATATTCAGTGTGAATCCCTGACCGTGATAACCAGGGAGTCACGTCCTAGACAAGATGTAAGACAAGACAAGACAAGTGGATTGCACAAAGCAGCAAGAATGAACACCCACGGAGTCAGATTTGATTATATGAGTCAAGTTAGCCATCGCAACAGCATCAAGTCAAGTCAAGTTACAAGTTACAGGTTACAAGTTACAAGTCAGAAGTGCGCCGCCACGGGCCACTATCAAGTTATCCAGTTACAAAAATTAATCATGGATCACAGGTTACAAGTTAAGAGCGCACCCCATCGGGTCACTATCAAGAAGATCAGAAAGTACTAAAATCATACTTCACAGAAATCACGAAAACTGTACTAGTCATAAGCAAAACACCAAAAACCGTGCCAGGTCGTGTTGGGTCAAGACAGTCGTGTTGTATGAAACATGATCTCAAAACTCCAATCCACAAAAGAGAAGCCAAGTCCAAGAAAATAAAACCAAACCATCATGGGCAAGTGGGTTGCGCTGGGGATCAGATTGCGCTGGGGGAATGGACTGCGCAGGGGAATGAACTACGCAGGGGATGAACTGCGCTGAGGTTAGCTTGCGCTGGGTCGGGTTGCGCTGAGAGCGGATTGTGCTGGGTCAAGCTGCGCAGGGGATGGGTTGCGCTGAAGGCGAGCTGCGCAGGAGATGAGCCGTGCTAGGGACGGGTTGCGCTGAGATCAAGCGCGCTGGAGAGCGAGCTGCGCAGCGGTTAATTGCGCAAATGGAAAGAAGGCGCTGGAGCTAAAGAGCGCCAGCACGGGTCAGCCCAGCGCAAAGCGCTGGCCAAGGAGTCGCGCAGTCCGGCCTTGCACTAAAGAGCGCAGGCCGAGGATCATCTTCTCCATCAGGCCGAAAGGAAGACCCCAAGAACACCAAATTTCAAATCTTCATATCTTAGCCAAAACAAAACCAAATTTAGATTTTCAAAGTTCTAACTTGTGTAAAATTGAATTCTCTTCTATATGGAAGCCTCAAATCAAGCAAAAATTAAAGTTTAATAGATCAAAACCAAGGAATTTCAAAAATGGTTAAAACTTAGATCTAGAAAAATAGAAGCTCCAAATCATAAAATACCAAGTTCTAATGTTGTTCACCATGGCCTAATCTAGCTAATGGACAAATAAAATAGGGTTCTTATGTGGTGGCAAGGTGCACTTGCCTATGGTGTTGGGTGTTGTGTGGAGGAAGGAAGAAGAAGATGAAGAAATTAATGGAAGTTATGAGGAGAGAGAAAGTTAGGTGGGGTTTTAATGAGGGATGGTGTGTTGTGTTGAGGGTGGAGGTTAACTAGGGTGGTCCAATGCATACTAAACCAAACCAAACCAATTCTTTCTCCATAAAATAAAACCACGTCAGGTCCAAAACCCATTTTACGAGAAAATCAAAATTCGCAAGTTAAGCCAAAACTCAATTACAGGCCAAAATTCGAGAAAATAAAATACAGGTCCAAAATACATATAAGCCTAATTAAAATACGTATTCCAAAATACGGGCATTACATAGATATCGAGTATCGACACTAGGCATGATAATATATTAAATTTGTGTTCATTGATATGATGGACAACAGGACACGGACACGATGGATGATGATGATATGATACGAAGTCTGACATGAGATATCTGTCATGCCCCAGAACCAGAATATTGGAGAGCGGGGGCAGACACAGCCAGCTACGTATATTGAAATGGAAACCACCTCGATATACGGTCACGGCTGTCTAGAAATATGAGGGTTTACTACAAGCCAACAGTCTCTTATGGTCATGAACAAGCCTAATATCTCAATCACAAGCAAGTAAGTATGGTCGCAAGATGTATGATCTTTAAATATACAATGATAAGGCGTCCCAAATATTACATATTCAGCTGATCATGAAGCTAGTCGTTACAAAATACGGGGACTAGCAAGAGTTTAGTCGTACATGATCAACCCTAGGATTTGTTAATCATGTTTACAGCCCGTAGACAGACAGTAAGTAAAAGTGCATCGAGCTAACAGGTGCTCGTCGGCTAAACGCCTCAAAAGAATAGTTTTACAATAGAGTGAGCGAAACAAAATAGAAAACCCACTCGTAGCCCGGGTTCCTTCTAGTCGCCACCATTGGGCTGGAAGCTTGGTAGATCCTCGGAAGCTGCTCCGAAATCTGGCCACACAAAACCAGCTGGGTCAACCCCAGAAAGAGTAAGTACCACAAGGGGGCCACGAAATAAGAACAAAAGCCAGCAATTAGCACAAGAAAAATAACATTTAAAACTAGAATTTATGAAAACATGTCAGGATGATATACGACGAGATAACCATAGAACTATTCCGATAGCCAGGTTACAACCCGTAAACCAAACAAGGACCGGGGTTGTAACCCTTCATCTGAACAGAACTTAGTTTTCCACCATTTATCGGCAAGATAATAATGTAAGAAATTAAGACAGGAAGCAATCTTGTACTGGATCAAGACATGGCTAAACTAGTTATACCTCATTCAATCAATCACGGCCAAGCAGATACTACGGCTTACTACTTTAACTAACTAGGGTTATCACAGGCCTAATTACTAACAAGATGCAGTAAGATTGTTCCACAGCCACAAGCCCTGCAGACCATCCAGGTTACCCAGGTCGAAAATTAGGGTTGAATTCAGGTGGGTACATCGTCCAGAAGACAAATGTACCCTTAGGTGACTTAGAGGGTGAAACACGCGACGGTGTGCTGGAAATGTGCCCTACTCGACGGCAGGCTACAGATCCCAAGAGCGCCCAGGTAACGGGATTACCTGTAGCTGTGCCAATCTCTTCATGACTACTGTGTTATTCTAGTTATTAACCTTAATCCATTTTAGTAGGTACTCCTGACCGTGGTACTCAGGAGTCCCATCCTAGACATGATGCAAGACAGGACAAGTGGATTTAACAAGCAAGCAAGAAAGAACCACCCACGGTATCAAGGCAGGTCAAGTTAAGTTATCAAGATAAATCATGTCAGGGTACTTGTCAGGAGTGCGCCACGACGGGCCACTATCATGTCAGGTTGGGCATACCAGGAGTGCACCACTACTGGTCACTGTCGCGTTATGCTAGTTCCTTGTCATACCATGCCATGTACCATAGTCATTCCAAACATATTAAGTAAAATCAAGTTCATGACAAAAGGCGTAAGGATATAAAATAGGCGTAAAATATCTAATAAAATATCAATATACAGGGCTATAGAAAAGCCAAGCTTAAAGAAGTAAGACCACAACTCCAAGAGCCAATGGGTTAAGCAAGGGGTCAGCGGAGCAGCGTAGGTAAAAAGTCACGCACGCCAGAGAGCAGCGTAGGTAAAAAGTCACGCACGCTACAGAGAGCAGCGTAGGTAAAAAGTCACGCACGCTGAGAGAGCAGCGTAGGTGAAAAGTCATGCACGCTACAGAGAGCAGCGTAGGTGAAAAGTCACGCACGCTGAGAGAGCAGCGTAGGTGAAAAGTCACGCACGCTTCAGAGAGCAGCGTAGGTGAAAAGTCACGCACGCTTCAGAGAGCAGCGTAGGTGAAAAGTCACGCACGCTACAGAGAGCAGCGTAGGTGAAAAGTCACGCACGCTTCAAGGAGACACGCTTCCAACATGAAGCGTACCCAAGTCTGCGTACGCACGCTAAAGAGCGTGCGCAGCTCAGTGTGCGTAAGCTAAACAGCTCTGCACACTGCTCACTGTCTTCTCCAAACAGCAAGAACACCATGGTTGAACTCAAGGCTACACAGCATCATAACTTGGCCATCCGAACTCCAAATCCGGATTTCCAAAGTTCCAATTTGGGTGGAATTGAATGCTCTTCCACATGGGAACATCAAAACTCATAGAAAACCAACTAAAATAGATCAAAACATGCAAAAATCCAAAAATAGGAAGACTTAGATCTAGAACAATGGAGACTCCAAATCACAAAATGCCAAGAACTAATGTTGATCACCATGTCCTAATCTAGCAAATGGACAAATAAAAAAGGGTTCTCATGTAGTGGCAAGATGCACTTGCCTATGGGTGGGTGTTGTGTAGAGGAAGGAGAAGAGTGTTGTGTAGAGGAAGGAGAAGAAGAAATTTAATAGAGGTTATGAGGAGAGAGAAAAAGTTGGTGGAGTTTTAAAGTGGGTGGGATGTGGTGTGTTGAGGGTGGAGTATAGGCTAAGGTGTGCCAATGCATAATAAACCAAATCAAACCAACCCAATCCAAACCAATTAAAACCGAACCATGACAAAACCCAAAATACGAGAAATACCGAAATTCCACAAGTTAAGAAAAATAAAAATACATGCCAAAATCCAGATACGAGTATAAATACGAAATACGGGAAATACGAGAAATGAGGGTGACAACTCTACCCACCTTAAAAGAATTCCATCCTTGGAATTTAATCAAGGAGGTAGAGATTGTTATGACAAGCTACATTAAGCACCGGCAAGTTACACTAAGCAGTTCAATCATGCAATCATACAATGCAAGCAAGGAAGGGAAAACGTAAGGCATAAGAAAGACATACCTCACGAGTCAAACAGGGAGGGATATCGCGATCGGATGTCGTCCTCACGCTCCCACGTTGACTCACTTAGAGAGTGATGACCCCAAGCAACACGGACTAATTTAATAGTCTTGTTCTTGAGTGTCTTCTCCCTCCGGTCCAATATAGACACGGGCCTCTCCTCATACGAAAGGTTGGTACCAACAACCAATTCCGAATGGTCTAGGATGTGGCTCGGGTCCGGAATATACCGTCGTAATTGGGACATATGGAATACATCATGCACCTCACTTAGCTACGGCAGAAGAGCGAGACGATAGGATACATCTCCTACTCGCTCTAGAATATCGAACGGCCCTATATACCTAGGACTAAGCTTTTCTCGCACACCAAAGCGAATGATGCCGCGGTTAGGCGAGATCCTAAGGAATACATGGTCGCCGACAGCAAATTCTAAGGGACGTCGATGAGCATCGGCCCAATGGCGCTGGCGGTCCTGGGCAACTCGGAGGTGATCTCTGACCTTCCTGACCACTTCAACCGTCTGAGAAATCAATTCGGGCCCGAGCATCTGCCCCTCCCCGAGATCGTCCTATGCTAGCGGGGATCTGCACTTTCTGCCATAAAGAGCCTCGAAGGGTGCCATCTGGATACTGGCCTGATAACTGTTGTTGTACGAGAATTCCACCAGGTACAGATGATTCTCCCATGAACCACCGAAGTCGAGCGTACAAGATCTCAGCATATCTTCAAGAGTCTGGATTGTGCGCTCTGATTGACCATCCGTCTGCGGGTGATAAGCTGAGCTGAATTGAAGGTGAGTCCCCAAACTCTTCTGTAAGCTGCGCCAAAAGTGTGATGTGAATCTTGAATCCCAGTCCGAGGTGATGCTGAATGGCACACCGTGAAGCCTGATGATCTTTCTGAGATACATCTCTGCTAACTGCGCCGTCGACTGCCCAACTCTGAATGGAAGAAAGTGTGCCACCTTGGTAAGCCTGTCCACAATTATCCAAATAGCATCTCTGTCGGCCGGAGATCTGGGCAATCCGGTCACGAAATCCATGGTTATATGCTCCTATTTCCATTCTGGGATCGATAAGGGTTGAAGAAGTCCAGCGGGCCTGTGATGTTCAGCTTTAACTGTTGGCAAACCATACACCGAGAGACAAACCGGGCTATCTTCCTCTTCATGCCATTCCACCAGAAATACTGACGAATATCACGGTACATCTTCGTACCACCCGGATGAATAGAATATTGTGAACTGTGGGCCTCTGCCATGACTTTCTGTCTGATATCTCCACTGGGTACACAAAGACGAGTGCCGTGCCGAAGTGTACCATCTTCATAGATACATAACTCTGGCCTTCTTCCTGCTTCATACTCTGCTCTAAGTCGCTGGATCTTGGAATCTGTTGACTGCGCCACCCAGATTCTCTCAACTATGCTGGACTGAACCTGTAGACTGGCCATCAATGTCACGCTGGTTGGAAGAACCACTTCAATTTCCATCTTCTGAAGATCTGCCAATAATTCTGGTTGCGCCGTCAGGAAATAAACTCCGGCTCTCCTGCTCAATGCATCTGCTACAACGTTGGCCTTCCCGGGATGATACTGCAAATCCACATCATATTCCACTAGTAGCTCGAGCCATCTTCTCTGCCGCATATTAAGGTCCTTCTGGGTGAAAACATACTTCAGGCTCTTATGATCAGTAAAGATCTCCACTCTATCTCCGTACAAGTAGTGTCTCTACAACTTCAAAGCAAACACTACCGCCACCATTTCCAAGTCGTGGGTCGGGTAATTCTTCTCATGATCACGTAGTTGACGTGATGCATAAGATATTACCTTTCCATGCTGCATCAAGACATACCCCAATCCTCTGCCTGAAGCGTCGTAATAAACTGTGAATCCTCCGATCCCATCTGGATGGGTGAGAATGGGATCCGTTATCAAACCTCGCTTCAACTTCTCAAATGATTCCTGACACTCTGCTGTCCAAACAAACGGCACATCCTTGCGGGTCAACTGGGTCATCGGCGCTGAAATCCTTGCAAAATCTGAAACGAACCGCCGGTAGTAGCCGGCCAGTCCAAGAAAGCTGCGAACCTCTGCCACTGAGCTGGGTACCGACCATTACTCGATAGCCACAATCTTCTGGGGATCCACTTCCACTCCTCCTCGGGTAATGATGTGACCCAAGTATGAAATGCGATCGAGCCAGAACTCGTATTTACTGAACTTGGCGTACAACTGATGCTCCCTAAGCGTCTGAAGGACGACTCTGAGATGCTGCTCATGCTCTACTTTACTCTTGCTGTAGACTAGGATGTCATCTAGGAACACGATCACAAATTGATCCAAGTAAGGCATAAAAATGCGATTCATGAGGTCCATGAATACGGCCGACGCATTGGTCGCTCCAAAGGGCATAACAAGGAACTCCCAATGTCCATACCTCGATCTGAATGCTGTCTTCGGGATATCCTGCTCTCTGACTCTGATCTGGTGGTATCCCGACCGCAAGTCGATCTTCGAGAACACTGAAGCCCCTATGAGCTGATCAAACAAGTCATCTATCCTCGGAAGAGGGTACCTGTTCTTGATTGTCACCGAATTCAAGGTACGATAATTAACATATAGCCTGGACATACCATCCTTCTTTTTTACAAGAAGCATCGGGGCTCCCCAAGGCGATCCACTTGTACGGATGAATCTCTTGGTCCTCAGTTCTTCAATCATCTTGTACAAAATCTCCAATTCTGAAGGCGCCATTCTGTAGACTTGCTCTGATACTGGTGCTGTCCCGGGAATCAAGTCTATAGTGAACTCAATCTCCCACTCCGGCGGCATTCCTGGAAGCTCCTCTGGAAAGACATCTGGAAATTCTTCAACTATCTGCGGTAACTGCACTGCTGCTACTGCCATCCGTAATACTGGGGAAGATGGCTCCACTGCGCCCCTAGAAAACGAAAACTCTGGCTCGCCGTGGATACTAAAGACAACTCTGCCAATGTGGCAGTCTATCCTAGCATACTGGTTCCTCAACCAATCCATGCCTAGGACTACATCATAGTCTGCCATAGGAAACTCTATGAATCTAGCGGGGAACTTCCTACCGCTAACTACGATCCAACACGAGGAAAACACACGATCTACTCCCACAAGGCCATTACCAGTGAGTATATTGAGCCTCACTGATAATGACTCGGGCTCCAATCCTATCCGTATCGCGAATCGTGCAGACATAAATGAATATGATGCACCAGAATCAAATAATACAGACGCTGGAGAGGAGTTGACGAGAATAGTACCTGCCACAACCTCACCTGGTGCAACTTCTTCTTCCATAGCCATCATCACGGCCTGACCTTGTCCCCTGGCTGCTGGTCCCCTCTGCTGGAAACCTCTCTGCCTATTCTGGGTATGAGCTTGGGCTTGTGCATACTGCTGGGGGTACTGTTGCTAGAATGCCTGAGACTGAGGCAACAAGGGCCTCGAAGACTGATGTAGGTCCTAAAAAAATCAAGTTGCATCAATTAACAAAGTCAAAAATTCAAGATATTCACCATTTTGATGAGTTGCACAGACAACAGATTGCGCAGACATCACTTTGCGTAGGTTGGTTTGCGCATGTTCCCAACTGCGCAGGCTGACGTGGCAGAAGTCATCATTGACTGAATCAAATCAGATCTTCTTGACAGCTGACAACATGAATAACGAGGAGGTTGTTCTTTTTGATGCCGTACAGTGCTCGAGGGCGGCTGACAGGTGGCAGCGCAATCCGTGGTTGCGCAAACCATTCATGCGTAATCCGTGGTTGCACAAACCATTTCTGCGTAGTTCACTTTACGCATTCTACCAACATAACTGACTAATTATATGTGGCATTCATGCCATCAAATGCTCATTACGTGGCAACTGTCTATGCACGATCATGCGCATTTCAATCAACTAATGCCATGTGTCTCAGATAGTTGGCCCACGATCCAATAACTGTCTGCGCAATCCAGTGCTGCGTAAATCAGTTGCTGTGCAAATCAGCTTGCGCAGTCCAAAATAACTGAAAGTTAGTTATTTTTAGAACTCTATAAATAGAGTTTCAAGTCTTCATTTTAAGGGGGATCAAGATCAGAGATCAAAAATTAGAGAATTCAGGAGTTCCTGTCAAAGTGCTGCTGCATTCTTCCGAGACTTTTGTCTTCAACTTCAGAGGCTTTTGCCTTCAATTTCCAGAGTTGTTTTCAACTTCAAAGGCTTCGTCTTCAAATTTCACATCGTCCAAGGGATAAAGCAATCGTCATCAAGATTGGATTCCTATAGTTGTAATTTTTCCAGAATTCTTGTAATCTTTATTACAGTTTGTATCAATAAAGTTTTATACTTTTGTTTTTGCAAACAAAATGGCGACTCTGCTGGGGACAACTTTCTCCTCCGACGAGGAAGTAGCAACTCAATGTGACGTAGCGTCTATCGGGAAGACGCAGAAGACACTGGTTGTTAAGGTCAACCAGACAGCCTACGAGGCGATGCTCAACTCCAAGACCACTCCCCGTATTGTAGCCACTTCTGCCAAAAGCAAAGTGCGCTCAGTTTGGGTCTCCAAGTCTGCACAATCTGGCAGTTTTGCCACCAAGGATGCTGTACCAACTGTTGCACAATCTACTAGTCAGATTGCTGCACAAACTGCTGTGCCAACTGTTGCACAGTCTGTCTCAGCAACTGCTACATAATCTGTTGCAGTCAAGGCTGTGCAATCTGTTGCAACTGTTGTACAGGCTACTTCATATGCTGCCTTGTCAAAACAGAAGACTCCTATGACTCTGGCGCAATTGGCAGTGGCTTTTCCTGCGTAAAATAGCACTCCAGTAACTAAAATACATCCCAAGCACTCTAAGACAAGAACTCCTGATGCACTTCCTACCAAAGCTTCTAATGCACAAATGACTAGTGCACCTTCCAGCCAGGCGTAAACCAAGTCTGCGCAATCCAAGAAAAATAGCCTTTTGGCTAAATTCCTTTCTTCTCACAATAAAAGAAGAGATTCTACTCCTCTTCCCAAACACCCTATTGCCTCTGCGCAATCTACTGAGGGTAGTCCTTTGACTATTCCTCCTTCTCTTCAAAGCAAAGGAAAAGGTCCATTGGTCTTTTTTCAAACTTTCTTTCTCATGACTTGGAAGATAACAGAGGGAAACGCTCTTTAGCTAACCCTTCATCTCAAAACAAAGGAAAAGGCCCTTTGGTCTTTTCTTAGTCTTCTTCAGTCTTTACTGAAAAAGATCCATCTCAATGTGTCTCGGCACCAATCAGTTCGAGAACTTTGGCGAACAAGGATTCTTCTTTCCTTTATAACAAGAGTACTTGTACTAATCAAAGAGGTATTCTGCCTACTCCGATAGCAGAATTCCAGGACCTCCCGACTTTCCAAATTTGTCGTTCCAGACAGGGAAAACTGTTAGTGTCTCAAACAGAAACTCCTGGGGGTGAATTTGCTGATCTTAGAACTTATCTTAATCGACCCACTTCGGTAAAACGAAAACAGCCAATGCCGAAGGTCAAACATCATCAGAAACAAATCTCCAAGGTCAAAAATCCTGACACTTATGCCAATGAAGTGAGTACTTCCCTGTATACTCAAGGGACTAAACATTTAAAGAATCGGAATCATGTTCCAAATCTTATCAAAGAACAGATCCCTCGGAACTTTCCTCGTCCTGTTGTAGATCTTCGAGAACATCTAAGACAAAAACAGGATAATGTCTCAATATCTCCATCTCAACCATCTGATCATCACTGTAATCATAAAGTCATCATCCAATGCTGTTGTCAAATGACAAAACGATCTGTCTTCGATCGTTTAACTTTTGCTAAATCTGAACCTATGTCAGAAGAAGACGAAGTTTTGTATACTTCTGTTAACATGACTTCCCGAGACACTGTGGGTAAAAGATGCTCTAAGCATGGTAGACTCCGTAAGCCAAGCCAGCGGTATTTGGAATTACTTCAAGAATCTTCTGAAGGAGTATTTCAACATACCCGTTCTCGAAGCCGAGATACAACCGGTCAAAGAAATCTTCCTCAAAATCCTTCAGGTCATCTTCCTGTTTCTCAGTCAGGAGATGATTCGTTTTTTTATTATGATGCATCCAGTGAAAGTTCTGAACAAACATTATCTTCCACTGTGCCAAGAGAAGTGACGGCTTATGTTGTCACCGATGATCCAGATGCTTCAACCTCCGCCAATCAAGAACAGCGAATTGCTGCACTCGAAGACAAATTAAAAACCATGGCTGAGATGGTTGCTAGTATGCATTCCATCATTGTAGCACAGCATGTTACACCACCAATTGCACCTATTACTAGTCCAGAGATCATAGCATCTTCAATACCTGCCAATACTGGGCTGGGGGTAGTGCCTCCCCAAATGCCTCATGTACAAGTGCAAGTACAAACTACGCCTAGCCAGTCAGGAGCTGGGGGTAGTGCTTACAACGCTGTTCCTCCTCCCACCACTACAACTCAACCTGCTCCTTCTTCTTCATCAGAAGACGCCAATGAAGCTGTCAAACTCTTACGAACCCAATTTGAAGCATTTAAAGAGAAAGACAATCTACAAAGGTTGGGGATTAAACAGCCCTATCCGGTTGAATGGAAGGACGTCCCGTTTCCCCCAAAGTACAAAATCCCTACAATCTCTCTGTTCGATGGCAGTACTTCCCCGAGTCAATTCATCAATCATTTTGAGGTAATGACTGTTCAACTTCAGCCAAATGACGCTCTTCTTACCAGAGTGTTCGTCGGTTGTTTAGCCGGCGTAGCATACGACTGGTACAGAAGTTTGCCCGATGGTTACATCACATCCTTTTCAGGTCTCAAACAAATCTTTCTGGAACGGTTCTATGAAGGATTTAATGATATGACTATGTCAGCTCTCAACAAAATCAAACAAAAACATAATAAAACTGCTGAGAGCTTTATTGAACGGTTCTGCCGTGAAGCTTTGAAAATGCCTCCAGGGACTCCAGCTGCTATCACTATTGATACTTGTAAGGCAAATCTTTTACCTATTATCAGTATGTGGACGGGATCTACCCAATTCCAAGATTGGCCCTCATTCATCGTCAACGCCAAAGCTGCTGAAGTGAGTGCTGACAAGTTCAAACAATTGGGGGTACAAATGTCTAATCCTGATCGCGATGAGCATCAGAATTCAGGTGGTGGCAATCGCCAGAACAATCGCAAAGCGAAAGAGACTTTGAACATTAACTTGAACAAAAATAAAGAATCTTTGGCTGTCAACGTGGTCCCACCTACATCTACTCCTACTCCTTCTGCACCTCCACCGAGGGAACCTCGTCCGAAGGTAGAATATTCCTTTGACGAAAATGACACAGCAAGTATCTTTGAGTGTTTACTCAAAAGCAACAAAATTCAACTCCCTGATCCAAAGAAACCTGATAAAGTCAATAAGACTGATCATCCCAAGTATTGTGTCTATCACCGATTCATTGGACATCCTACTCGAGCATGCTATGTGCTCAAAGGTAAGATTCAAGAGCTTGTCAATGCTGGTGTAGTCACTTTGCAACAAGATGAGAAGACTGTTACTGCAAATATGGTCGCAGTCCAATTTGGAGATTTTTCTCCGCAGATGATACAGCATGGTGTCATTCCAATTCCTAAAGCAACCCTTGAGATTGAGAATCTCCCATTTCCATCCAATGAAGGTCTTATTCCCTTGTCTCTTGACAATGGTGAAATTATGTGGATCCATCCTGATCTTGCTCCAGAATTTGAGATATCTTCCAAGAAGAAAACTCGTTCTAAAAGCAAAACCAAGATTTGCAACATGGTATCTTTTAATCCCATTGTTGACGAAGAGATTCTGTTAGGCACCAGATCAGGAAAAGCTTATTTGAAAGATCATTCTGAAGGTCAAAAGGATCATGCTTCTTCTTCCGAACCTGCTCCGGCACAACCTGTATCTGCTGAAGAGGTCCCTTCTACATCTTCACCAGTTGTAGTATCAATTCCTCCTAAGCCAACAACGGCTGATAAAGGCAAGCAACAAGTTCGATTTGACAAACCTCTAAAGAAGTCATCTCCTACTGGGCTTGAGAAGCCTTACAACTTTGATATATTAGCTCAATTAGCTAATACACCAGCTAGGCTGTCAATCTTTGAACTCTTGCATCTTTCCAAAGAGACACGAGAAACTCTAAGTGAAGCTCTGATGCAGGCCGAAACTTGTTTAACTCTTCTCAAGAAGCCAGAATCAGAACCAGTCTCTTGTCATCACAGTCATAGTGTCTTGGAACTGATCCCAAATATTACCTTCACTCAGGATGATATGCTAATGGAAGATAATAGACATGATCGTCCTCTTTACTATACAGGATATGTAGATTCAATGAAGGTTGATCGTATCCTGATAGATCCAGGGTCTGCACTTAGTATTATGCCAAAGACAATGCTAGATGCATTGAAGATACCAGTGCATAGTCTTTCAACCACGATCACTACTATTCTGGGATTTAACCAAGGAAAGAGTGAACCTTTGGGCAAGATTCGCCTAAAACTCCAAATAGGCAATCTTCGCACAAAGGTGACCTTTTATATCATTGACAATCATGGTTGTTCTTACAATGCTCTCCTGGGAAGGCCATTCCTCCATGAACACAATGTCGTTCCATCAACTCTTTATCACTGCTTTAAATACGTTGATGACAAAGGACAAGTTCACAAGGAAGTTGCAGACCTTTATCCTTTCAATGGTGTTGAAGCTTATTGCAACGATGCTCGTATGTACAAGGATGAATTTATGAAGGTGGTATTGGCTATGGATACTGAAGAAGATCAAAAAGCAGTACCTCAAGACACTCTTATCATACCTGTTAAGGGGCGAGTTTCTCATCCTCAATCTTCCAAACCACTGGTTATTCACTTACCAGTTCAAAAGAAATCAGTTGATGCTGATGAAAATCAAAGGGAGCTCACCTCTTCTGAGCCACTTGTTATCGACTTACGTCGTAACAAAGACAAAAAGCAGCTCATTTCTTCTGAGCCACTTGTTGTTGATCTAAATCGCAACAAGGAAAAAAGGGAGCTCACCTCTTCTGAGCCATTTGTTATCAACCTCCGTCGTAACAAGCCTCCTCCACGTTCTTCTTCTCCCCCTCTTGTAATCAATTTGACCAAACCTGCTAAGGTTAAAGGTCTTGATGTAAATACTGATGTACAAATCAATAAAAAAGCACCTACTTTCCAGTATATTGATGTTATTTATTATACTAAAAGTTATTTGGATATGTTAGATAGCTTCCAATCAATTACACTGGAAGTCGTACAAACTCTTCAGACAGAAGTCTCGCTTGAAGATCCAGATGATTCTTATCGTATTCACCCTTCTTTGAAGAAAGGTGAAAGTCCAGCCTTTTTTTATAAAAGACCGGAAACAAAGATTAACTATACGGATGATAGCAAAGTTAACGATACGGGACGTCTCCAGTTCCATCGTTATAGTCAACAATCAAAAGACATCCTCCGAAAGATGGGTTACGACTTCAAGAGCGGCCTTAACTATGGTAAAGGTAGACGAACTCCCATTCGTACAACAGTTCCAAACGGAAAATCACAAATGTATTATGACAGGACCAAGAAAGGTCTCGGATATACTTCTCCTCTACTCTTATCCCCAGCAGCTTCTGAATCAGATAGTGAAGAACGTTCTAATTCTTCTGATTCCAGATCATGGGATTCCGATACCAGTATTGGTGAAGTCCATCGTATAATCGTATCTTCTAACATGGTCTCTGTTGAACTACCAGAAGGCTGTGATGAAGATGTTGAAGAAAGTCCGGAAACAGATCCTTAGGCTCAACATATGGATAACCAATGGGTACTTCGTTTTGAACAACGTGAACCTCCTACTGAAGATCAACTAATTCAAATTGATGTAGGGGAAAGAGAGTCACCTCGGCCAATCTTTATTAGCAAGAATCTTCCAGAAGCAGATAAGCAAGAGTTGATTCTTCTCATTAAAGAATACATAGACGTCTTTGTTTGGAGTTACGAAGACATGCCAGGTTTAGATCCCAAGATTGCTACTCACAAACTGAACATTCTTCCTAATGCTAAACCAGTCAAACAGCAACAAAGGCGATTTAAGCCTGAAATGATGGACGCAATTGATGATGAAGTCAAGAAGCTCATCGCTTGTGGCTTTATTCGAGAAGAGCAGCATCCTGATTGGGTAGCCAATGTAGTCCCAGTTCTGAAGAAAACTGGAAAAGTTCGAGTCTGCATCGACTTCCGAGATCTCAATGAAGCATGTCCGAAAGATGAATTTCCTCTTCCTATCACAGACGTTATGATTGACAATACTTGTGGGTTCGAGCGAATATCTTTTATGGATGGATTCTCCGGATATAATCAGATTAAAATGCATCCTGAAGATGAAAAGCATACATCTTTTCGTACTCCTCGAGGAGTCTATTGTTACACAGTGATGCCATTTGGTCTCAAGAACGCTGGTGCAACCTACCAACGGGCTATGAGTACTATTTTCAGAGAATATCTTCGTAAAATAGTCGAATGCTACATTGACGATATTGCTGTCAAAAGTCGTCTAAAAGAAGATCACATCCATGATTTGAGAATAATATTTAATCTCATGCATCAACATCAGCTCAAGATGAATCCTACCAAGTCATTCTTGGGTGTCTCTAGTGGCAAATTTCTCGGCTTCGTCATTACCTCTAAGGGTATACACGTGGATTCCGAGAAGATCAAAGCCATCCAAGAGATGCGTCCTCCACGCAACCTAAAAGAGCTACGAGGATTCCAAGGCCGACTTGCGTACATCAGGCGATTTATTTCGAACTTGTCTGGACGTTGCAGACCATTCACTCAATTAATGAAGAAGGGTGTATCTTTTGTTTGGACCGAAGAGTGTCAACGAGAATTCGACGATATCAAACAATATCTTATGAACCCACCAGTTTTGGTGCTACCTATCTCTGGCATTCCATTCTTGATGTATGTCCGTGCTATGGACCATTCATTGGGTGCTTTACTTGCCCAAAAGAACAAAGAAGGCCATGAACATGCTATCTACTATCTTAGCCGAACTATGATTGGTGCTGAACACCATTATAGTCCGGTAGAGAAAGAATGCCTGGCTCTCATGTTTTCTGTGCAAAAGACGAGGCATTATATCATTGGTCAAACTATTCATGTTATATCTCGAGTTAACCCTCTCCGGGTACTCATGAAGAAACCGAGTACACTTAATTCTCGGTTGGCTACATGGGCAATCCTGCTAGCTCAATATGACATGGTGTATGTTCCACAGAAATCTGTCAAAGGTCAAGCATTGGCGGACTTCTTAGCAGCTCATCCTGTGCCTGAAACATCTAAACTCTATGACGAAATTCCTGACGAGACATTAGAAGTCAACATGATCTCCAAAGAATTTCCAACCTGGCGTCTATTCTTTGATGGTGCATCAAGAATTGGACCAAATGTTGCTATAGTGGCAGGTGTTGGAGTTGTTCTCGTTTCTCCAGACGTATTAACTATCCAAAGAGCCTATTCTTTAGACGAACCTTGCTCCAACAATATGGCAGAGTACAATGCCTTACTTGTCGGCCTTCAGCTAGCTAAACAACTGAATGTTGAATATCTGGAAGTCTATGGTGATTCTAAACTGGTTGTGAACCAGGTTAGAGGAACCTATGAAGTCCGTCATCAAGACCTGGTGCCTTATCATGAAGCGGCAATCAATATAGCTACATCATTCAAAGCTTTCTTCATCGACTATGTTCGATGAGCTTGCAATACTGAAGTCGATGCTTTGGCCAATCTTACAGCTGTCTTAGCCATCACTATCAAAAGACATCAGGTGGTGGTTATTTTTAACCGAGAATTATTCTGTATCGAAAATAATCGTAATATTGAATTTAGTAATCTTGCTGAAGTCAATGTTATTGATGACGATTGGAGAACTCCTTTTATCGATTTCGTAGTACATGATATACTCCCTGAAGATCCTAAGGAGGCTACAAGCGTTCGACGTCGATCTCTACGATTTTATTACAATCAAACCACCAAAACACTCTATCGGCGAACTTATGATGGTCTTCTTCTACGCTGTTTAGCTGGTGATGAAGCCAAACAAGTGTTGCGTGAAGCTCATGATGGCGTCTGTGGAGCACATCAACCTGGTCCTAAATTACAGGATCGTATTCGACGCATGGGTTACTATTGGCCCTCTATGGTATCAGATACCATTGAATATGCAAAGAAATATCGTGCTTGTCAAATCCATGCAGACTTCATTCATCAACCCTCGGAATTCTTACACCCGACTGCTGCTTCCTGGCCTTTTGAAGCTTGGGGTATGGACATCATAGGTCCTATTAATCCTCCTTCTTCTAGAGGACATCGGTTCATATTGGCGATAACCGATTACTTCTCCAAGTGGGCTGAAGCTATACCTCTGGCTGAAGTCAAGACTAGCAGTGTCATCAACTTCGTTAAATACTATGTCATCTGTAGATTCGGTATACCTTGCAGAATCATTCATGACAATGGACCTCAATTCATTAGTCAGAAGTTCACTAGATTCTGCGATGATCATCGGATTAACAATGTTGCTTCGACGGCCTACAATCCTGCTGCTAATGGTTTAGCTGAAGCCTTTAACAAAACCATTATTAAGCTCCTTAAGAAATTTGTATCCACTAACAAACGGAATTGGAGCGAGAAACTTGGCGAATGTCTTTGGGCCTATCGAACTACAGTCCGTAATCCCACAGGCTTTACACCTTTCTCTTTGGTGTATGGCTGTGAAGCTGTCCTTCCTTTGGAGTTACAAATTCCTTCTTTAAGGATTGCTATTGCCAATGAACTCACCACAGAAAACAATGACCTTCTTCGACTTCAAGAGTTAGAGGCATTGGATGAAAAGCGGTTAATGGCTCAACAGCATATTGAGTTATACCAAGCCCGCATCTCAAAGACATTTAATCGTAAAGTGAAGGTCAGAGCCTTTCAGCAAGGAGAACTTGTTCTAACGGTCAGACGTCCTATGACTATGACTCATATGAGCAAAGGGAAATTCGATGCGAAATGGGAAGGTCCCTATGTTGTGAGCAAAGTCTTCTCAAACGAAGCTTATCAACTTTCAGAACTTGATGGTCGAGTTGCTATGATGCCTATCAATGGCAAATTCTTAAAGAAGTATTATGTATAAATGTGAATACTTGTAAATTATCAGACAGAATCAAGTTCATGAATAAAATTCAAATTTTATTATATGATAGTACATATTAAAGATCACTATCATCTTTTTCTACATTGGGACGAGGGCCGCTGCCGTCCTTCTCAAAAATGCGGTCAGCAAAAGAGCCAAAAACCTTCTTGCTGGATCCTACAAGAAACTTGCAGGCGGCCATCCTCATGGCTTCTTCTTCTTTAGTCTTTCCTGGTTCGAGCAGGAAGTCCAAAATGTCCCGTGGTGACTGGGGTGCAGACGAACCTTCGCCTGCTTCTGCTTCCTTTGGCTGAACTGGATCGGCAGGGTGTTCTTCAATACCCTTCTGAACCTTCGAGACAGTCTCAACCTTCTTAGATGCTTCTCCGAAAGACATTTTTATGTTGAAGAGTAGAAGTGTTCGTTTCTGTCAGATTTCTGCTATATTTATAGACAGAAGTTCCTCAATTAATGAAGCATTACATTCATCCGACGGTTCATCCGTTCATTAATGCCTGACGTTCATCCGTTCATTTATCACATTCATCCGATGGTTCGTCCGTTCATTAAACACCTGACGGTTCATCCGTTCATTTATTACTCTCATTCAACGGTTCGTCCGTTCGTTAATATCTGACGGTTCATCCGTTTATCTATTTTGACGGTTAACCCGTTTATTTATTATCATTTGACGGTTAATTCGTTCATTTCAACATCATTTGATGATTTACCCGTTCTTTCATCATTACTTGACGGTATTCCCGTTCATTTATTTTTATATACATTGACGAGTCATCATCGTTCATCTTCTATATCAGCAATTTGTCGTTTTCGATTAAATTGCCAATAAATATATCATATCTATCTATTATTTATATCTGAATAAGATATGCAATAAATAATGGAGCCACAACAAAATGTCCTTTATATCAAAAAAATAAGACATTACAAAAATACAGCTACAGCAACAAAACCCAAATACAAAATCAAGAAGGAGGGACAATCAGATTGTCAATTTGCTGCTTCAATGTCTGCAGCTCTTCTTCGTGTGTTGACGCTACTATCTTTCTTGCCTCCTCCATCCCGCTGTCTTCATCAAAAATGGGCATATCTACTGTCCTGCGGGTGATCTCTTCACCATGAGTGGTCTCATACTCATTCCTTTCTTCAATCAATGCATTAAATTGTTCAATCACCAGTTGGTGATTAACAGTTTCTTCTTCAAACTCTTGTTGGAGGCGAGTAATTTCAGCCTTCAGCTCAGCAAGTCGCCGTCCTTTACTTTCAGCTACTAGGGTAATTGATTCTATTTTAGAATTATATTCAGCTGATTTTGCTGAATGAGCTTCTAATAGATTTTGAAGAGTTAACCTTTCCATATCAGCAGCTTGAGCTAGCCGCTCAAATTCAGCTTGTACTAAAGAGTTTACATCTTTCTTCTTGAGTTCTTTATACTTCTTGATGGAGACTTCTAATTCATCCAGTATATGTTCAAGGAGAGTGGCCTGAGCTTCGTCTTCTTGGTCTCTTATGGCTCTTATCAAGAAAGAAGTGGGCTTCCTAACCATAATGAAGTCAGCCCCTTCTTTCTCTATCATTTTATGGACGAGAGATCCCAGCGATTCAAAGAAGCATTTAGTAAATGACTGGATAACCTGCTGATTGATGGCTAAAGTTCCAGGAGTCGCTGCTACTCCCGATGATGACGGAGTAACAGGTTGCTCGATTCTTTGAGGTTGGACAATAGGCTCTTTAAATAAGGGAGCCAGAGTAGAGCTGGTTGCTCCTCCTGCTTGATCTTCTGCAAAAGTAAAATTATTATTTTACTAATTGATTGTTGATGAACAAAAAGATCAAATTAAGAGCAATGTTACCTTGGTTTGGTTTAACAACGAGTTCATTCCTTACTGGAATGGAATACTGTTGAACAGAAGTAGCCTCCGCTGCAACAGCCTGACTACTGCCCGCCTCAGAACCACAAGATAAATGATGACTACTGCTAATAACTACCGTTGGTATAGGCACCATAATCAGGTCCGTTGGAGGTGTTGGCAAAGTCCCAAGATCTGCGAATGAAGATATTAGTTATCGGTTCATTTTAAAACAAGAAAAGATTGTTAAATCTCGTTTTATACCTTGAGGGTCGGTGGCGGGATTTTCTTTTAGCACACATTCATCGGCTACTTCTTCAGGAGAGATTTCTATTTCAACATCGACAGCCTTTTCTGCAGATGCCTCCACTTCAATATCCTTTTTAGGATTTGAAATATCATCGGCAGTATCAAGAGATCTGTGTTCTTCAGTTTGCTTTTCAGGATCTTGTAAATACTTATCAACATTTTCGGATGAAGATCCTTCCTCGTCTTCTTCTTCTTCTTCTTCTTCTTCTTCTACTGCTGTATTTCCACTGCTAGTGGCAGCCTGATCTTCCTGCAAGCTATAACTGCAATCCTCCAGAGCTACAATCATTTCACGGTCTTCGTCTTCACGAAGAGTCCTGGAAGTAGGAGGAGGTTGAGTAATATCTGCAATAGGAGAATGAGGTCGTACAACACTTTGATCTTCCTCTAAAATATGTTCTCTAGGCTTTTCAATTCTTGGGGCAACATCTCCTCTCTGTTCATTCTCCTCGAGAGTTTTGCTCCCTGATTCAGAAGCGGGTATGGGAGATGCCATTAGAAGTCCTGCAGCAGCATCTACTGAAGTCAGGAGTTGTATAGAAGAAGACTCTTCCAAGACTCTTCTAGTGACTACTCTTTTCTTTCTGTGTAGAGGTCTAACAGGACTCTCTACATTTTCTGGCTCTGCTTGCTTTTGCACGGAGGTTGGTGTACTGGAAATTTCTTGATGTGTTTCGGCCAATTGTCGGGATTGAGATCTGGTAGTCACCTTTTCAGAAGAAACATCAAGAATCAATTTCTTCTTCGCCACAGGAGCAGGAGGCTCCTCTCTTCTTCTCTTCTTCGCAGGAGATTTACCCACCTTCAGTGAAATACGAAGTGGTGCATTCACTTCTTGGGGGAATATAATATCCCTTGTAGTTTCCAGAGGTACATCTGCCGGTTCCTGCGCCTCCTCATTTATAGGGATCGATGGAGCAATTCTTCCTCTCCTTAATCTTGTTGCAGTGGCAAAACTATCTGCGAGATTGAAATTCTCGGCAAAAGTATTCGCTGATGTGTAAAACACGGAGTATGTAAAAAGCATTCGAGGACCCTGAGGAGTACTCCTTGCTGGCATGGAGAAAGTGGCTTTTGTATCACGAGCATTGTAATAAGCCCAAGCCCTAGCTCCGTCTATCAGATAACCCTTGCCTTGGAGGCAGGTAATTGCGTTCCCTACGTGGAACTGATCATACCCAAACTGTCGAGCAAAACGACTTGGGAGGTATGGTTCTAAGTAGCACTCTTCTTCGAATCGGTAGACCAAATGAGATGGTCGAATTGTCTTCAACCATTCAAAAGCGACACGAGTTAGAGGCTGCAGTTTCGAATCCACCATATTCGTAGGCATCTGATCATACCCAGTAGGGAAAGGAGCGCAGCAGAAGTTCCAGCCTCTGTTCAGATTCAACATAAATCTACATTCAGATAAGGAAGTATATTTCCATTTTCCATCGGGATACCTTCGAAGAAAACTGCCGTCAACTGGTCCCATGCCAGGATCCATTAGAGTTGGATAGTGAAGAAGCAACCATCCAAACAAATATGTATATGGCAATTCTAAGCGAGGGAATTCTCTCTCTCCTTTCGCTTTCAACATCAAGTCAACATATAAACGAAGACTGGCGTTCAGCTTACAGGTCATTGCTGATAGTAAGTCCATTTTATAGCCGAAGACTAGCTTAACAGCTGCAAATAAGACGCCACGGTGAAAACGATCCACTGCACTGGATCCGGGAACTACGAACCTTCGCAGCCAGTATGTCAAGAATCCCGCCAATTGTGCTGCTTCTGACATGGGCCTATAGCCCATTCTCAAGTAACTTTCCAAATTGTCTCCTCTCTTCAAAGGAGAATATTCATGGTCATCCATCACTTCTTTATCAAAGTGACCACTCTGTTCCATTAATTTTCTGACCTCTGTATGGCTCAAAGGTTTGAAAAAGGTTGGGTAACATTTATCGTTCTCCTTGGTTTTCTTCTCCTCTATATGATTAAGAAACAGATATGGTAGCCACTTTGAAGAATAACAAGTATTGGCAGTGGCACTCTTGTAAAATAAAGAGCAGATCTTGTAATGGCACAATAGTTCTTCGAATACTGTCACCATTTCTGGATTCTCTTTTCTGAGCTTGTTCAACTCATCATTTGTTGGTACATACTCCTCATACGGAGCATCTGCCATGGGCAAGAACGAGATATACTTCATCTCGTGGAGTGCAAAGCCCATCTTTCCCCCTGGGGTCATGAAGGTTCCAGTCCTGTAGTTGTATCTCTCAGCTAAGGCTAAGAACATATGAGGATTGGGAGCAAATCCATATACAGTGGCATGTACTGCTCCATACAGGTTGTTTTGTTGGAGTCTGTCTTGGAATTTTCCCAGAACCCAATTCGCGATATAACTCCATCGCTTGTAGTCTGGATTCACCAATCCAGTCATTCTTATATCTTGCTCAGGATATTTTCCTTCAACCTTTGCAAACTCATTTGCGAATATTGGTGTCCTAACAGGCATTAGCATGGATGAGTTCTCTGGTGGAATACAGCCAGGTCTTAAGCCTCTCAGTAGGATACTATATCTGTCGGAAGAGCTATAAAACATATCCTTATGATGTGGCCCCTTCTTTACGAAGATTTTTCCGGCCCGAGCATCCTGAAATAGAGTGATATTCCATTCCATCTTCCTAGGGTAGCTTGCATGAGCGTACCGTGACAAAGGAAGGCATCGAGCGATGTCGGGTATAAAAAAGGATCTATCTTGCTGGTGAACTACCCTATCTTCCATCCTTGGCCTAGGCTGAGAGGCTCTTTCAAAGGCATCACCGAATAGGAATAAGGGTTTATTGTGAATTACAGCATCAGCTGATTCTAAAGGCTGTCCGTTCATCAAACACATCAAAGTTTCATTGTCCTGAGAAATCAATATAGCCTGACGGGAGGCCGACAGATCATACTGAGGGTAATGGACATGAGACAGATCCTCTTTGTATTCAGACTCTGTGAGGGTTCCCACAAAATGTTCGTAATCTGGATCTTCATTGACTTCAACTGCATCAACAAACAGATGAAAATTAGTCCAAGACAAAGATTTTGTTTTTAAACATGAAACATGATTTGCGCAATCTCAGACTGCGCTGACATGATTTGCGCAATATCAGACTGCGCTGACATGATTTGTGCAACCTCAGATTGCGCTGACATGACTTGCACAATATCAGTTTGCGCATCATTAAAGGTGCGCAAAGCAATGGTTTGTGCTGATATCTGCGCAACTTAATTGTTTGCGCTGACTTCCTGTCAGCACAAATCAACAATTTGTGCAAGAATGCAGCCTTCATAAAAATGAAGAACTGATAGTTGATGCAACCGAAACCCTAAAAAGGGTGGCGCAATATGAACTTATCTCTAAAAAGAGATGAGTTTCAAGGGAGTCGAATCACCCTAAGAAGGGGTTTTCAATCGGTTCAACTACCTCTCAGAGCAGGGTGTGCGGATTCATGTCGGGAAGCTCGCCGTACAACCCTGTCAGAAGACTCGGCCGGAGCTTTTCCCTTCGCGGCGGCGGCAGCGGCAGCATTTGATCGTCGTGGAGCCATGACAAATCATCGGAGAAGGAGAATAGTGAAGGTTTTCTTCTCAAAAAGTTCGAAAGATTGCAAAGTAAAGAATTGAAAACGAAAAGAGGGGTATTTATAGTTTTTGAAATGCGAAACGGATGCCTCGGATTACGCCTAAACTTGTGGTCTATTCGCTTTGCGCAGACAGCTCATTATATTGCGCAAAACGATTCAACATTCAAAAATTCAAAGTATTTCGAAATTTTGATTATAATCAACTTTCGAAAACTTTGAAGGGGGTCTTGTAGGTCCTAAAAAAATCAAGTTGCATCAATTAACAAAGTCAAAAATTCAAGATATTCACCATTTTGATGAGTTGCGCAGACAACAGATTGTGCAGACATCACTTTGCGCAGGTTGGTTTGCGCATGTTCCCAACTGCGCAGGCTGACGTGGCAGAAGTCATCATTGACTGAATCAAATCAGATCTTCTTGACAGCTGACAATACGAATAACGAGGAGGTTGTTCGTTTTTGACACCGCACAGTGCTCGAGGGCGGCTGACAGGTGGCAGCGCATCCTTGGTTGCGCAAACCATTCATGCGCAATCCGTGGTTGTGCAAACCATTTCTGCGTAGTTCACTTTGCGCATTATACCAACATAACTGACTAATTACATGTGGCATTCATGCCATCAAATGCTCATTACGTGGCAACTGTCTATGCACGATCATGCGCATTTCAATCAACTAATGCCATGTGTCTCAGATAGTTGGCCCACGATCCAATAACTGTCTGCGCAATCCAGTGCTGCGCAAATCAGTTGCTGCGCAAATCAGCTTGCGCAGTCCAAAATAACTGAAAGTTAGTTATTTTCAGAACTCTATAAATAGAGTTTCAAGTCTTCATTTTAAGGGGGATCAAGATCAGAGATCAGAAATCAGAGAATTCAGGAGTTCCTGTCAAAGTGCTGCTGCATTCTTTCGAGACTTTTGTCTTCAACTTCAGAGGCTTTTGCCTTCAATTTCCAGAGTTGTTTTCAACTTCAAAGGCTTCGTCTTCAAATTTCACATCGTCCAAGGGATAAAGCAATCGTCATCAAGATTGGATTCCTATAGTTGTAATTTTCCCAGAATTCTTGTAATCTTTATTACAGTTTGTATCAATAAAGTTTTATACTTTTGTTTTTGCAAACAACTGATACTGCTGCTGCTGAACTGGTGCTGGGGCCGGTCCTCTCACCGAAGAGCTAGAAGGGTTGGATGCTGATGAACCACCCCTATTCGGGCAAGCCCCTATCCTATGATCTGCTGCTCCACAAGCCAGGCACAATCCCTATGCCCTGCGACAGTCTGCCACCAATGCCCTGGCTTCCCGCAATGAGAACATCCCATCGCGAAAGTCTGCTTCTGCTTCTGCTGCTGCGGGTACGTTGGGGTCGAATGCTGAACCGACGTTACTGAGGCCGCCCGCCTCAGAGTTCCAATGGTCAATCCCCTAGCTGCCGGGGCTGGAGCTGATGATTGGTACATCTGACTGTGGGACCGCTTCCTATCTCCGGTCCTATCCACGATCCTCTGGGAGGTGTACTCATGCCTCCTAGCTGCTCTCAAGACTGCATCGAACGTCTGGTGCTCGAACTGCTCAACCGCCAACAAGATCTCTAAATGCAATCCCTGCTGGAACCGCTGGGCCCTATCAAACTCGGTCGCCACCAAGGTAGAGGCAAACCTACTGAGCCTAGAAAACTCCGATGCATAACTGTCGACTGTTCTGCCTCCTTGCTTCAAGTTGGTAAATCTGGTCTGCAGGTCATACCGAGCCACAGCATCGAAATACTTCGTCTGGAATCTCTCTCTAAACACTGCCCAAGCAATGGGTGCCACTAATCCCATGGCTTGTGCTGCCCACCAACTGCGAGCCAAGTCCAACAACTGCAGGCGTACCACCGCCACCTTCTCATTCTCAGGTATCCTAGCTGCTTCCAGAATCACCTCGGTATCCTGAAGCCATGCATCCGCGACAATCGTATCCTCGGTGCCGTCGAAGAAAGGAGGGTTCAAGCGCTTGAAGCTATTGGCCGCCTGGTTCCCTGGATGTCTGCCTCGGGTCAAAGCATCTTGAACTGTCTGGTGCAGGGCGTCGCTTCGACGATCTTGGGAAGCTATCAAGGTTCTGATGAGGCCTATTAAGGTACCATCATCTGGCTCTGCGGGCTGGACGGGCCGAACTGGTGACTCTCCTCTAGTAGGTATCACTCTGGAGGCGACTCCAGAATGCTGGGCTTGATCTCCAGGTTGCTGCTGGTCCACGGGAGGTGCTCTTCCTTGCTGATTGGCAGGGTCAGGTACAGTGCTGCTGAGGAAGACGACACAGGGAAACAATAAGGAAGGACTAGGACAGATCAACGATACAAGCATATAATCAGGGCAAGAATTTCAGGGATTAGAAAATACGGGCGGAGATCAAGGGCGAATACTGATTGAGACATCTATTCGGTAAACCCTCATATTTTTTGATTGACAAGACCTGCATGGGCCACCACTTAAACCGTGTCACGCCCCAGAACCAGAATACTGGAGAGCGGGGGCAGACACAGCCAGCTACGTATATTGAAATGGAAACCACCTCGATATACGGTCACGACTGTCTAGAAATATGAGAGTTTACTACAAGCCAACAGTCTCTTATGGTCATGAACAAGCCTAATGTCTCAATCATAAGCAAGTAAGTAAGGTCACACGATGTATGATCTTTAAATATACAATGTTAAGGCGTCCCAAATATTGCATATTCAGCTGATCATGAAGCTAGTCGTTACAAAATACGGGGACTAGCAAGAGTTTAGTCGTACATGATCAACCCTAGGATTTGTTAATCATGTTTACAGCCCGTAGGTAGACAGTAAGTAAAAGTGCATCGAGCTAACAGGTGCTCGTCGGCTAAACGCCTCAAAAGAATAGTTTTACAATAGAGTGAGCGAAATAAAATAGAAAACCCACTCGTAGTCTGGGTTCCTTCTAGTCGCCACCATTGGGCTGGAAGCTTGGTAGATCCTCAGGAGCTGCTCCGAAATCTGGCCACACAAAATCAGCTGGGTCAACCCCAGAAAGAGCAAGTGCCACAAGGGGGCCACGAAATAAGAACAAAAACCAGCAATTAGCACAAGAAAAATAATATTTAAAACTAGAATTTATGAAAAGATGTCAGGATGATATACGACGAGATAACCATGGAACTATTTCGATAGCCAGGTTACAACCCGTAAACCAAACAAGGACCGAGGTTGTAACCCTTCATCTGAACAGAACTTGGTTTCCCACCATTTATCGGCAAGATAATAATGTAAGAAATCAAGACAGGAAGCAATCTTGTACTGGATCAAGACATGGCTAAACTGGTTATACCTCATTCAATCAATCACGGCCAAGCAGATACTACGGCTTACTACTTTAACTAACTAGGGTTATCACAGGCCTAATTACTAACAAGATGCAGTGAGATTGTTCCACAGCCACAAGCCCTGCAGACCATCCAGGTTACCCAGGTCAAAAATTAGGGTTGAATTCAGGTGGATACATCGTCCAGAAGACAAATATACCCTTGGGTGACTTAGAGGGTGCAACACGCGACGGTGTGCTGGAAATGTGCCGTACTCGACGGCAGGCTACAGATCCCAAGAGTTCCCAGGTAACGGGATTGCCTGTAGCTGTGTCAATCTTTTCATGACTACTGTGTTATTCTAGTTATTAACCTTAATCCATTTTAGTAGGTACTCCTGACCGTGGTACTCAGGAGTCCCATCCTAGACATGATGCAAGACAGGACAAGTAGATTTAACAAGCAAGCAAGAAAGAACCACCCACGGTGTCAAGCAGATCAAGTTAAGTTATCAAGATAAATCATGTCAGGGTACTTGTCAGGAGTGCGCCACGACGGGCCACTATCATGTCAGGTTGGTCATGCCAGGAGTGCACCACTACTGGTCACTGTCGCGTTATGCTAGTTCCTTGTCATACCATGCCATGTACCATAGTCATTCCAAACATATTAAGTAAAATCAAGTTCATGACAAAAGGCGTAAGGATATAAAATAGGCGTAAAATATCTAATAAAATATCAATATACAGGGCTATAGAAAAGCCAAGCTTAAAGAAATAAGACCACAACTCCAAGAGCCAATGGGTTAAGCAAGGGGTCAGGGAGCAGCGTAGGTGAAAAGTCACGCACGCCAGAGAGCAGCGTAGGTGAAAAGTCACGCACGCTACAGAGAGCAGCGTAGGTAAAAAGTCACGCACGCTGAGAGAGCAGCGTAGGTGAAAAGTCACGCACGCTTCAGAGAGCAGCGTAGCACGCACGCTTTAGAGAGCAGCGTAGGTAAAAAGTCACGCACGCTACAGAGAGCAGCGTAGGTGAAAAGTCACGCACGCTTCAAGGAGACACGCTTCCAACAGGAAGCGTACCCAAGTCTGCGTACGCACGCTAAAGAGTGTGCGCAGCTCAGTGTGCGTAAGCTAAACAGCTCTGCACACTGCTCACTGTCTTCTCCAAACAGCAAGAACACCATGGTTGAACTCAAGGCTACACAGCATCATAACATGGCCATCCGAACTCCAAATTCGGATTTCCAAAGTTCCAATTTAGGTGGAATTGAATGCTCTTCCACATAGGAACATCAAAACTCATAGAAAACCAACTAAAATAGATCAAAACATGCAAAAATCCAAAAATAGGAAGACTTAGATCTAGAATAATGGAGACTCCAAATCATAAAATGCCAAGAACTAATGTTGATCACCATGTCCTAATCTAGTAAATGGACAAATAAAAGAGAGTTCTCATGTAGTGGCAAGATGCACTTGCCTATGGGTGGGTGTTGTGTAGAGGAAGGAGAAGAGTGTTGTGTAGAGGAAGGAGAAGAAGAAATTTAATAGAGGTTATGAGAAGAGAAAAAAAGTTGGTGGAGTTTTAAAGCGGGTGGGATGTGGTGTGTTGAGGGTGGAGTGTAGGCTAAGGTGTACCAATGCATAATAAACCAAATCAAACCAACCCAATCTAAACCAATTAAAATCGAACCATGACAAAACCCAAAATAGGAGAAATACCGAAATACCACAAGTTGAGAAAAATAAAAATACATGCCAAAATCCAGATACGAGTATAAATACAAAATACGAGAAATATGGGAAATGAGGGTGACAATATCCGGAGCTATGGACTCTGTGATAGCATGTAATAATAGCTAGCATGACTTGTTACTGGTGTATGATTCATACTTGACGTGACTGGATAGTTTTAGAGCATGGGGCGAGAAGGAATCTACCGAAATATATTGGCGTATAGACTCATGATCATGCATCCATATTTGAAACTTAGTTATTTTCGTGTGCCTTGGTCTCTATAGTAGAGGCTTGGAGTTGTTTACTCGTTTGCCTATCGGTATCATAACACGGTGCCATGGGTGATTGCCTATACGACTGGGCCTGGTATTAGGATTGCTCTCAACTGCACTTAGATGGTTATGGCAGTTACCCTTCATTATATATATATATATATATATATATATATATATATATGCTTTTTTACTGTTACTTTATATGTATATTATGTACCTTGCTATGTCCCCTCAGGACATGGTGACAGGTTGTTGTTGAGCTGGCTGTATAGAATAATTGGTAATTGGCGGTTACATCTTTAGGATTTCAGGTATATTAGTAGTTGAATTTATCTTATTCCTTCATTAACATATTTTATTATCATTGATTATTCTACTGATATAACCTAGTTTTATAAGCTTTTCTTCTTTATTATGAGCTTATTCAGACAGTTGTATTAAGGTATGGCCAACTTTACTACATATTATTTTTCTTGGTATTTTATTCTTGTGGAATCAGTGTATTACTGTTTAATCAACATTGGTACACTTGGTTCTCACTTGAGATGATATCTTATGGATTGGGATATAGTTAGACTTGCTAGATATAGTTATATTTGACCTCTAGACAGCTTATACATATCCGAGCTGGGTTGGAGTCCAGTTGATACGTAGCTGGCATGTATACGCATTCTTAGTCCTACGTATTTTGGGACTGGGACGTTAGATAGTTATATAGATACGGAGGAAAATATAGATAGGTTTCATAGCTCATTTTAGTACCTTTGGAGGATAGACATTTTGACAAGGATAGTTAAGATGGTAAAAGAGAACCTGGGGTAGGCAAATTAGTGATAAGTTTTGAGGGCATACACATTATAGAAGTTTGTGATTGATTTGAAGGTGATTAGGTTATAAAGTTATTATTTTCGTGCATATCCTATCTTATAACCAATGCTTGATTTCCCTAAATCTTACGTGTGATTTTTCTAAATCATGATTTGATTTTCTCCTGTCCCTATAATTACTATCTTGTTTTCAATAAAATTATATACCAGATTTTACTGATACTTGTGCCATATCTAGATGATTATTTAAAGCATATTTATGGGATTTTTATCGTGGCCAGATTTTATTTCAAATATTGATCGTGCCTTGATTTTAATATTGTTTTAATCATGCCATGGCGAATATTTTGTTTTTTTTGTTTTTTTGGTTATAATTTTGAGTATACCTAAATTATCTTTAATCATATTAGGATCATAATGATCATACAAATGATTTGGCCCTTCTATCTGAATGATTTTGATCTTAATCCCAATCGTGCCCGAATGATTTATTTCCTTTGATCAGGTTTCAAAGAATTTGATTTTGCTCTTTTTTTAATTAATTTCTAGCTAAGACGAATTTTCAAAATTCATGGTTTGGTTATCCTTAGTCGTTTGGTTCCTTGTTTATCACCAATAAACCCATTAGTAGTGACTATATCGTTTTGACTATATTTTGGATTAATAATTTTGATTTTGTCTTAGCCATGCCTAATTTTTTTTTGGGTTCTTCTGGTCATATGACTAGATCTATGATTATACCAGGATAGTTTTGATAATGTTCTGTTCATGCCTAATTATTGGATATTTTGCATGACCCCCATTTTTACTCTTGGAATGCTTCTGATCAAATCGCCCCTAAAATAATTTAATCATGCTTCAAATCAATTCTGGAACTTGAATTTTTGTTTGGTTTAAATTTGATTTCTGAAAAGGGTAAAATTTTAAATTCCTTTGCTTTATTCTTAGTCATATCATTTCTACAAACATAAATTAGCACTTATGACCCTATTAGTTGCAATTTCATCAAGCGTAAATAATTTGAGCATGTTCTTACTAACTCGTGCTTAAATGATTTAAATTTTAGCCATAACTGTACTAGTTATACATAAACGATTTTTTTAATTGAAGTTAGGTCATAATTTGATCATATTTAGGATTTACACCATGACTATATCATTTTTGTGATATTTATATTATGCCAAATTTTTTGATTTTCTCATAGTTAGAATTTATCATGACTAGGTTTTAAACTTTGATTACTCGTACTTAAATTTTGATTCAATGTTTAAACGATTATTTTGTGTGTATTATTTCAAGATTTTCGTAGTTGATTGCTCTTAATTGTACTTAATGTGTTAATTAAAATTTTGAGGACGAAATTTTTGTAAGGGGGGTAGATTTGTAACCACCTAGAATTTGGATTTCTACCTATAAAAATTTTGCACTGGTTTTTGAGTTATGAATTCCTTTTCTTAAAATTTAAATTTTATTTTCGGAAAACAATATTATGATTTTTGGAAGCTTATAAAATTATTTTATGAATATTATTATTTAAATATTGATTTTATTAATTATTGAGGCCTACTAAGTCTTCAACTTAGATTGTGAGCTTACATAGGATTTACTTGTTCGTTGCATATATATGTATATATTCTCAAACCTAAATGAAGCTAAGGCTATTGAACTATTCTCTTGTCAATTTACAATAGTATTACTGATTGAGACTCCAATCTGCATTGTGCTTCTAAACCTTTATTGTCTATTTCGTAGTATTAGTTCCTATCATTTCAATGCCAAATTTTATTCACTAGAGCATACCATTTGTTAAGTCAAATATCAATTAGCAAAAATAGACATGAACATCTAGGCTAGGTTACCTAGAGACATACTACAAGAGCACCGATATACATTGTTCTCACATGGCCAGTTACAATTACATATATGCATGCAATAGAGAGTTGAATTAATTATTAATATTTTAATGGGTTGTTTAGTCTTAATAATTAGTTAAAGAATTAGTTAAGGTTAGTTATAGTTAGTTATATTGTTTCATTATAGGACCTAGATCTAATATAATTTACCATGGTTGTCACTCTACTTGAGGAGCACTCCACAATACTTTATTACAAATATTTTACACTCTCTCCCTCTCATTCATACTTCCAACAGAGCTGTTCCCTACCTTTCCTTTACATTTTCTTTCTGTTCCATCTCCCCGACCTTTTTTCTGCCGACCAAGCCATCATTCCCCTGTGTACCACCGAACCGCCGCGACCCCGGTCAAGTCCGGCCATCATTGCCGTTGTCTCCACCCCGCTGCCATTCTCGGACACCCTGCCACCAAGAAGTCCCTTGCCACCACCATCCACCACTTAATACCAACATATCGATACTGTTCCGGCCACCACTCCCTAGCCTCGTTCCAACCACAGACCACCACATCGACATCGCAACTCCATTACAACCGTCATCATCCATCGTCGCAGTCAATCAACCGTATTCCTGTCTTCATCGCTCCGACACCAAGGAACACCACACACCATCATCAGAAGCTCACCTGACCGCTGAGAGCCGACCGACGACCAAATTTGGGCATTTTCTCAACCGTGCGGACGATTCCGATGAGCCGTGCCGTGGTCGCCCACCGCCATCGTTGTGAATCCAACTGCTACCTGCAAGTTCCCTCCACCGACAGACAGACCTTAGATCCTCCATCCCTGGTAGATTGATCGCCTCGTCGGGTCTTCCGGTCTCATCGCTGATCACCGTAGTAAGCACCGAGATCTGACGACCGGATCGGTCGAATCTGATTGTTCCGACCGGATCTACTGCTACTCGACCGCGAGCCAAGACTGGCCAATCCCTCGCGTGCCGTCTTCGATCAGCGAGCACGCTCATCGCCCGTGTTCCTCCGGCGTTCACCGCGAGGCTCAAAACCGCCTCTATCCGCCATGATGCGGTCTCCGTCTCCAGATCCCATGGTGTCCCTTTTTGTGCCGTGCTGCCGTGGGGTTTCTGCCTCGCCGACGTCAGTTCACTCGCCGGATCGCAGCCACCAGATCCCGATCGGATCTGGAGACATCACCGTCCTTTGCGTTTTCTTCCGGCCGCTCCGTCGACCGACAGATCCGGAGTCCAGCTGTGCAGTTGCTCGCCACCTCGAACCTCAATGCTACCTCACGGAGCTTTGCGAACCTTCTTCGACGTCTGGGCCATTTCGTTGGTCGAGTGCGAGCCCTCCTCCGCGGTGGGCCTCCCTTTTTCCCTCTTCCTTCTGGTCATCTGCTTCTTTTTCTTTCTCTCTGCTGAGAGAAGATTAGGGGCCTTTGACCCCTAATAAATCTGAGCTATGGGCTCTAAGCCCATTGTATTGAGTATAACTATTTGATTGCTAAAGCTAATGAATAGCTGTGGGCTTTGGCTTCAAGCCCGAGTTTAATTTGATAAATTTTATTTTAATAAGGGAATTTGTCAATGGGTTGGGCTTTGAGCATTAGCTACTTTTCTTACTAAAACTCTTAGTTTACTTTGGGCTGGGATAGTATTTGTTGGCCAATATTTATTGTATTTGTTAAATTTCTACTAATAATAAATAATTTTGGTTAATAATGTTGGTATAAGATTATATCCATATTCTTATAAATGTTTACTATAGTTTAACATTTAAATGTTCGATATAAGTTACTAAAGATTATTTTGCTACACTAAATATCTTACTAATATTATTTTTAATAAATGTTTCCATATATACAATTACCTAAAGATGTTTCCATAATAAATTATTAGTGCTTTACAAATTAATTGATATTATTATCTAGTTAAAACTAAAAAATTATATTATATGTTTTCGAGATTCTAAATAATATTTATAACCTACCATTGCTTTTTCTATATAGTTGCTACCGCTTTTGCTAGTGAATATGTATAAATATATTTGATTAGTAGATAACAATTAATAATATTCTAGATTATTAGTTAAAGATATACATTAATAGTTATTATTTGGTAATATTTTTGAGGATGATTAGTTAGTAACATTTTAGTCAAATGTCACTTTTAAAATTTAACTTGTTCATGCCCTGTTTTAGGTGGTCATTGAGACAGACTTGGTTTGCAAGGACAAATGCAAGTACACTACGATTGAACTCTACTTTGTATTTCTGTATTGCATTGTTTTCATCTTGGACACGATATTACACGATATGGTCTTGTGCTCTTGTTCATGTTCCATGTACTTTACCTGTGTCTGGAGAGGGAAAATACTACAGATGTGTGATCAAACTCGAGTTACAATTCATGTGAATAGCTTAGGCCTCGCATCGTGCACGCGGGACTGAGGCCGTACCATTTCATGTCCCATGTTCTACCCAAGCCGATCACACACTCTGGATGTATTTTGATATATTGCAGACGTCAGGTTCCCTGTGTATTTCATGTTCAGGATTCAGTTCATGTATTTATTTTCCTGTACTTCACGTTCCTTACTTTTTTCGTACTCATTGCACTACAATTTTATATTGTACATGTTCATTTCGTAGGGTTGTACTTTGCTCCTTTCCTGACTGGATATGTTGTAGGTGTCGATACATTCTACCTTAGCACTATGGGATACATGAAGAGTTGTTCATATTTAGCTAGCCTGGAGGTACGAGGAGATCAATGATGGGTTGGGACTTTGTTGTACAGGTTTACCTTTAAATTTGATAATTTTTGTATTATAAAGACATGGTAATTTATAATATTATTTAGCACGTGTTTAGATACTGTGATGTGATTTCATGGTGTGACTTGAGATATTATATACTTAGTACAACTTACTACGTTGTATCTCCCAACGTATGCTGGGAGTGTCCGACTCGTGACCGATTATTCGGGACCGGGTCATGACAGTATAGTATTTACATGCATTTATTATATTATTATTTCTTTTCAGTCATACTTGATTACTTGTTGTTTTTGTTCCTGTTAATTATTTTATCGTTATACGTGCACGTAAATAGTTTCTATCTTTTTATTATTGTATGTTATATCATTCCATATTCTTGTATACTTCTTGAGATTGTCCTTGTCTGATCTTATGCCACGTTTCCTTGACATAATTGATCTAGACTTAATATGTTGACTTGACTTGATTGACTTGTAGTTTAGGCGAGGACCTCGTTATAGACAATGACTATACTTGAACACTCTCTATTGTGAGCCCCTACTGAGCTACGATAGAGACTTACTATAAGTTGTGAGCCTCCACCGAGCTGCGATCTATAGGGTCGTGAGCTCCCACCGAGTTGAGGTTTTACCTCGATTTACTTGTAGTCACGTTTATTAGCATGATTCTCGACGACATGCCATTCTTTCATGTTTTGTTCTTGTACTGTATTTTGTCTAGTCTTGATTTATTGCATTATTTCTGTCTTTTCATGCATATTATTTACTGTCATAGTAGGCATATTTTATGTATTACGTCTCTCTGAGGACTTGGTGATTTAAATAACAAAGGAGAGAAATATAATGGGGAGAAATAGCGTGAGGAAGAGTTTATCAATTACATGAGAGTTCTCTCCGTAACCATATAATTTTCATAACCTTACAATTTTGTCAATTATAAAAATGTAAGAGATTATGGCACATTACTAATATTGATTTTTATTTACATAATTGTCTACTTGTACTATTTTAGTTAAAATTCTCAATGTAGAAATCTTGGGTTTGATAAAGCACAAGTTGCTACGAGATATTTTAGAAAGTATCATGCTCAATTTCCCTTGTGTTTCAAATAAGGTTCAAGACTCAAGACAAGCCTGCACCTGATATAGTCCTTCAAGAGTTTGTAAAGTGTCTTAGGAAAACTTGTAAACACAAGTAATGGTTGGCAAAACCGAAAAATATTGGCTAGCAAATATCCAAGTTCTTTTTTGGCCTATTGAACGGTATATTGGCTGTATATCGAATTATTACTTAATGCTTTGACCACATGAATTCGATATATCGAAGGTATACCAGAGTATATAGACGGTATATTGATCCGTCACAGCAAGTCTGGACCACATGAATTCGGCATACCGATGATATACTTCAATATGTCGGTGGTATAGCGTTTGGCCAACTTTGGAACATTAAATGCTATCCAACTGTCATATTCAAATCAATTATTGCGATCCAACGACTATATTTATAGTCATTTATGTTGCAGGCTGTATACCGACAATATATCATCTGGAAACATAAAATTGCATTAATTCCTCTTTCCTATTGGCTTTGTATTTAAAGCTTTGAACCCCTTCATTCAAAGCCATCCCTTCGAGCTTTAAATGTTCTCAACTATCAAAGGCCAATCTCATATTCTACCAAACTTTTATTTGTCATCCATAAAAGCTTTAGGGTGTTAAAGAGTTTTAAACTTTGATCTTCTAAAGTGTTTTTGAAGATCTAAACCCTTTTCTTTATGAAGAGAAGTTGACGAGCATTCGGATTAAAGCTCGTGTTGTAAAAAGTTGGCAAGCCTTCAGATCAAAACTCGTGTTGTACTATTTTCGTTAATAGTGAATTGAAGTATGAATGAGTTCGGGACTGGAGTGTCTCACGAAGGATAGCAGGATACGTCAAGTATTTGATTTCTTGTCTTATCTTTAAATTACTCATTATTATTGATAACTGTGTTGCTTGGTTTTATTACCCTATTCAACCCCTCCCCCTCTAGGGTTCGTATATCCTTGAGCTTAGGGTAGGACTCCACCTATGGACTCAATTGTCATTCCAAATTGGCGATGCCATGTCAAGTTTTTTTTTATTTTATTACAGTCAATTTTGTTGGCCCAATGATTGTATTATGTTTTTGAATATGGTTAATCTGTTAAGTTTAGCATTTCATTACCACTAATCTTCATACTATCACTATAGCATTTCTACTTATACTTATACCTTTGGTGATATGTGCTTATTATTTTACTTATTAGTGATATGAGTTTTTATTATATATCTTAAATTTAATTGAGTTACTAAAATTAAAACTATGTTTTGATTATAGTTATTCAATTAATTTTAACATTATGATATCACTAATATTTATGCTATAGCTTTTATACTTAAACTTAGCATTGTCCTACTGTGTTTTATCTTATCATATTTGCTACATATATATTACTTTTTTCGTCTAACATGTACATGCAGAAAATCAATAAGCAAGATAAATGTGGACATATGCAATGAAGAAATTACGGTGGGCCAAAGATGACGGATCCCACAAGATTTCTCTGAACCACCCGACGACATCTCCGGAGCCACGCACTCGGGTGTTTCGCTGTCCGGTCAGCAGACGGGGTCGAGGGGGCAGCGCCCCTCGTCGGGGGTTCGGGGGCGAATCCCCCGAAGGGTATTTAGTTTTCACAAACTGAGTATCCTTGGACAATTGCCGCCAAAGAAAAAAGTCAGCACCTATCAAAGGAAGAAGCCAAGCCATGCCATCATCATTTTAAGACTCTGAAGAAGCCTACACCTGCCTAAGTATATCTGGAGTCTATAATGAGTCTTAGGAATAATTGTAAACACAAGAAATGGATGGCAAGATCGAAAGCTATGGTAGAAATTAGCCCAAGATCATTTTCGGATAGAAATCGATATACCGACGGTATACCGGTCTATACCGACGGTATTCCGATTTTTGTTCACAGAAACTTTTTGTCTACAAAATCGGCATACCGATGGAATACCGTCCTATACCGATTCAGTAATATTGGAAATCCAACAGTCGAATTCTGAGCATTTAATGATCCCAACGGCTATATTTCTAGCCGTTGCATTCCAGACCGGTATACCGACGGTACACCGATTCATGCCGACGATATACCGTTCGCTGACTGAAAAAGTTTCCTTTGAGCACTTTTTAATGCTTTGGTTATAAATAGCCTTGAACCCCTTCATCCAAGATTGATGCTTTGAGCCTAAAAATTTCTAAACCACCAAAGCCTATCCACAAACAACTCTACAAAGTTTTTATTTGCCATCCACAAATTATTTTAGAGTTATTGAGTTGAAAAGTAAGATCTTCATCTTGTTTTATAAGGAGATCAAAACCTATTGTGAAAGGTTGAAGTTGGAGAGTCTTCGGATCCAAACTCTCGGTTGAAGTTGGAGAGTTTTCGTATCCAAACTGTCGGTTGAAGTTGGAGAGTCTTCGAATCCAAACTCTCGATTGAAGTCGGAGAGCCCTTCGGACTACATCTCTCGTGTAAGAAGTTGGCGAGTTCTTCGGATCCAAACTCGTGTTGAAGTTGACGAGTTCTTTGGATCCAAACTCGTATGTAACTATTTACTCAAATAGTGAATTAAAGTCGGAGAGAGTTCCGGGACTGGAGTGCCCCTTGGGAGGATACCAGGATATATCGTGTGTCGGTATTGTTGTTTCTTCTTTTCTTACACTTATATTTTTAAATTGTCCATTAACTTGTGCTAAGTGCTTGATTAGTTAGCTTGACCCTATTCACCCCCTTTAGGGTTACTACAATTGGTATCAGAGCAAGGACTCTGTTGTTAGGCTTAACATCCTTAGAGTAGATCCTTGTTAATTTTTTTATGGCATCATATTCTTCCTCCTCCTTCTCCTCCGATAAAGAGGATTTTACTTCTAGTAGCATGGACAATCATGTTTCTTCTAAATACAAGAAATGCCCTAAGTAGAAAGCCATGGCTATCAATCTTTACAGATTCTTGATGACCTTCATTCTACAAATGAAGAACTTTCAGACAAAGTTATTCATTTAGAAGAATCTAATGAGTTTTTAAAAAATGAAAACAATGATTTATTATCTAGACTTGATTCTCAAAACTTATCTTGTATTTTTTTAAAGAGTTTGAATGAGGCTTTAATTTTAAAAATAAAATCTCTTTCCTCATCAATAAAAGATCTTAAGAGGCAAACACATGAGCTAAATCATTTGCATGATTCTTCTATTGACTCTTTAAAGAAACAAAATGATGATTTTATTTCTAGAATTGCTTTATTTGAAAAAGAGAATTATGCTTTAAATGCTAAATTTAATTCTCTTACTTGTTTGTATGATGATTTGCTATTAGAACATGATATTCTTAAGACCAAATTCATGCATGCTCACTCTAGAGATATTTATCATTCTAGTATGTCACATGTTCATAATCATACTCATTCCGATACATGTGCACACACTAGTATTAGCTGCTTCTATTGCTCTCGCATTGGACACATGAGCTTAACTTGTCCTATTCGTAGGAGTTTTTCTACCAATGCTAGAGTAAATAGTATATGGGTCCCTAAAGCTAACAAATATGGATCCAAGTTTATTTGGATACCAAAGTCTTCGCCTAATGTTGTAGGTGGATCTTCTTATATCGAGACATAGCACCGAGGAGCGTGTTGGTGGTTGCAAAGCTCAAAGGTCATCTTCCAAGCAATTGCACCAACACAAGCGTGGCCACTAGAGCCACTTTGGTAACATGCTAAACGATTCTCTTTAAATTATTTATTTGTAGAATCTAGCATACTTCTCTTGATGTCTTGCTACTAGCTCACATTGATATCCTTTAGTTGCCTTTTATATAAATCAATGTGAGATATAATACTAGCATGCTTAGTTAATTTTCTTATTAATTATTTTATCTAGCATAACTAGTTACTCGGCTTAAATGATTAGTTCACACTATGTAGTTTATCACTCACTTTCTATTAGTGTGACACATTTATATATGCATGCTCGTTATTCTTAAAAAGCATGCATATCACTCTAGTCAATAGGAGCTTGGTTTTGATTTGAGTTAATACAATTTTAACTCTCCGTCTTTAAAGTTTTTGAGATAGTTACTTTTTTGTCGATTTGTTTTTAATATGTCATATTTATATTAATCGGTATTTGTGAATATATGTGTTTAGCACAAGTTTCTTATCACTTGACAAGTATACACTTATACTTCCATTTTAACCTTGTGCTTATATAATATATTCATTATTAATTCTCATATTTTATTTTGATTAAACCTCTTACGAATCAATTATGTCTTTGACTAATAAAGCTTATTTATATGTATTTTAAATTTGTGATAGTTTTTCAAACATTCATTAAGGATACATGACTATATTCATTAAATTTATATTTACATGTAGATCATGTATTTCTTATGTTGATATATATTTTTGTATAAATATCTTTATGTGGGCATATGAGTTAAGCTAAAGTTTTATATTGACTTGAAGAGTATTTAGTTATACTTGTTATCTTCAAACTTGTGCTTATCTCATACTTTAGCTATTGATTTTTTTGACCAAATTTGTGCTTCTTGAATCAATTAGCCTCTTCCTTAAAGTCTTCTTTTGATGATATCTTCTTGACTTTTTGGTTGGCATTATGGATACATGTTCTTAATTGATTTTTGATCTTTTCACGTATGCCTAATCGTGATATATATAGTATCATATATATAAATGATTCATAACTTTTGATATTTATTTGTTTTATACCTTTAAGTTAGGATGTTGAGAAAAAATATTTATTAATGTCGTGCTCATGCCTAATTATGGATATTCTATTAAGGATCACATAGTTTTGTGCTTTACTTGCATGTTAAATTTACCTCCTTAATTAGTGCGTATTTTCTAGTTTGTATCTTTATAATTTACTATGGTGCACTATAAAAGCTCTTTGAAAAATGTACTTCTTGATATCTTTAGCACATTTAGCTTTCTTGTTCTTAATAATCTTTCATTGCTCATTCCTTGGATACTATGCTTTCATAAAATTATTGTTGCCCAATGATATTTTTGTAGCACACGAGAATACATATGATTGTTACATCATATTTCTCATGACTTTAGCTACTATGGTTTGAGCTTTTATGTTGAGATTTTCTATTTCTATAGAATACACTTATGTCGTAATGGCTATAATATTTTGCATTTTCTAGATCAATCTATTATTTTATTATTCTGGACCAATCTCAATACTTGGCAAAGAGATTTATTTTATTATTTTTATGAATATCTTTTCAGCCATATTTTGATAAGAATTAGTTTTTTTTTTTGCTATCTTCTTGCTCTTACCATTGCTTAGTAAAGAGTCTATAAATCATTTTGATCATTCAAAATGTATGCCCTTAATTGTAAACTCTACGCTTAAGCAAGTATCTTTAGTGTTTGTGACTTAAGATTTAATGAGCACTTTTATCTTGTTAATGACTTACCTCATTAATCTTAATTAGTTATGTAGCCTACTTAGATATGATATATTGTTAAGCTATATAATCTATGTTCACATTCACTCTTCTAGCTATTATTTTTTGTTTCAATCTATATACGATATGCTAGTTTCCAAAAACAAGATGTATGAATTGTCTTGATGTGATTTATATTCTATTTTAGATACGTATTCTTGTTCTCTAAAACTAGTTTGACAAACATTTGATTTGATCTTGTTTCTCAAAAGAGGTTTGTGATTCCTTACTTTAACTTCCTTCCATACTAGTCATTAGTATCTCTTAATTTTTCTCATTTTGAGTCATGATTTTATCGTATTATCATTTATATCTCTTTTTTATTATATTTGCAATCATTTAAATGAGAATGACTCTTTTCCATATTTTTTATTGATTTATGAGATTTTATCATAAATATGGATTTGGGATTTTCTTTATGAGATTTGTTGGATCATGTTTAATTTGTTTATTTTTAATGATAAAAGATCCTAATGGTTGAGTAGTCCTATATTATCTTATTATGTGATTATCAAACTAATTTATTACTCTACTTTGACTACTCATGGATTGCCACATATGGGCCTTTGCTATTTGAACTTTATGGATTATTATTTACCATTAGCAAGATTTGGATTTTACCCGTTGATGGGTACATATATGGTGAAACATATCTAGTCCATGTAAAGTAATATATTGGTTGATTCTTTCTTAATTAGATAATCATGGACATGATATTTGAGTTTTATTTTATTTTATTTTTGAGCTATATTCTGTCTATCATCATGATTGTTCTTAATTGACTTTGTTTTTTTCATGATGACATTTTCTCAAAGGATAACATACATTAATCTATCATATTTAAATATGAGATTCTTATATATAGATTAATGTATGCCATCTTTTGAATATACGTGCTTAATTAGAATATTCTTTTGATTTTTTATCTTTAGCGACTATTAATTGAATATCTCCTCTTGACTAAAGATGATATTATTCGTCTTTTGACGATATTTTAGCCTTTTATGCATTGAGCAAGGGGAAGAAATCCATAGTTGATTTACCCCCAAATCTTTTAGTTATATATTTTATGCTATAAGTGCTTTGGAACTATATACACATATTTTAAGGGAGAGCAAATTAATTGATTCAATTCATTTATACCCTGTAATATGTCGTATACCTAGTTCATCATGGACCCATATTTTCTTCTATTTTATATCATATTGATTGAGGTCATGATATTTTTATTTGTGAAGGATTTATGAGTGTGTATACAAGTGTCTTTATTATTTCTCTCTCTCTTTTATATGGATTAAATAAGTCATCTTGTTAATATTAACTTTCATATCTTATCTTGATGACTATTGTGCTTTCATTGTTTTGGCTTTCCTTATATGTTTAATTTATTTAGCTTTTCTTATTAAGGACTTACCTAATATTCTTGTTTATCTATATTGGTAATACTTTGAGGGGGAGCATTCAAGTCGATTGAATGTCTCTTTCTCAAGTATTTTTCTCATTTACCTTTATGTTTATCTAAAGGATATTCACATAGCATGATAAGGTAATTGAGTTCAAATGCATTAACTTGGGTAAGCAAATAGATTTTGCAAATAAAGAGATTATTTTATATCAATTGCTCTATTTCACTAATCATTCATTATTTGTTCCACTATTTATTTGTGGACAATTTTGACTTTCAAATGGCTTTTTGATCAATGTTTCAAGTTTATATTTCAATTGGTATTAAGTTTATATCTTCCAACTATCTCAATTGGTATTTTTTTAATGTCAATTACTTTGCAATTATCTAATCCTCATGGGCTTTTGACTGAAATCCTTGATTAAAATCTTTTATTTCAATTGGTATATCGCTTCCTTCCAAAAATAGAGTTTTAATTCATATAATATTATGTTTTGGAGTTTCTTTCTTGGATTTCAAGTTGGTAAAACTATTTTTTGACTGTTTATCAATTTTGTTTGTTTTATCAACTATATTGTGTTTTGACATGCTTCTTTTAAAAATTTGATGTTCTACATTGGCAATGTAGCTTTATAAACTTGTCATTACATCCTTCTCCCATTATTTTTTATTAGTATATCTTGATCATGATTGTCTATGACTTCTCCATGCTCTGATTTCTATGCTTGAGATTGATTTTATTTTATTTTTTAGTACGGGAGAGCCTATTTTTGATCATGTCAAAGGGGGAGAAGTAAGTTTATGTATTTATGAGTAATCGAAGTAGTATGCTTTTAGTGATATTACTTATGTCATGATTTGTATATTAGTGATACATGCATCTATTGTATCCATACTAAACTTAATCGATTTGCCATAATAAAAAAGGGGGAGATTGTTGGCCCAATGATTGTATTATGTTTTTTAATATGGTTAATCTGTTAAGTTTAGCATTTCATTATCACTAATCTTCATACTATCAATATAGCATTTCTACTTATACTTATACCTTTGGTGATATGTGCTTATTATTTTACTTATTAGTGATATCATTTTTTATTATATATATCTTAAATTTAATTGAGTTACCAGAATCAAAACTATGTTTTGATTATGGTTATTCAATTAAGTTTAATATTATGATATCACTAATATTTATGTTATCACTATAGCTCTTATACTTAAATTTAGCATTGTCCTACTATGCTTTATCTTATCATATTTGCTACATGTATATTACTTTGTTCGTCTAACATGGACATGCAGAATATCAATAAGCAAGATCAATGTGGACATATGCAATGAAGAAATCATGGTGGGCCAAAGACGACGGATCCCACAAGATTTCTCTGAACCACCCGACGACATCTCCGGAGCCATGCACTCAGGGGTTCCGCTGCCCGGTCAGCGGACGGGGGTCGAGACGGCAGCGTCCCTCGTCGGGGGTTCAGGGGCGAAGCCCCGAAAGGTATTCAGTTATCACAAACTGAGTATCCTTGGACAATTGCCGCCAAGGGAAAAAGCCAACACCTATCAAAGGAAGAAACCAAGCCATGCCATCATCATTTCAAGACTCTGAAGAAGCCTACACCTGCCTAAGTATATCTGGAGTTTGTAATGAGTCTTAGGAATAATTGTAAACACAAGAAATCACTACAAAAAAAGTATCTTTTTGGGACGACACTATAAGGAACACAAGTCTAAAACGTCCTAAAAGTATAGTTATAGGGACGACTATATTTTTAGTAACAAAAAGTTGTATTTTTTTGGGACAGATTGTGAAAATGGATCACTATTTGGGACTACTAAAAATTTTCGTTCCAAATAATACATATTTCTGTCCCAAATAGGTCGGCGGGAATACCACACATTTGGCGGCTAATTGCCAAATTTTATGGGGGAAAAGTTTACCTCCATATGTTTTCATCTTAACCGTTCGATCGGATGGCTTAATCTAGACTGTCCACCCCAAAACTTTGAGAACTTAGTAGATCAAAACTTTCAGAACTCAATATCAGAAAAACCTAAATCTCTCTCTTTCTCTTTTCGATCAAAAACTTGATGCTCCTGCTTTCTCTCTCTCTGACCTAGGTGCTCCAGTATCCACTCCATGAAGCAGGACGCCGACTCGACGCTGGCGCTGACGGCCCACGGGAAGTCACGATGGAGCCGGGCCATTATCTCCGATCGCCACCTCCCCCGGTGCCGCGTCCTCCTCAACACGGCCTTCGCCAGCAGGCGGCACAGGCCTCCGACCAAGAAAGCTCAGCATCATAGGTCAATGGTCCAAGTTTGGGCTCCTATATTGATTTTGTGGGTTTTTCCTCTAAGTATTGCTCATTTTAACCTCTAATTTCTTCATGTGTCTATAGAAAATTCAACATGAGGTATGGTTTTATTGATTTGAACTAGAATAGTATTTGTTATTTTCATATGATCATATCTCTACTAAATGTTTGTTAGCTTCATGTCTTTGTTAGGTTCATCTTCAACTTGGTACCTAATAAATTTGGTCTACGAAGCAAGATTAGGGGGCTAACCCCTGTCTATCTTAGTGTTTCCCTCAGTTTCAAGATAAAGTAAGGATTACTAATAGGGGTCATTTTTGTCAGACATTTTACTAGTGGTTAAAGACTTCCAAATACGTGTCTTGATAAATGTTGTATGGACACGAATATGAGGATTAAGTGTCTTGTGATATGCTGCACGGTCACAATACGACATAGTACGGTAGAAAACTTACATGTATACAAGGACATGATATCAAATTTTTCGTGTCCTAGTGTTTTCTGGAGTATCTATGTTGCATTAGATTCGTATTTTAAATAGACACGACAACGTTACAGTATCCGTATGGTTTTGGAGTGTATGTGCTACTTAAGTCTTTAGTTGTTTTGATGTTTGTGTGAGATATATGATCATTTTTGTGTTATCAGTTGTTAGTTTATGCAGAGATGAGCATGAGCGAATCCAGTTTCTTGTGTGTTTATCAGAACAACTATTTGTTAAGCAGTTTGGTATTCATCCAAACTATCTTTAAAGGTGCAAAAAAGGATGCTTTGATGAAAGAAGTACAAAAATATTACTGCAGTTGAGACAATTATAGAGATAGAGTATGTTTTTTGTATCAATTTGGCATTCATGAAAATTATCTACAACTTTTCTAATAAAATGATTAGACTATAGAACATGTCCCTTCAATTTTTTGCTCTGATTCTTTAGTTTATATTTGCAAATTTTTAGGAAGAGAAGCAAATTCTTGTATCAGTTTATATATTGCAATTATGCAATGGTTTTGTATAATCTGTGCACTGTGTTTTATCTGTGTACTGTGTTATTCTTATCATTTATAGTCCGTGGCTCATCTTCTGTGCACGGACTATCTATACTTCTCGACATAATCTTGGTGTGTATGAACTATAAGATTAGTCACACGACACTCTTTAAACTTTTTTGCTGAATATATTTCAAACATATTTTGCTAAACACGTCTTTTATGCACATCTCTTTATAAAAGAAGCATCAATATTTTTTAACAGCTAAGGCTTGAATCTTTATATATGCCATTATATTTGACTATGGAGATGATATATATGATTCCCTAGATAAAATCTTATCATCTTACCTTTTCCTCTAGCCTCTTTCACAGTCCAAGGGAACTTTGGGGTTTTACACCTTTTTTGCATGCACTAATTGACCTTCATGGTTTTATGGCAAGGAACTTCTTTGGTTATAAGCTGCCTTTTCTAGGAATTTAGCACCGACTCATTATAGGCTTGATGTGTGGTCAACACTCAACAACCAACCACTTATGATAACTTTGAATATCATAGGTTAGTTTATATCAAACTCAAATGTCTTATTCTTCAATGAAATTGTAAAGCTTAGTTTATCTTTGATTCTTCTTTTAGGCTGGTTATATGGTAGTTTTGTAATGTTAATTGTATAAAATGATCTTGTTTTCTTTACATAAATGAAAGCAATTGGCTTCTTTTTGCAGTTTTATGTTCTCACTGTTTAATGTGGTTATGATACAGTATTCTTGTTCTGTCAAATTATTAGTTGTTGTCTAACAATACACAAACAAAAGTAATTCCTAAATTAAGTCAAGATATTCCCAAGTGAACACATCATCTACATGAATGGCCTCACACTCTCATGACACTGGCACACTAGGATACACTAGGATACATCACTGTTCTATCTAAGATACCCATTTCCCTTACCTATACTCATTCTCCACACTTGATACTATATGAACAACCCCTTTCTCTTGCCTACATGTGTGCCACACAGGCCATACAGTCTGTAGGGCATTTGCCACAACCAAACTAGCCAAGTGGCCCATAATCACACTCATGTGGAGCCTCCCAAGTCCAAGGCCAGCAGCCCCTATACTATTGTCCACTCGACTGATACCAATAGGGTCCTCTTCATGGACTGATACCTCCCTATAAACTGATACATGTGTTCCTAGGTAGCAATGCTACTTCTACCAAAATCCCCTAACTATCCATTGATGCATTCCTTCATAAATTAGTCCCACTCTCCCTGATACGATATATGCATATCCTCATATTATGATATAGGTTATCAACTATAGGACTGCTACAAAAGCCCTTCACATATATCCCTTAGCAATATGACTGACTACTGCTAACTATACTCACACATATATATACTTCTCAGTTTCCCTTATTCACTCTACCCTATAGGTAATACACACACGTGTCAAATCCCTCTTCTACCCTCTCTCTCGATCACATATTCACACACCCCTTTACCTTAACTGATACTCACTAATTCCTTAGACACACACACACTCTCACTTAGACACTATAGGGACACACTCAAGATACATCTCACTGATCACTCGCACTAAGACACACTTGACAGTAGCCCTCTTCTCTCACTCTCTAAACACTCACTTGACACTCACATAGGTAACTCTTATTTGACACGTATTCACAACACCCAAATCTCTGATTCCTACTAACCACAGGGCACATATACCTATTGATATGGTATGTCAGGTTATACCAAGCCTCAACTTTATATAACATGTCCCTTGGATAGATCCACACCAATCTATTAACCACAAATTCTTTACTGATACCATGTATCAGTTTCTACTGAGACTTCAATTTGGCTAACACCCCACTATATGCACCTAGCACACTTGACACTCGTACAGGGAACACATAGGTTCCTGGCCTGTACAGGAAATAACCTCCCACTCAGTCACTGCCCTGTAGATAAGAATTACGTATGCATATTACCTATTTATCCCCTTCTTCAAATCCTAACACTGCTACCTTCCATTCCCTGCTACCATTCTCATGTAAACATACCCACAACACATGCTAACTCACTACACAAGGCCACTATCTGCCTGTGTAATCCATGCCTGCAGGCCACACTCTATTGTCCTGCATTTCTCCTATCACATGTGTGTAACCTGGGACAGGAAACCCCCTGCCATAACCTGTTGTCCCAGGACCAAAACAAGGCCTGCCTAGTGCAGGAATTACCCTGCAACAGGGAAGAAATTCCCCCTAAGCAACAGGCTTTGCCAAGCCAAGGCCAAGCTAGGACCTGCCTACTTCAAGTCCCTGCAATAAACAGGGCTAATTTGGGCTAAGTGACCCAAATTTGTATAGGTGTCCTTACAGGAGTAGGTTGAGTTCGGTCTATACATTAATTAGTAGGTATGGTTCGGTAAATATACTTAAGTCAATGGTTGCCCTAATCTCTTGTTAGAAATATAGCTTCAATCTCTTGTAATTGTAACTCTCTGAAATAAAATAACTTATGTGCGGTCGTGGACGTTTGATAAGATCTCCGAACCACGTTAAATCTTGTCAATCACGTTCATAAAAATTGGGATGTCAAGATATAGTAAAGCAAACTCCTCAACATCTTTACCTTACCTTTCCGCAGTAGTAGTAGTAGTAGTAGTAGTAGTAGTAGAAGTGCTACCTGACAATATGCTGCATCACTACTTGCTGTAGGTAGTTTTTGCATTGCACTTTGCTCTGCAGTGCCAACTATGCAGCCAAACAACCCTGTTTTGCTTCTTATGTTGCAAGTCTTTGGTGTTTTTTCATGATATTCCGACAATGTATTTATTACTATGTCAAAATTTCTATTGCTGGACGGTGGACACAGCAGATCGAGATTGAATGTTAGTTCTCTTTAACAATGATACTTAATATAGTCACATGGAATATAATCTCTACTGAAATTCCTTTTACTGCAGTGTCAGCTAAACGAATTATCAGCCTTCACTAGCTACTGCAGTACATACCATCAACGATGGATGGAATTTAGTTTCAATTTGAATAATCTATCACCATATTTACTTTTAGTAGAAAAAGGGCCCAATCCTGCCATTAGCACAGACACTTTTTCTCCGCATACACACACGCACTCAAAGACACAAGGAAATGAATACTTACATGCTGTACACATACAAACAGACATATCTAGATATATTGGCATCTCTCTCTTCAATGAATGAGCCTTCTGACCAGTTGTATGGTAAGGCCTGTTTATTAGGCTTTTCTATTCTTTAGAAGTGTTTTAGAGATTATGTTTGGTGAAATTTTGGTACAAAATGTATAGGAAAAGCTTTAATTAACCAGTAATAAAGCTCAATAACTTGTATGATGTTGACCAATCAGGACCAGATGAAAGGAGCATTCCTGGAAATACTATTGCTGTGCAAGCGGACATGCCTTACGCTGGCCTGACAGCATTTGGATCATCATTTTTATCAAAATTTGAGTGCTCACAAATGCCACATCCAGTATGGCTCATCTGAACCTTAAATAGGCTGCTCCTCCTCATTTCTAGAAACTAACAGTTGTCCTATGTTTCCTAGCTTCTGGAGCACATAGCATTCATTGATACTCCAGGGGTTCTTTCAGGCGAAAAGCAAAGAACACACGTAGCTATGACTTTACAGGTGTTACATCCTGGTTTACGGACAAGTGTGACCTTATACTTCTCTTATTTGATCCTCATAAGCTCGATATCAGTGACGAGTTCAAGCGTGTGATTGGATCTCTTCGTGGTCACAACGACAAAATACGGGTGGTTCTCAATATTATATTCATCAATGTAATCCCCTTATCCTATTTTTTTTCCATAATTGAATATAATTTTGTAAACTATTATGATCAAGATTTAAGCATCTTTTTGACAGATATTTGGAGAGTCTATATGCCTTGAAAACATATTACAAATGATTATTTCTACCATAAAAACATCCTACTAATCCATCTGGTATATAATTAGTATACCATGAGACTCCCAAACTGTGTTTTGAGACTCCCATTGGTCGAGTAGTTTCAAAATTGATTCAAAAGAAACATAGTTAGCTAAAAGATAGTTTTCTTTTGTGGCGGGGGTAGGGGATAGATAGACCCCTTGGGTTGTTTGTTCTTAAGGTCACTGGACAGGAATGGGACTTCTGATCATAGAGAACACGATCAAACTTGTGTTGACACACCTCTTGAGAGTTGAGACTTAGCATAATATAACCAAATAATAAATTGTATGTTGAAAGTTAAAATCCATATTTTCTATGGTTCATAGTATCAGTATCCGAATCAGTATTTGACCTTTTCTATGAGTATTGGGATTGGAGGTTCGAATTGTAATATCAAATTTTTTTGGTATCGAAAAGTAAATAATTATTAAAAATCAACTTTTTATACATTTATGAGTAATTTTAAGTATTTTCTATGTTGCCGCTTAGTAGTTTTGAAATTGAATGAAATAATAATCACCCTTTTTGATTGATTTACCTGCTATAAATAAGTTTTCTTAGTTTACATGCTTTTACAACCTTACAATGCTTTTACACCATTGTTGATTGGTCTTTTTTGTTCAATTCTTTTTTTACCGGATTGACTCGGTATCGGTTAGTATTGGTAGCAGTTGGTATCGAATAGGGACATGTCGAAATGACAATTCAAAGAAAAAGTTGTAAAGAGTCAAGTCTGGAGTATTTCATGAGCTTTCTTGGTGAATGAAAAACTGTACGATTAATTAGTTGCACATATTAGTTCTTGTAAGCTTTCAGTAATATATAAGAGCAAAAAAAGATGAGAAGAGAACTTATAATTACACTAGAATTGATCTTATAGTTCAATATGAATTTGCTATTGAGTTATAACCTATGAAATCGCCCAAAATTAGGCAAGAAAGTGCTTGAATAGGAGCTGTCTTGCTTAATAGTTCAAAAGAACCATTGGAGTACTTCTTCTGAAGGAGCCAATTGACTATAAAAAAGGAAAAAGAAGTCGTCCATATCTTAGTCCAACTAAAGTGCCAATATGGTTATGCCAAGGTTGTGCCAAGGATACTCCCTTCAGACCTGATCCTTTCTCTTAGAGCGAAAGTTCCTTTCTCTCTTTGTTTGTTAAAGTGTAGATGATTATTCATATCATTTGGCTGATTTGCATTTAAATACCTTCAAGTATCACACATTTTTGCAGCTTGATACCCTGTACTATTTTTTATCAGTATGATGGGTAAAACCTAAAGATACGGGTTAGGTTTCTGTCCATTCTTTTCCCTCTTCTAATGGGTGGTGGCTCCGATACCTCCAATTAGGAGTAGGAGAGAATATGGAATGGGATATTTTCTCCACATTCTAATTGGAGATTCCTATATGTAGTGGGTGGCAATGCAGATCCTTGCAGCCATTTGTCAACCATCATGTAGATCAGTTACTTAATCTGAGTCTTTTGTTCTCCCTGTAATTTGCTTTAGAAATAATATTTCATATAGCGCCAATGGAACTTTTTGCATACAATCTCCAAACTACATATTTTTATATGTCCCCGGATATTCTTATTTGCAAGTATATGAATCTCAATGTCTAGCAATGTCAAGGCAGATCCTTGCATCCATGCATCGATCAATATAAGGGTTAAAATCAAATCTACGTCCCTCTGTATGTGTGTATGTGTAAAGCATATAGATTCGCGATTTAAGTAGGTATTTTCGTTCTATATTAGCTTATGCCTATTTTATTCCATTCAATTAATTTTTCCTAGAATCTGTTACACTTTGTTTCTAACGGTAGTATAGTGCTTTTACAAAGAAAATTTATAGAACAGGGACCAATTATCGTCGTCTTTGCAGGTATTCTTTGTGGCGCAATATGATTTCCCAACATTAACCGATATTTACCTACACGCTGATTTCATAATTTTTGCGGATATACGGAATATAATGGTTTAGTTGGTTGAACATTTTGATCTTGTATTAATATTGGATATATGTTGTCACCATTAGCAGGTTTATCCAGTTTGTTATTTAGCAATTTTCTTTATTAGCTATATTTTTTGTTTCCACCAATTTACTATGAGCTTTCTGTACCCGTTCCCTTATATCTACCCTATTTTTATGTAAGTCTCCTAGTTGCATCTAGCAGTGGCAAGGCAGATCCCCTATAGCCATTCATGATTCCAGGCAAAGAATAACATGTTGATTTTTAGTTGGATTCAGATTCTCTCCTCTGTTCGGCTGGGGTGGTTTGGATTTGATTATGTTTTTGGTTGTCAATGTGTGGTCGGGTTCTCTTCTACCAAATCAGGAGAGAGGAACCAATTCTTTTAGCTGCTGGAAGACTCACTACGGGATGTCCTCCTATCTCTATGTAGCCTAACCCTTTATCTTAATGAGAAGCTTCTGCTCTCTCTCTCTCTCTCTCTCTCTCTCTCTCTCCCTCTGTTTTAAAAGAGGCAATGGTGATGATCTCCATTAGTAGGCTAATATGCATTTACATTCCTTCCACTCTTACGATTTTGTAGGTTGATATCTTGTACGAGGGATCTCCATCAGTAGGCTCATGAATCTAAAGGTACTTTTCCTTAGCAGATACTCATAGCATTCAAGTTGATGGGTGGCTATTTGACGGATGGATGCATGGTAGATGGACATCCTTTTGCATTTGCATATACATGTGCACCAAAACTAACAATTAGAATTTTGATTTTAATTCTATGATGGTCTTTTGATGAGTGACGTACATTTTCTTTCTTTTGCTAGCCAAATTTAAGCAAAGTCGAGCATTTTATTCAGGCTGTGGGTTCCTATGAGGACAGGATATTCCAGAAGAGAGCTCGCTTGCATCAGGTGTGTATTCAGTGACTGGTTTTCTTTCTTTTCCCCCCTATTATTCCATACATACACCTACCTGCAACCTAGATGGATAGTTGTATTGCTTCCTTATGAATCCTTTGGGGTACTTAGATAGATTCTAAAAATGTCAGAAATCAAGATCATAAGTGTTCCGAGATATTCATCTAACAAACTTATTACTGCTTCTCCAACTTAACTGTTCATTAAAGGTAGCTTTGCAATCCAATTTAAAAGTGGAAAAACATTGATTCAAGTGGTTTAATGCATGGAGGTACAATTTTCAGAAGGATGGTGCTCTTATTGCTATAGGAACATTATGTGATAAATTAAAGCAAACTGAACCTTACAAGTAAGAGCTAGAGCCTATGTTAGTGCAACATGTTTTTCCTGAGTTCATAAGCCATGTTGGCCATCTTAGAGCAAAGGTTAGATATTTACTAAACTTAAGGACCCTTTTGCCTTTATATACTTATCTTTCAACTCGTGTGCTATTTGTTACTCGAGTATCAAGCAACATAGATTGCAGGCCAATATGCCTATACCAATTTCTCTGATCAAAATAATTTTTGGAAAGCATTAAATTATTTTGTTGCTGGCTCAAGGAATACTGAACTTGATGTATGTGTTGATCTAGTCTTTGTATTGCTCCTTTGTTGAAGCATGCAAAGGTAGATTTTTCTTATTGGCTTTTTCTCACATTCTTTGCATTGCGCTCCTATGATATCTAATTGTGATTTTTATGTTCTTGAACAAGGCAATGAGGTTACATGACTCGTAGTTTGATAACTTATCCATCCATGGGGCAGACAACTTATTCCTCTACCATCTTGATTTAAACACTAAAATCCATTTCATGTGATAAGAATTTTGCTATATGTTCTTGGTAGTAGAATTAATGCCAAAAGAAGTTTCACAACATACATGTTTCTTAAGCCCATTATGCAACTACCATTCCGTACCTCGGAAACTGTTTTCCTCCAGTATTCTTTGTAACTACAGGATGGAAAATTTTGAAATATTTTACTTCATTGCAGCATACTACTGAGGTTGTATAATAGGTTTATCTACTATTTGTATGATCAATGCTTCTTTAATCTAAAAATAATTGCGCGCCTCTCTAAGTTGGGCATGATTAGGACTTGTTCGAATTGTTAACTTCTACTTCTATTCTAACAATACCTTTGTATTTGCATCATCTAATTGTAACATATTGCAATAACCCTGCCAACCCTGTCAATGTTGTGGTAACATTTTTACTGGATCTCATCTTTGTGATTTCTTTCATTGTACATAAAATCTCCTTTTATGATTGTTGTAAGTATCCTTTCATATATATTGATACTAGACACATTTTCTTGATAATATTTTCTAGACTAATTGTTGTAAGTATACTTTTATGATAAATTTTTGCTTCTTTACATTGTTATTAGACACATTTTCTCAATGATTGATAAAATAATAAAATTTTCTTGCTAATATATTGGCATGTCTTAATTTTATTTGCAGGTCCTTCACAAGCATTATGGATTTACTTAAATGATGGGCGACGACTCTTGTGATGGAAAAAAATTTGGGTTAATTTTGTGAATGTTTAATAAATGATTCAAAAACATGGTGTAGTGTTTAATATTTTGGGTTCATAATTTTGTATGTAATGGTGGAGATGATGGGTTCATTTTGTAAGTGATGGTATGGGTGATGTATTGTGTTTTTGATTTATTTTGGAAATGATTCTACAGGATGCTTAATGTTAAGCTTTTCTGTTGTTTATCAATTGAACATTTTAGTTATATATGGAATTTGTTGTCTTCTACTTAATGTATTATGTTTCTTCTATTTTGTAAATGATAGTAAAGAATGCTTGATGTTGTTGAGTTTTTTTTGTATGGGAGCTCCGACACTTGGAGATACGTCTGAGGATAAGCTTGACAACGGCCATGACCATATGAATTATGTTATATGTGTATTTAAATTGTATGTTTTATAGCTAGAAAAATGCAAACAATAATTTTATAAGTATTACTTTTGGGACGATTATGTAATTGTCCTAGATATAAATAACATCCTTTTGTGACGCTAGCAAATTTGTTTAGGACGGATGTTATTCGTCACAAACTCTTTTATTTTGGGACCATTTTGTAAACTGTCGTAAACATGTAATAATTCAAACTCTTTTGGTACGGTTACATTTTTCGACCCTAAAACCAAATTAGGACGGTATTTTTCGTCCTAAAACTTTTTGCCACGCCACCCTAATAGCACTTTCACTTACCGTCCTAAAATTCGTCCCAAATCACAATTTAGGACTGATTTGGGTCTTTTTAAGACGGATTTTTGGGGTCCCAAAAAGACACTTTTTTGTAGTGATGGATGGCAAAATCGAAAGTTAGGGTAAAAATTAGCCCAGGATCATTTTCGGATAGAAATCGACATACCGACGGTATACCGGTCTATACCGACGGCATACCGATTTTTGTTCACAGAAACTTTCTGCCTACAAAATCGGCATACCGACGGAATACCGTCCTATACCGACGGTATACCGATTCAGTAACGGTAGAAATCCAACGGTCGAATTCTGAGCATTTAATGATCCCAATGGCTATATTTCTAGTCGTTGCATTCCAGACCGGTATACCGATGGTACACCGATTCGTACTGACGGTATACAGTTCGCTGACTGAAAAGTTGCCTTTGAGATCTTTTCAATGCTTTGGTTATAAATAGCCTTGAACCCCTTCATCCAAGGTTGATGCTTTGAGCCAAAAAATTTCTAAACCACCAATGCCTATCCACAAACAACTCTACAAAGCTTTCATTTCCTTCCACAAATTATGTTAGAGTTATTGAGTTGAAAAGTAAGATCTTCATCTTGTTGTATAAGGAGATCAAAACCTATTATGAAAGGTTGAAGTTGGAGAGTCTTCATATCCAAACTCTCGGTTGAAGTTGGAGAGTCTTCGTATCCAAACTCTCGGTTGAAGTTGGAGAGTCTTCATATCCAAACTCTCGGTTGAAGTTGGAGAGTCTTCGTATCCAAACTCTCGGTTGATGTCGGAGAGGCCTTCGGACTAAAGCTCTCGTGTAAGAAGTTGGCGAGTTCTTCGGATCCAAGCTCGTATTGAAGTTGACGAGTTATTTGGATCCAAACTCGTATGTAACTATTTATGCAAGTAGTGAATTAAAGCCAAAGAGAGTTCCGGGACTGGAGTGTCCCTTGGAAGGATACCAGGATACATCATGTGTTAGTATTGTTGTTGCTTCTTCTCTTGCACTTATATTTTTAAATTGCCAATTAGCTTGTGCTAAGTGCTTGATTAGTTAGCTTGACCCTATTCACCCCCCCTCTAGGGTTACTACAAATTTGTAGTTGATTTATCTCCACCATATCCGTTTGATTTTTTCTACTATATATATTTATTTATGCACTTTGTAATTTCAGTTCTCTGATTTCGACTAGTTGCTTTATTTTTTATTTGCAAATGAGATTATATTCATGCATGTGACTTATTGATATGTATTGTGTACTGGAGTTCACTTGTAGCCTTACAACTTTAGATGCTAATCGAAAATTCATTAGATTGTATATCTCCAAATACATATCAGTTGGTTATTGCCATATGACTTCCACTTTCATATTTTGGAACTGGTATGTGACATTCACGAAGGAAATGATGTCAATGGTGATGAGTCATAAGGGGTGGCTTTAGGCTAATGACACGGTCTCGTAAGGTGTCATGACCCAACGACAGAGGGGTTTTATGTAAGAAGAGCTATTAAAAATTAATGAAAACATGATTATTGAGTGGAATATTACGCGAGAGAGTTAGTGATGTATGATTAGTGTATGACTAGAAATAACTAAGGGATATGAAAAGTAAAATTTTAAAAATAAGGAATTAACTAGAAAAAAATTAATTTGATTCGAATTTCGAGAGAATATCAAAATAATAAATTGCGACTATTACAAAATTTAAGGAACTTAAGGTACGTTTGGTTTACAAGGTTGGACAATGTAATGTAATTGACATTACACTGTTATCTAATTCAAGTGTTTGGTTAGGAAAGAAAAAGTAGGATGTAATGTAATGTTCATTACAAGCTTGATTATATCACATCACTTTATTTTAAAACCATTTAGATCATAAAACTCATGTATCTCAATTACATTACAACTTAAAACTTATTTTTGTTATAAAATTTAAAATTGTTGTGATTTGGATAAACCCAAATATGGATGCCCTTATCCATACCCACAACAACCTCCATCACATTTTCTCTATATAAGTTATTAATTATAAAAGATACGTGCAGATTTATGGCTACCAATTTCTTCTCTCTCTCTATCTTATTTTATAACACGTTATCAGCATGAAAGTTCGAGGTCCCCTTTTGCTCGAGGAGTTCCAAGTCGCCATTTCCAATCCAAAAGGGTGGAAGAGAGTCTATACCAACTTCAAAACCAGGTTTGTAGTTAGATGCTATATTATTTTTATATATGTGCTATGATCTGAATTCGAAAAAAACCTATTTGTTTTCTTTCGCTATGCTTATTAATTAAAATTTGTCAAAATAATTTATTAATTAATTGAAATATGTCAAATATGATACGACCCTCTAATTAAAATCCATGAACGACTCTTGGTACTGCGACCAATATATTTTATAACTTATCCTTCCATCAAAGTCAGAAAACTTTTTCCTTCATACATAATTAGATTGGAACTCCAAATCTGAAAGTTAGCACATAATGTTTACCTTCACAATGCTTGAATTTTTCAATAGCTTTAAATTTTGATTATATATAAATACTCAAAATATATGGTGAAATGAATATATACAACTAACTAAATATAGAAATATAGTATGGTATCATTATACAATTCTTTATCTTGATTTTATTTTGATATAATTCTGGATTAAAAAGTTGCATCTAAAATAATTTGTTAGTATGACAAATTTAGTAAATCATGTTATATATATTTTTAGAGAAAGATGGGATCAAGGAGATCACAGCAACAAATAATAATATAGACTAGGATATATAAGCCATTTTTAAGAAAATAGAGACATCACCCTCCCTACTGTTACTTTTTAAATTTGTAAATTCATGTTCTTAAGTGAATTATGTAATAGGATTCACAGTGATTAGCATTTTATTACTTTACATTAGTTTCGTGTCAATATAATCTATTGCTATGGACAGACAAATTAACGAATCTTTCTATAAATTTCAACCCGATGATTCTAGGAATTCTCTTTTTGCATGCCACTAGTTCAATAGTTGAAAGCATATAAATTTTGATAGATGGAATGAGTTGAATTTCCATAATACTTTTTGTGAACATAGTTCGTTTTGGAGCGATGATATGGGTTTTAGTTAATAAACTATATATGTTCAATTTGGCTAAATATCAAGAATACAAGCTTGGACAACATTTGCAAACTCAAGCTCTCGGGATAGAATTATAAGCCTTCTTTGAGGGTATTGCTTGGATCAACTTTAACTCCTACATGGTATTGATCTGAATGAGCATGCCTACTCCAATGGCCTTTATTCTTATCCAATAGGTAATTTGAATTAAGTCATGGGTTGGTTGGAACGGATTATTGCAACTGGTGGAAAGGCGGGCATATTCCCCTTAGCCTTACATTCGGTTGGATCTAATCTAAATATCTCGTTTTTGGTGGATACAATTTGGACTAAGCTAGGCAAGGAATTTACTATACATAGCACATCTAAATATTCTAAGTAAGCTTTGAGATTATTAGATTATGTATTCATGGAAGCATATTTGATTAGTTGTAAGGGGCCCGAATATTGATGGGTGTTCACTCCCCTCAATTGTTCTCCTGTGGGCATTACATATTACTGCCTTTGTTTTAAATATCCTCTCCTTATGTCATTAAACTATTGTATATTATGTCCATGTCTTTCATCTGTTAGAAGGCTGAATTATGTTGGAGATACAGAATTTTTTTTTAATGTTTTTGCATAAGAAAAGCTATTTGCTTACTTGAGTTTCATACCATCCCAAATATGTACATGGATGACAGGTGTTGCGTTGCATGTCGGAGGAAACCAGTCGCCCACGAATGAATTTTGCAGGTCGCAGTGGGTTGCTGGCCTTTGAAAGGCCAAACAGTAATATATATATATATATATATATATATATATATATATATATATATATATATATATATTGAATGTGTGCATATTTTCTTAAAGTTGCATACCTCCTATAAATTAGAAAATTTTAAAATTGGTGACATAAGATTGTTCTATACATAGGGATACTACGGATACATTATTGTCCTACCAACTATCATAGACCCGAAGTTGTATGTTTAGAATTATTATTAATGGTTAATAATATCTATATTTGTAACAATTGATAAGATATTGCCATATCTAAAAACTGAAATTCATGGAAAACTCGATAGAGATATCTTATACATATTGATAATGCTACTATCAATACCATCCTTAGGAATATGATATTTTCCACCAACAAGAATACTAGTGTAAAAGTAGTATCCATGATAGCTAGTCATGCTCATATTATTGAAGGTTCCTGCAGAGCACACTTAATTTTATCTATGGAACCCACTTACTTATACAAAATATCATATACTCTCATCAATCCAGAAGAAAATTATTGAGTTTTAAGAACCAGAAGTTCTTTCTCTTCTAGAGATAATAATATTGAAGAACCAGAAGTTCGTTCTCTTCATATTGAAATCAGAAGTTCGTTCTCTTCTAGAGATATTCTCCAGCTTATCATTAGGAATCTACTTTATTCATATTGGGGTAATCGAGTCACATACCTACTACCAGAAGCCGGAAGCTCAATCCTAACGGTCCATTGTGAGCCAGACTAAACCTATAATTTTTAAATTGTGACATGATCGACAAGACACCCCAAAATAATGATGATGAGAATTATCAAAACTAATTTGTGTCATCATCTCTTACCAAATTGTAGCATACACCCTTGACCTCAAGGATAAATTTATTTCTAAACTATAAATCATGAATATTGTATCTCAATAGCTAGTAATATTGTTTCGAATTACAATTTTTAGATGACTTATTATTTAAAAATATAATATTAGCATATATGTTTTGTGAATTATAATGTTGCAATTTTTATGTTTATCTTCTTAGATTATTAAATCTTTTAGACATGAATTTTTTTTTTGTGAACTGTCACGTTAATAAGACAGAATTTTTGCCATTATAGAGTAGTAGGAAGAAGATAAATGTCTTGTTCTAGAAGAACGTCATGAATTATCGTTCTAGAAGAATTTATAAATCATCATTCTAGAAGAACATCGTAAAGCGTCACTCTAGAAGAACATATCATGGCATATGTCACATCCCTATTTTTTCCAAAATAGGTATGTGACCGTATTTGGTATTTTAGTGATTTTTAAATTTGTATTTGTCTAAATTTTATTACTTTTTCTGGATTTGGGTTGGCCTTGGTTGTATAGGCCTGACATTTGGTTATTGCTGATGCTATAGAAGTGCTATTAGTATTATTTTATTATTACAATTGGAGTTAGTATTGTTACCTCTATTGTCAGGATTAATCATGTTATTATTATTACTATTATTATTATTATTATTATTATTATTATTATTATTATTAAAACTCCTACAATTACCTCTTTACCAAACCCTAACCTCACACTCTCACTCTTCTTCCCTAACTCACTGCCCCCCATCTCTCTCACACTCTCCCGCTCATATCTGGAACACCCCTCCCCTCAGCTCACTCCCCCTCTCAGCTCTCTCTCCCGAGCTCATACTCTCTCTCCCCCCACTCTCTCTGTCTCGCTCACTCTCCCTCCTCCTCACTTTTTCCCCTCCCCTCTCTGTCTTCTCCGGCTGCCTCTACCTCGGTCGACACCGTCCCCACCATCATCTCTTCCGCTCCTTCTCCTCCTTCCTCTCGCCGTGGCACGGACAGTCACCGCGAGCAGCTTCCACGGCCACCACCATCATCATAATTGTCGTCGCCGTCTCCACCATCTCCTCTGTCTCCGTCCCTCTTCCCGGAGTCGTACAATCGCCTTCTTCCTCTGTCGGGCGTAGTGCTGCCATTGTTGTCATTCCTTCTCTGTCGTCGGGAGCCCTTCCCGACTTGACCGACGACTCACCAGTAGCTCCTCCGCCCCCTATTTCTCTTCTTATTCGGCGAGCAGCCACCGTGCCTCGGGGACAACGCCAGCCTTGAGCAACGGGAAGCTTTAGTGCCATGACCCATTTTTTAATATTCGGATACGAGTTGGACACATCCAGCCAATGCTATGAGACATTACGTAGTAATCTGTTCTAAACCTTCAATTATCATCAAAATTATATTATATTAAATCATAATAATCACAGCATCTATATCGAGATAAACTAGAATAAGTCCAAAATATCATTTTAGTTACATTTCCAAAGCAAGAGTAACTGAAGACAAATCCAGCAAAATGAATGTTAACTATTATTACAAACCAAATTCAAATACTAAATGTAAGCTAAGTTATAGGGTATTCCTTAGCAGGGACATCCTCTGGTATGTGACCTAGCATCTCAGGGGCAGATCCATAGTATGAGTTGCAAAACAACTCATATTCAGTCAATTCACCTGCAACGATCCAATTAGAAAATGAGTAAAGTACAATCCTATAATTTACGTATGATGAAACATAGAACTATCAAATAGGAATGTATGTAAAGAACTAATAAGAAGGAAAAGTGCAACAAGAAAATAGACTACAACATGCTCAAGTGAAAAGTCAGTGCGACTGAAAAGATAGTAAATACAAGATCGGCTAATAGGACGATAAAAAATAAATGCAACTGAAATGACATATAGTCGATCCGGCAAAATTCACAGGTCTGCCATATGAATTAAGCTATCCACTCATATTACATTATGGGCTTTGATCATATATTTTACTATTCTTTTTCCCAATCCCATGCACAAGATAAAACAGGAATAAATAGATATGCAACTGTGAAAAGTAAAGGTAACTGGTGTATAGTAAAGCGACTTGCGAAAATTAAATACAACTTATTTTGGAAAGTAAATGCAACTGGCAATAAGAAGGAAACATGTCATGAATGTTCAACATACAAAGTTATAGTTCATGTTCAGTTTTTTAAAAAATGTAGTGTACTTGCCTTCTCCAAGATAGGGTATAGAGCTAAGAAGAGATAATATTTTGGGTCCTTTTACTGTGTTCAAAAGAGGGTACAACTTAGGTTCTACAATTAGATAATGTCTAACTAACCAAATCTACCCTTAACCCTTATTTAAGCACTCTTAATTCTATCTTAAATCAACAACAACTAATCACTAGTTTATTTCTATAATTGAATTTTGCTACTAGAAATTGTTGTAATGAACTTTGTTTTAAGTTATTCTAAATTAGAAATCAGAAGGGTGAAGTTTTGGTAAGAAAATACGTAAAATAATATAATATCAAGTTGTGCCAAATATTGTATAAAAATATTATACTAAAAGTCACATTGACTTAAGGAGCATAGATAAGCTCCTAAGTCAAACATGAATTGATTCATTTTTAGACTGAATTAATAAAATGGAGAATAATTTCGACTATAGGTCGAATCATTAATAGAAAGTAATAAATAATTTTGATTAGATATCGAATCACTAAAAAGATAAACAAATCGATTATAAGTCGATGACTTCGATTATAGATCGAAATAATAAATGATTTATAGGTCAATGAAAAGTGGGCTTGTCCCGTCTTCAACATCGATAAATAATGACGTGAGGTAATCAAGATAAAAATAATAAGTGAACTCTAATATAAATGGGTGAACACTAAAATCTTTAGAACAAACCACACAAAACTAACCCTCATAACTTGCAGCCAAAATAGAAATACTACTCACCTAGCATTAACCTATTAAAGAACTTTAAAAGAACCATACAAAGGCCACCAAACAAAACTTGTAATGCATTAGTAACTAAAACTAAATATACAACACTGTATATATGAACTTGTTGTACTAGCTTCACAAAGCATTTCTACCTCTGCTGAACCTTTTAACCCAATAATAAAACCTGTTTAACCCAAGCCCACCTACAACAGCATTAAAACTAAATACTATAGTTAAATAGCATCTTTAAATCTAAATATAACAAAACCTACATCAGCAATAACATCTTTTAAAACTATGATAGAAGTAACTCAAATATTTATAATAGAAAAATTAAGCAGAAACTTAACTTTCAAAAGAAAGCACCACAATACCTAATCTACAGTACTATCAAATATATATCACATGCAAGAAACTAAATATAACAGTAAGTGGACACTACATTACCTAACCTGACACCAAAAGATACGAATCTGGACATGACTTCGTACCAAATCTCCTCAAAGGGTGCTCATAGACAGACGTGGACACAGAAAGAAGGTCGGGTCGGCGAGTGCGGTGCGGGTCGCTGGGTTGCTCCAAAGTAGGAAGATAGTAATGCTTAAGTTTTGTCTCAACATTTTTCTTTTGTAGAGAAATGAAAGAAAGTTACGAATGTAAAAGGATGAATTGGGGTTAAGGAATAGATGGGTCGGGGTTACGAAAGGAATAGGTTGGGGGTGTAGAAGCATGAAAAATCTCAGCTGACAATTTTCCTCCACCACAGCGCAAATAATACAAATGTGCAGACAGAGTGTTAAAAAGACAAAACAAAAGATATGGAAGAAAGTTCTTTTATTATCTTGTCTACAAAGGTCTAGTAAAAACTCATCAAGGCTACATATAAAGGACCAACCTTATTCTTCTACAAAGGATCGATTATTGATTCAGCAAAGCCTAGAGGAGTACAAAGGGGTTTAGTCTTCGTCAAAGTGTATTCCTCCTTCTTCTCGGTACGCATACTGGAAGATTGATCTCCATGGAAGCATATTCTGACTTTTTTATGAGCGCAACCCTCCAAAAGCGTATCAGCTACTCGACTAAAGCGACCAACTTTCTGAAGCAGCAATTGGCCCGAATTTCCAGAAGACGCAACAGGTCGCAAAGCCCAGAATGAGCAGGGCAGAGCACAACTTATGGCTCTTCGGGTTGTCCATCCACCCACAAGCTAGGCCGTCAGGACCTCGAAGACCTCCAAGGTGTTGCCTAGGTTCAAACTCCTCATGAGAAGCATTCCAGCATATTCCGAGGCTCATCAATAGTTCTTCTACGAAGAAATAGCCCCTTTGAACGAAGGAATCCTCAACCAAAATCTGACTTAGGCAAGGCCAACCGCCGCTCGAAGCTAAGTCTGGATCCAGCATAGTATTGAAGGACAAGAAGAAGAAGAAGAAGAAGAAGAAGAAGAAGAAGAAGAAGAAGAAGAAGAAGAAGAAGACATGGCTCTTCAAAAGAAACTCCCTCTTTATATAGGGCAGAAGTAGTCCAAAATGCAGGCCACATGGCCGACGGTCAACGTTCCCACATTAATGGGATGAACCTAGGACTCAGCACGATGAACCTCATTAAATAAAGTTCATTCGACTAAGACCTAGACTATTTTGGGACCGCACAAAATTTCCCAAGTAATGGTGGCAATTAAGAGGGAGTCGTTCATTAAGGAGCGGTCATTCATTGCTCTTTAAAAGAAGACTTCAAAGTCAATGCCTTCATTCAGAGGCGCAGCTACATTCCTGCGCCAACCTCAGGCACAGATTGATGATGTTTTATACCACCTCAACTCCAACGGTGTAGCACTCTGCTCCGACCCAGAAGCTCAACTACCTTTCATCAGAGACTTGGGAGATACCATTTGCATCCAACACAAGTCCATCTGTCGCTCCAAAAGCACAGTAACCTCGTCAACCTGAAGCACAAGCCTACTCGTTGCCCTAAAGCACGGTGACTTCATCGCTCGAAACACAGCCTACTCGTCACTCATACGTACAAAGGCTTCATCGTCTTTGAAGCATAGTCCACTTGTCGCCTGAAAGCACAGAGGCTCCATTGTCTCCAGAAGAACCGTCTACTCGTTGCCCCAGAAGTGCAGTAGTACTTAGACCTCACCAGTAGCGCAGGAAGCATGGTCCCACCTAGTCGATTTGCTTAAACCAACTCTCTCGAAGATAGGATTGGGATCAATCATGATTGATATCTTATCAAATTGACTTAAATCTTAGACGAGAATCAATCAGAATCCAAATCTGAGATGAAATCCCAAGATTTACTCGGCTGCATCCAAATAAAAAAAATTGACATATGCCACATGTCTCCTCCTTCGATTATTTTTATAAACATCAGAGATCTCGATTGAGGAAAATCTCAATGTCTACCACGTGTCAGCACTGCAGAAGCCCGTACTATACAATAACGGCAGATTCCTTCATATATTAAAACCCTGATGCACATCGCATATGTGCTCTCTTCTCCTACAAATAGAAGGAGTTTTCCTTCAACAAAAGGAAGACCACCGAACATCAAATCTCCAGCTCCAGGCATCCTCTTGATCGATAACCCTAGAGTTCCATCAAAGGCATCAGAAAGTCAGAGCAAGTTTAGTCTGTCGTCAGATCATCAACGGAGTAAAGAAGCTGCTGCAGTGCTCGATCTCCACCGTCACACTTTTCCAGAAATTCTTTCCCTTGTACTTATAATATAATGTTTAGGACTTCCTTCTTTGTACACAGGTCTTCCTCTTGTACTTAGATTATCCTGTTTAGGACTTCCTTCTCTATATACAGGTCTTCTCCCTTGTACTTAGAATATCCTGTTTAGGACTTTCTTCTCTGTATACAGGTCTTTTTACGTTCAGTAAGCAAAAAGTTTGTTCAACCTTTTGTGATGTCGAATAAAATAGTGACTCTACTGGGGACTATTTTCTCCTCCAATGAGAAGATGGGGACGCAATATGACGATGACTTGCTGGGATATTCTCAGAAGATATTGGTTGTATGCTTCGACCAGCAAGCTTTTGAAGATCTTCTTTCTGATGAGAAGTCGAATCCTTCGAAGCAGTTCGTAAAACTGAAGAAGGCTCGACGTGTCTGGAGGCCCAAGGCAGACGCGATGAGCAGTACGATAGAAGGAACTATGATCCAGAACCCCTCAACGCCGAAGCCCCAAAGAAGATCTTGGCTGCTACAACCATATCTCCTCGTTCGATACCCACTCTAGGAAAGTATAGCAAGGAAGACGGTGTCTCTATGGCAGGCCGGACGAAGGCACAATGCCGAAGGAAGCGCACGCCGGTTTAACCCCTTACGACGGGAGCTTTGCCGACGAGAAGATCCATCTTCGACAGAATTGCCTTCCCATCAGACGAGCCTCCATTGGATTCTGAATACTATACACCCATTGGGGATAGTAGGAAGAAATGCAAAGCAGTACGTACCTTATGCAACAAACATACCGCGCCTATAACCGACCAAAGGCCTGCGTTGACAGTCATACACATTGCTGATAGAAAGTTATACAAGATGGGTCCCCGTGCTCCGATGTCTCGACCAGTTGAACCCCTCTGTCACTTGAGCACTCTTGTGTGTGATACAAGCCAGGGGGTACATCCCGTAGATAGAGACTTGTGCGAGCAGCGTTCCTGCAGGCATGATAGGAGCCTGTCTCACCAGACCCTCTCTGATCGTACCTACGTGCAGCTTTCCTGCACATACAATAGGGGTACCACAATGGAAGACCTGATGCTGTCCCAAACAGAAGAAGAATCGACGGCACGGAGCATGCCTAAATCAAGGCATCCTTGTACCCAGATTACCATCAACTGTTGTTGTCAACAGGCGGTTGTACTACCACCGAGGAGGCTTTCCGTCTTTCAAAGACTTCAACCTACGTCGACTGTACGTCAGAGACTCAATAGAGGGTCGGAGAGCAAAGGAGAAGATGAACTCTGTGTCGCTACGTGCAATACGGCGCGAGATTCTAAAACTCTCAAGAAGTCATCCAAGAATCCTCTAGTATTGGCCACCAAGCCCAAGAATCGGCCCTAGAGTAGCAAGACGAAGGTACCCAGTATAGATGCATAGAATTTTAGGCGCATCTTAGGCCAAAATTCTTATGTGCCCTAACTCTCATACTCCCACATTGACATGCGCCAGGAAACTCAGCAGAACACTTGGCACAGTAGAAAATGACAAGGAAGTAGAGACATAAAAATAGGGCTTTTATTTCATATGGAAGTCTATTACATGTCTAAAACTCTTTTACAAAGAAGAATTCTTTTACAAAGAGAGAAAATCCTAAAAGCTAGAGCCAGGTGCATCACTTGTCAGGCACATCACTCGAAGTGCTACAGCCAGGCGCATCACTTCAACAAATAGCCAGGTGCATCATTCCATCATCTAGACGTAGGTGCATCCCCGTGCATATTCAGAGCGAATCATATCCTCATCAGCATGCGGTCACTCTAGCAGAGGAGTGGCTCTTATAGTCTAACAAAATTAAGGCACAATAGCCCCGACCTGCGGCTCTTCCAGCATAACAAAAAAATAGGGCATGACCGTCCCGATCTTTGGATACAACAGGCACTTTCACAGGCTTATACGAAAATATAGCTGATGGTGAATAAACCAACTCGACACATCTTCGTCTTCGAAAGGAGTTTATTGTCAACTCGCTGAGACCTGGGACCGATCGAGTTCGTCTCCTTGAAGGAAAGCTAAGTGAAATAAGAAACAAAACTCTTCATAAAGCTATTTATAGGACGGGATAACCATTTTCCATGCGCCAAGTGACAGTCTCCTCAGATTCGGTGCAATAAATTTGTATTAATGCCAATGAATCTTCATCTTCGTATTTAGCCAAGTCAAAACAGCCATTAACGTCTCGAAGAACTTAACAGATGGGCCAATGATGATGCATCATGTGGCAGATGCACCATCAGTGTCACGCCCTAGAACCAGAATACTGGAGAGCGGAGGAATGACTCAGCTAGCTACGTATTACGGGTAGATGAATACCGTATAATACGATCAATGCTGTCTAACCAGACGAGGGGGTGCATACTACATGAAAGACTTACTATGGTCACTTCACATCTATTGTCTCAATCATTCAAACAAGAAGCAAAAATAGAGAACATGTAAGATAAAGCAGTAAGGCGTCCCAAACGCTTAGTCAAAATATTCTTGAGATCTGGCTTTACAAAATATAGCCAGATGGTATAGTAACATATACACAATTGTTATCAGCTGCAGTCTGACTTAATTACAATTATGTAAAAGTAAGTACAAGACAATCCGACTAACATGTCGGTGCCAAACGGCTAAGTATGAAGTAAATAACAAAACGAGCGGGGAAGTAAGAAACCCACTCGAGTCCTCCTGCGATCATTCCCCTAGTATTGACCATCTTGGAGGTGGAAGTAAGCTGAGTCCTCGGGAACCGGCTCTAAATCTGGCCATGCAGAACCAGAGAGGTTAGACCTCTAATAGCAAGTACCACAAGGAAGCACGATATAAAGGATTAAACCAGTAAGTAAGAGAATATAATAATAGATCTCTGCTTTCCACTAGGATTCACATAACATCACGACACTTCGAACCAACCTCCCAACCAAACAAGGACAGAAGTTGGCCCGTCATGCCCTGACATTCTGATCATCTCAGTTAGGCAACAGAGTAGGTACAGTACACAAAAAAATTATCTTGAACGGCCAATCAACTCCTACGGCTTGCTATTGTGAGTCCCAAGTTATCCTGGACTTATGCAAATAGGGATTCCTCAGTTTTTACTATGTGCAAGCAAGGCTAGTCTATCCAGTCAATCAATTGTGCCAATCATGAATTAGACGAGTCCCAGCGGGACGCCCGTCATCAATATACAATATACAATAATAATATAAGCAGATACCGCTCCCTGCCCGTGTGGCAGGTTTACAGTATTTGTGGGAACCAGCCGGCCTGTCGGGTACTACTAGTCCCAAGAGGGCTGCCATGTAAGAACTCGGGGATCCATTCTCTCCATGCATTCATTATTTTATTTAACTTAATAGTCTCTACGTTGAGTGAAATCCCATGCCGTGGATCATGGTTATTCAAATGAGTACTTTCGTACGGGGCACGATATGCGCAACTCTACAACGATACCCGTGCGGCTAGGTTGTAGGTCTTACATAGCGTAATGCAACAATCAAATCTAACCACGGAGTAATCATGCCTTGACCATAAAGTACACGTGCTGCTTTGTAGAAAAATAAATAAATTGAAGCCTGCACATGCCTGTATGTCAATATTCGGGACCGGCTAATCGATTACAATAGTTCATTACATGAACGTGTCTCATTCATTTAATTCAATAAGACGACTAGCCAGTCTCTTAGTTCCAACTAGGAATGCATGATCAATTTTAGTCAAGATAACCATTATTATCAATGGTGACAAGACATAAAAGTCAATTAGTATTAAATGGGGTCGAGTCTATAACTCCTCAGGGTTAAGTTCCAGTCTTACTGGGTATCCGTAAACCAATCAAGACACAGGGCACGTTCTACACAACCATATATATTAAAAATATTAACATGCCAAGATTATCGAGTTCATAAAAAGGGTGTAAGGATATAATAGAAGAATTATCATGCCACCATTAAATGAATAAATTATAGAACAAATAGAAACACCCAGGTCAGGAAGTCATGCCAACAAGTCTATGCTAAGGCCAATAAGTCACGCCAACAAGTCTAGTAGGTAGGAGTGAGCGTATAAACAGCGTGAGCGTAAAAAGTGGTTCACGTTGGCACGCACAGCGTGAGCGTGAAGGGTAATTCACGTACTCATAACGTGAGCGTGAAAAGTAACTCACGCACGCACAGCATGAGCGTATGAGCGTGAAAGGCGTGATAAGAAATTCAAGCACGCACATCGTGAGCGTGATAAGAAATTCACGCACGCACGCAAAGACGTGAGCGTAACTCAAATGTCACGCACGCACGTAAAGACGTGAGCGTGACTAAAAATTTACGCACGCACGTAAAGACGTGAGCGTGACTCAAAATTCACGCTAACACGTAAAGACGTGTGCGTGACTAAAAATTTACGCTAACACGTAAAGACGTGAGCGTGACTAAAAATTCACGCTAACACGTAAAGACGTGTGCGTGACTAAATCTTTCGAACTCCAATCCTATGGAGCCTTCGTTCCAAGCCAGAAATAAGGTTCCCATGGTTCAGAATGGTGTGGAATGAGAAGCTCTGCCACATGAAACTATCTATTTCGAAAGTACGCCAGGTTGGGAGATCAAAACCCATGGTCAACCGAAAACACAACAACTTAGATATTGTCACGCCCCAGAACCAGAATACTGGAGAGAGGGGGCAGACATAGCCAGCTACGTATATTGAAATGGATTCCATCTCGCTATACGGTCACGGCTGTCTAGGATACATGAGGGTTTATCTACAAGCCAGCAGTCTCTTAAGGTCAAGAACAAGCCTATTGTCTCAATCACAAGCAAGTAAATAGATGTTACAAGATGTATGATCATTAAATATACAATAATAAGGCGTCCCAAATATTACATATTCAGCTGATCATGAAGCTAGTCGTTACAAAATATTAGGACTAGCAAGAGTTTAGTCATACATGATCAACCCTAGGATTTGTCAATCATGTTACAGCCCGTAGGCAGACAGTAAGTAAGTGCAATCGAGCTAAACAGGTGCTCGTCGGCTAAATGCCTCAAAAGAATATTTTCACAATAGAGCAGGAGAGCCAAAAATAACCCACTCGTTGCCAGGGTTCCGTCTAGTGGCCACTATCTGGCTGGGAAGTCGGTAGATCCTCTGGAGTTGCTCCGAAATCTGGCTACACAAAACCAGCTGGGTCAGACCCCAGAAAGAGCAAGTGCCACAAAGGAGGCTTCACTTAAGAACTAAAACCAGCAATCAGCACAGGAATATAAATATAAATAAAAAAATAAGGACTGGAATAAAAGGAAACATATCAGGATAATATACGACGAGATAACCATGGAACTATTCAGATAGCCAGGTTACAACCCGTAAACCAAACAAGGACCGGGGTTGTAACCCTTCGTCTGAACAGAACTTAGAATTCTCACCATTTATCGGTAAAATAAATACAAGCATTCTGGTCATTTAATAATCTGGAACAGGATCAGGACAAGACTAGACTGGTTAGACTCCATCCAATCATTTCACGGCCAAGCAAGAACTATGGCTTGATACTTTAACTAACTAGGGTTGTCACAAGCCTAATTACTAACAAGATGCAGTGAGATTACACCAAAAATTCAAAAATAGCAAAACTCTAGATCTACAAGGATTAAAGCCTCAAAATGGAAAATAACAAGTTTTAATGTGGTTTAGAATCATGAGAAGAAGCTAATGAAACCATCAAAAGGAGTTCTCTTGTGGAAGCAAGTTGCACTTGCCTATGGTGTTCTTGGTTGGTGGAGAAGAGTAATAGTGGGGGAAGGAGAAGTAAATGAGAATTATGGAGAGAGAGAAAGAAGAAATGGCAATAAATATCAAAGGTGGTGGTAGGTAGGGGGGATTGTGGTAGAAATGAAGGAGAAGCATAGGCTAAGGTGTTCCACCCTTGGCCCATGATGAACCAAGCATTGGGCCGGCCGAACCAAGCCAACCCAAACCGAGAGTTAAACCAAGCCGAGAGCTAAACAAGGAATAAGCAAATACAAGATAAAATACGTATACGTATCCCAAATACGTAATACGAACAACAGGCATTACAGATATGTAAGAAATGAGCCAAGGAAATCAAAAATGCTAAGTAGTAAACTCTCTTAGAATCACAAGAGGAAGACAATTGAACCAAAAAATGGGTGAAGGAGAAGCAAGATGTACTTGCCTTCTCCTGGTAGGTGGAAGAGAGTGGTGAGGAAGAAGAAGAAGTAATGGTGAAGGAGAGTTATGAGGAGAGAGAAGGGGATGGGGGCTTTAAATGGAAGGGTGGTGGTAGGTGGGGGTTTATTGGGTCGGGTTTATTCGGATCCATCCAAGGCTAACCCGAAAGCAAAGCAGAGAGGTTAAAAGCAAAAAATAAAATACAGAAAATAAAATACAGGAATAAAATTACAGGAAATAAAATGCAGATAATTAATTAACATGAAATTAAAGGAATTTAAATACAGGATGATACATGATAAATATTAAATAAATATATATGAGTTGTACATGTATAAAAATATGTATTCTGGGAACGGAGAGTGACATCTCTACCCACCTTAGAAAAATTCTGTCCTCGGAATTTTAAATCCAAGCAGGTAGAAATATCGGAGCTAAACTAATACAAGCAATTCTAGTGATCAAGCAATCGTTTTTACCATATCAAAAGCAAGTACTATATATGTAAATTCATCATTCTACGATATCAAGTAGCTCTACGCATAAGGTGATAAGCATGAAAAATCAGGACAATCAAGGTATACAGAAAGAGATATACCTTGTGAGTCAAACAGGTATGGATACCGTGATCGGATATTATCCTCACGTTTCCACGTTGACTCTCCCAAGGAGTGATGACCCTAAGCAACACGGACAAGACTAATTGTTCGGTTCTTAAGTATCTTCTCTCTTCGGTCCAAAATGAACACAGGCTGTTCTTCGTAAGACAGGTTGGTACCAACAACCAGCTCAGAATGATCGAGGATATGGCTTGGGTCCGATACATACCTACGTAATTGACATACATGAAACACGTCATGCACCTCTCGTAATGAAGGTGGGAGGGATAAATGATAAGCAACATCGCCTATCCGATCAAGGATAACAAATGGGCCCACATACCGCGGACTCAATTTCTCGCGAACGCCAAATCTAATGACCCTACGAGTAGGTGAGATCCGCAAGAATACGTGGTCCCCAACAGAGAACTCTAACGGCCTACGATGCTGGTCCGCCCAATGACGATGCCGGTCCTGCGCAACTCGAAGTCGCTCTCTAATTCCCTTAACCACTTCAACCATCTGAATAATTATTTCTGGGCCTAACATCTTCCTCTCCCCGATATCATCCCATGCAAGCGGTGACCTGCACTTCTTACCATATAGTGCTTCAAATGGCACCATCTGGATACTGGCTTGATAACTATTATTGTATGAGAACTCGACTAAGTGCAGGTGACTCTTCCAAGACCCTCCAAAATCTAGAGTACAAGCTCGCAACATGTCTTCTAAAGTCTGAATCGTTCTTTCTGATTGTCCATCCGTCTACGAATGGTAGGCCGTGCTAAATCTTAACTTGGTACCCAGACTATGATGTAAGCTCTTCCAGAAATGTGATATAAAACGGGTATCTCGATCCGACACAATACTGACAGGGACTCCATGCTGCCTGACTGTCTGTTGTATATACAACTCTGCCAACTTTTCTGTAGATTGTCCTACTCTGAAAGAAAGAAAGTGTGCTACCTTCGTAAGTCGGTACACTATTACCCAAATAGAGTCCTTACCACTTGGTGATCTCGGTAAATCGGTCACAAAGTCCATTGTAATATGCTTCCATTTCCATTCCGGAATAGGAAGCGGTTGCAATAATCCAGGTGGCCTCTGCTGTTCTGCCTTCACTTGCTGACATACCAAGCAACGGGAAACAAATCTAGCTATCTCCCTCTTCATCCCGTTCTACCAGAAATGTTGCTTGATATCTTGGTACATCTTGGTCCCTCCAGGATGAATAGAATACTGAGAACTGTGAGCTTCTGCCATAACCTCCTGTCTGATATCTCCACTAGGCACACATAGGCGTGATCCAAACCTAAGTGTACCATCTTCATGAATTCTCATCTCCTTCCTGAGTCATGACTCACATTCTGTCCTAAGCTTCTGAATCCTTGGGTCTTGTGCCTGAGCTGCCTTGATCCTGCCTACCAAGTCGGATTGAACTTACAAACTTGTTAGAACTCCTACATTACTAGGAAGTATAACTTCGATGCCCATCTCCTGAAGGTCTTCTAAGATATGCCTCTGTGTTGTCAACATAAATGTGCCGCCTCTCCTGCTAAGAGCGTCTGCTACTACATTAGCCTTGCCTGGATGATACTGAAGCTCCACGTCATAATCCTTAATCAACTCCAACCATCTTCTCTGCCTCATGTTTAGTTCTTTCTGAGTAAAGATGTACTTCAGACTTTTATGGTCTGTGTACATGTCCACTCGGTCACCATATAAGTAATGCCTCCATAGCTTCAGAGCAAACACTACTGCCGCTAAATCCAAATCATGAGTTAGGTAATTCTTCTCGTGGTCCCGAAGCTGCCTAGATGCATATGCTATCACCTTCCCATGTTGCATAAGGACACATCCAAGTCCTTTACCTGACGTATCACAATATACTATAAAACCTCCGGGTCCAACTGGCAATGTGAGAATAGGTGCTGATATCAACTTCTGCTTCAAAGTCTCAAATGATGCCTGACATTCTGCCGACCAAACGAATGGTACATCCTTCCGGGTCAAGCGGGTCATGGGTGCTGAAAGCCTTACAAAGTCTGACACAAACCTTCTATAATATCCTACCAATCCCAAGAAACTCCGCACATCTGCTACGGTCTTGGGTACTGGCCAACTTTCTACTGCTTCTATCTTCTTGGGATCTACTGCTACTCCAGCTCTTGATATGATGTGACCCAAAAATAAAATGTGATCCGACCAAAACTCACACTTGCTGAGCTTGGCATACAACTGGTTCTCTCTCAGAACCTGCAATACTTTCCTGAGGTGGTCTTCATGCTCCTCTTTACTAGCAGAGTATACGAGAATATCGTCGAGAAATAGCACGACAAACTGATCTAAGTATGGCATAAAGATGCGATTCATCAAATCCATGAATATTGCTGGAGCATTGGTCAAACCAAACGGCATTACTAAGAATTCATAATGTCCATACTTCGACCTGAATGCTGTCTTGGGAATATCCTTCTTCCGAACCCTCACCTGATGGTACCCTGAATGAAGATCTATCTTGGAGAAAACTCTAGCTTTGCTCAACTGATCAAATAAGTCATCGATCCTGGGTAATGGGTACTTGTTCTTCACTGTTGCCGCGTTAAGCTTCCTGTAGTCAATGCACAATCTGGATAACCCATTCTTCTTTTCCACAAGTACCACTGGTGCTGCCCATGGTGACACGCTAGCTTGGATGAACTTCTTCTCCTTCAGTTCCTCTATATGCTGATATACCTTAGCCTGTTCTGAATCCGCCATTCTGTAAACTCGATCTGATATCGGTTTAGTTCCTGGTGCCAATTCTATACTGAACTCAATACCCCTAACTGGTGGTAGACCTGGAAGTTCTTCAGGAAATACGTCTAAAAACTCTTCAACTACCTTCAGAATCTGAACTTCATCCATTGTCGTTATTACTCCCTGCTCTTGTTGAGTTGCCCCTGATCTGACTAAGGTGAACTGCTTCATGCCTGGAATATCAAAAGATACACTCCCTCTACGACAATCTATTATCGCATGACTGTCTTTCAGCCAGTCCATGCCTAAGATAACGTCAAAATTTCCAACAAGAAATTCTATCAACCGGGCAGGTAAAGAATGCCCGCAAACTACAACGCTACATGCTAAAATAACTCTACTAACTTCTACGAGCCCATTACCAGTGAGTATATTTAACCTCCCTAGCAATGCCTCGAACTCCATTCCTAGTCGTGCCACAAATTATACAGATATAAATGAATGGGATGCTCCCGAATCAAACAATGCTACTGCGGGATATGAGGCGACAAGAATATTACCTGCCACAACATCTTCCGATGCCAATGCCTCCTCCAAGGACAGAGTAAATGCTTGCCCTCAACCTCCTTGCTGGTTTCCATGCTGCGGCCTAGCCTGATGCGGTTGCTGGCCCCTTCCTTGATGATGCTGGGGTGGTCTATGCTGGTGTTGCTGCATCGACGGCCCCTACTACCGAAACATCTGAGCCTGCGGCATTAACGGACGCTGTGCCAATGGCCTTACTGCCACCGCTGGTCCTCGATACTGGCTTGTCCCTGGTACTGGCAGAGCAGGAAACTGTTGCCCTGGTCCTCCTGACCTCGAATTCATAGGACATGTGGTAACCCGATGGTCTGGATTTCCACATATCAGACACAGTCCATTCAATGTCCGACACACATCTCTAGTGTGCCCCATCTTTCCACAATAAGTGCAGCCCGTCGGGGGTTGCTGGTTCTTCCTCTGTTGCTGTTGCTGTTGCCTGGGTGGTGGTGCTGGTCCTCGTATCGCCACATCATGGATACGAATGCCAGTGGTTGGTGCTGCTGTTCGGGGCGCTGTTCCCCCTCCTCCTTCAATCTGACTGTGGAATCTCTTCTGACCCCCAGTCCTTGTCGTAAGCCTCTAAATGGTAATCTCATGCCTTCGAGTTGCCGTCAATACTTCGTCAAAAGTTTGGTAATTGTGCCCCTCTATCAATTACAAGAGTTCAAGATGAAACCCTTGCTGAAACCTCATGGCCCTCTGGCTCTCTGTTGCTACCATCTCTGGGGCGAATCTACTCAATCTGTAGAACTCCGCTGCATAAGCATCTACAGTCTTGCCGGCCTGCCTGAGGTTGATAAACTTCTGTTGTAGCTCAAACCGTGCCACAACTCCATAGTACTTGGTCTTGAATCTTACAGTAAAATCGTCCCAAGCCACAGGACGTCTGATGTCCACTTCCTCTGATTCCCACCAATCACGTGCGAGATCCTGAAGTAACAACTTTACTAGATCCATACGTTCTTCTGCAGGTACCTTAGCTGCTGTCAGAATAGCCTCAATATCCTTAAGCCATGCATCTGCTGAGATGGCATCCTCCGTGCCCTCGAAACGGCGGGGGTTGTACTTGCAAAACCTGGCTGATGCTCCTGAATCAGTCCTCATTCCTCTTTCCAAAGCCGTTTGTAATCCTTGGTTGAGCAACACATTCTGCTCTTGTAGCTGAGTGTGCATGCGTTGCTGGACCAACATCTGATGTTGCTGAGTAGCCATCATTCCTCTCATGATCTCCATAAGGACTGGTGTGTCCACTTGGGTAGGTGGAACTATGGGTGGTATTGGAACTTCCGGATACTGCGATTCAGCTGCTGGTTCTACTATCACTTCTTCTTGGATAGTCTCCTAAGGTGAGACTGGCCCTTGTTGCTGACCAACCTGGTCAGGTTGCCCATGTTGCCCCTGCTGTTGTCCAGCTCTGACCGATACGGACGAAGTGCCCCTCAAAAAAGGGACAAAAGAACAATCAAACAACCGGACATGAAGGATCAATGAAGTCAAAGGATACCAGAATGTCAAGCAAGGGTTGAGAATAACGAATCATGAGATCAAGGGGAGAACACATGTGATTGAGACATCCTATAAATCAAAACACCCCACAAGTCTGAAATCAGACCTGCATGGGCCACCACTAAAACCTTGTCACACCCCAGAACCAGAATACTGGAGAGCGGGTGAATGACTCAGCCAGCTACGTATTACGGGTAGATGAATATCGTATAATACGATCAATGCTGTCTAACCAGACGAGGGGGTGCATACTACATGAAAGTCTTACTATGGTCACTTCACATCTATTGTCTCAATCATCAAACAAGAAGCAAAAATAGAGAACATGTAAGATAAAGCAGTAAGGCATCACAAATGCTTAGTCAAAATGTTCTTGAGATCTGGCTTTACAAAACATAGCCAGATGGTATAGTAACATATACACAATTATTATCAGCTGCAGTCTGACTTAATTATAATTATGTAAAAGTAAGTGCAAGACAATCCAACTAACATGTCGGTGCCAAACGGCTAAGTATGAAGTAAATAACAAAATGAGTGGGGAAGTAAAAAATCCACTCGAGTCCTCCTACGATCATTCCCCTAGTATTGACCATCTTGGAGGTGGAAGTAAGCTGAGTCCTCGGGAACCGGCTCTAAATCTGGCCATGCAAAACCAGAAAGGTTAGACCTCTAATAGCAAGTACCACAAGAAAGCACGATATGAAGGATTAAATCAGTAAGTAAGAGAATATAATAATAGATCTCTGCTTTCCACTAGGATTCACATAACATCACGACACTTCGAACCAACCTCCCAACCAAACAAGGACAGAAGTTGGCCCGTCATGCCCTGACATTCTGATCATCTCAGTTAGGCAACAGAGTAGGTACAGTACACAAACAAATCATCTTGAACGGCCAATCAACTCCTACGGCTTGCTATTGTGAGTCCCAAGTTATCCTGGACTTATGCAAATAGGGATTCCTCAGTTCTTACTATGTGCGAGCAAGGCTAGTCTATCCAGTCAATCAATTGCGCCATTCATGAATTAGACTTGTCCCAGCGGGACGTCCGTCATCAATATACAATAATAATATAAGCAGATACCGCTCCCTACCCGTATGGCAGGTTTACAGTATCTGTGGGAACCAGCCGGCCTGTCGGGCACTACTAGTCCCAAGAGGGCTGCCATGTAAGATCTCGGGGATCCATTCTCTCCATGCAATCATTATTTTATTTAACTTAATAGTCTTTACGTTGAGTGAAATCCCATGCCGTGGATCATGGTAATTCAAATGAGTACTTTCGTACGGGGCACGATATGCGCAACTCTACAACGATACCCGTGCGGCTAGGTTGTAGGTCTTACATAGCATAATGCAACAATCAAATCTATCCACGGAGTAATCATGCCTTGACCATAAAGTACACGTGCTGCTTTATAGAAAAATAAATAAATTGAAGCCTGCACATGCCTGTATGTCAATATTTGGGACCGGCTAATCGATTACAATAGTTCATTACAAGAACGTGTCTCATTCATTTAATTCAATAAGACGACTAGCCAGTCTCTTAGTTCCAACTAGGAACGTATGATCAATTTTAGTCAAGATAACCATTATTATCAATGGTGACAAGGCATGAAAGTCAATTAGTATTAAATGGGGTCGAGTCTATAACTCCTCAGGATTAAGTTCCAGTCTTACTGGGTATCCGTAAACCAATCAAGACATAGGGCACGTTCTACACAACCATATATATTAAAAATATTAACATGCCAAGATTATCAAGTTCATAAAAAGGGCGTAAGGATATAATAGAAGAATTATCATGCCACCATTAAATGAATAAATTATAGAACAAATAGAAACACCCAGGTCAGGAAGTCACGCCAACAAGTCTATGCTAAGGCCAACAAGTCACGCCAACAAGTCTAGTAGGTAGGAGTGAGCGTATAAACAGCATGAGCGTGAAAAGTGGTTCACGTTGGCACGCACAGCGTAAGCGTGAAGGGTAATTCACGCACTCATAATGTGAGCGTGAAAAGTAACTCACGCATGCACAGCGTGAGCGTATGAGCGTGAAAAGCGTGATAAGAAATTCACGCACGCACAACGTGAGCGTGATAAGAAATTTACGCACGCACACAAAGACGTGAGCGTAACTCAAATGTCACGCACGCACGTAAAGACGTGAGCGTGACTAAAAATTCATGCACGCACGTAAAGACGTGAGTGTGACTCAAAATTCACGCTAACACGTAAAGACGTGTGCGTGACTAAAAATTCACGCTAACACGTAAAGACGTGAGCGTGACTAAAAATTCACGCTAACACGTAAAGACGTGTGCGTGACTAAATCTCCCGAACTCCAATCCTATGAATCCTTCGTTCCAAGCCAGAAATGAGGTTCCCATGGTTCAGAATGGTGTGGAATGAGAAGCTCTGCCACATGAAACTATCTATTTCGAAATCATGCCAGGTTGGGAGATCAAAACCCATGGTCAACCGAAAACACAACAACTTAGATCTGTAAGAAACGAGCCAAGGAAATCAAAAATACTAAGTAGTAAACTCTCTTAGAATCACAAGAGGAAGACAATTGAACCAAAAAATGGGTGAAGGAGAAGCAAAATGTACTTGCCTTCTCCTGGTAGGTGGAAGAGAGTGGTGAGGAAGAAGAAGAAGTAATGGTGAAGGAGAGTTATGAGGAGAGAGAAGGGGATGGGGACTTTAAATGGAAGGGTGGTGGTAGGTGGGGGTTTATTGGGTCGAGTTTATTCGGATCCATCAAAGGCCAACCCGAAAGCAAAGCAGAGAGGTTAAAAGCAGAAAATAAAATATAGAAAATAAAATGCAGGAATAAAATTACAGGAAATAAAATGCAGATAATTAATTAACATAAAATTAAAGGAATTTAAATACAGGATGATACATGATAAATATTAAATAAATATATATGAGTTGTACATGTATAAAAATATGCATTCTGGGAACGGGGATTGACAATCAGTACCTTACGCTCTGTATCCATGTGCCCAATAGGAGAAGACCCACGTGCCTAGTAGGGCACAAACTGATGTGCCCACTTTAACTCGTCTCCCATCATACATTTAATTCTATGTGACAGAGTTGGCAGCACATTCCCCGAAGACTCAATGGTTGGCAAATTTTTGTAGAAAATGAAGAGCCGCAGACGTCAGCATCATCATTACTTACTTTTGTCGGCTATAGTTGTCATTGCTACGTGGCTAGCCGATCACTCGCATATGCCTAGAAGTCTGCATGCACCTCAAAAGCCATGTACCCCGACTTACTCCTAATCCCAAAAGAAAGAAGCTAAGTCCCTGCACGCGTCTCCACAGCCATGCACTCGAAGCTCTACATGCACCTCGGAAGCCATGCGCCTAGACTTGTCTATGACCTCTAAAAGTCATAGACCAAGTCGCCCCATATGCCAGATCCTAGGCACATCCTGACAGATCAGCCTCCACCAAATCCGAGATCTTTGAGCCATGAACACGTGCCACATGTTATTTAACTTAGTTTTGCCTACAAATAGGTACTAACGACCTAAGATCTCAGCAGCGGCCAAATCTTCGTAACTAACATGTGTCAGCTATACCACAGCCAACAGTGCAGTTCAAACAAGATTCAGATTCAACTTAGGGCGCATGATCTATGTGCCCTACTACATCAGCCACGTGGCGTTCCTACGTACAGGCACATGCTACATATGCATGCATGAGCAGACCAGTCTGCTGCCTATAAATAGAAGGATTATTTCTTCACACACATAGACAGATAGATCATCATATCTGCATACAGAGACGAGAAGAGACATGTAACATCTACTTCTCCTCCAAACGCTCTGATATTTAGAGCAATCCAGACTTTCAGAGAATTCAAGATCATCATCAGATCGTCAACGGAGTCAACGCATTACCACTCGCTCCACCGATACTGTTTCCAGATAAAAACAAAAGTGTAATCCTAGGACTACGTCTAAGTCCTACATTATATATCATTCTATTTGTAATTGAAATACCAAAATTTTATAAATCAACAAAACCTTGTTGCATTTTCGATGGCAAACAAGCTAGCATCTCTGCTGGGGATTTCTTTCTCTTCTGACGAAAAAGTTACGTCACAATCCGAAGACATCAAGCTTGGCTCCTCCCACAAGACACTCATGGTGTGCCTCAATCAACTGGCGTATGAGGAGTTTATCTCTGAAGGCAGCACAATTCCTTCGTAGCGGCTGCCAAAGACGAAGAAGACTCTCCAAGTCTGGGTGCGCAAAGGAGATGTGCCGAGCACAACCGCTGAAGGAGATGTGCCACCGCAGCCCACCCTTTCTGTTGATATTCTTAGCAAGCAAGATGTACCTGCCAGTGCAGCACATCAACCAAGGAAATGCAATATTGATTGCATTCCCCAACTGTCCTTTTCTCTGTCGAAGAAGATGTGCCGACGAAACAAAGGCGCATCCAGCTTCCAGTACATGAACTCTGGTGTGTTAGAGAGGGCCTCTGTCTTTGACAGAATCACTCGTTATCGTGGTGAGGATGAGCTGGATTCTAAGTACTATGCACCTTTGCAGGCTGGTACGAAGAAATCCAAGACAGTACGGGCCTTGCACCCCAAATGTGCTACGCCCACAGTGAACCGGAGATGTGCGCTCAAAATCATGCGCATTGTCGATTGTAAACTCTACAGAGTCAACTCGGGTACGTTTGCACCAAATACGAGCCGACTCTCAAAGTCTCCATCTCATTTGGGCGTATCTTCCAAACGCAAAAGATGCGTCCAAACGAGGGTTGTGCGCAGTAAGTGGGTTCAAGTCACAATATATGTTGATCCTCCACCAATGATCTAGGTGTATCTCATGCACTGGAACTGGATCAGGGGATACAATATTCACATGACCACACCGGCAGTTGGCCTCACCATGCGCCTGAAGGGGGTGTGAAAGTGAAACTCTTTCCTCATAATTTGCGTAATGTGATCACTCACAAACGTAGATTAGGAGAGCTAACCATTAAGCACGATGTGCCCCTCGCAGGGAACACTTGTACCATGGTTACCATCAACTGCTGTTGTTACAAAATAACGACTCCATCATCTAGGCAGTCTGTGTTCCAACGACTGTAATCTGTTGTACCCATCCGACGTCGTCTCGGAAAGAAGGTGTCAATTGAAGATGAGTCAGAGCCCATGGTTGCTTCTTGCCATATTGTCTCCAACTTCTATTCATCAGAGAGAAAGACAACCACTAATCGCTCGACCTCAGCAGCATCGTCCAAGAGTCAGCCAAGGAAAAGCAAAACGATGGTCCCATCTTCAGGGGTATTTGAGAGCACCCGGTCAAGGAAGAAGGTTCCAGCGGAAGCATCAGCTGGAAGTGATCAAACTCCTGCTATCCATGACAACGCTTCGCTTGAAGATGAGGACGTTCTCTAAGGAACTGACCCCGAAATAGCTGGGGGTAGCCAGTACGAGGCCTCAGAATGAGAGGCCCTTCCGTAGGAAGGTAAGGTCAAAAGCGAAGCCTCAATCAATCCATCCACTTCCACCCATGTTATGCCAGTCTACATGGCTAGGGTTGGTGATGAAGAAGAGTCAGACACTCCAATTCAGGACATTATGCAGCGTATGGACACCCTGGAAGGGAGCCTAAAAACCCTCTCTGCCACTATACAATCCTTGACTCAAATGCTATTTGAGATTTGGACCGCTCTGGGATTTCAACCATTAGCAAGGGCATATGTTTTCATCAGTCCCGATCCAGGGGCCAATAGAGAATCAAGTATACCCCCTCAACGGGTATCTTTGGCTGCAGATCATCATACTGTACCTCGGACGTCGGCTCTTTCAAATGCCGAGATTTACACCTTTCCACCCTCACCGGCTCCCAATTCTACATAAGAACTGGTTGACATGATCAGATATCTGCACGAGCGCTTTGAAGCACGAAACAAGCAGGAAGAACGTCAAAAGATGGGAATCCCACAACCTTACCCTCTCGAGTGGAACAAAGTGGTTTACCCTCCTATATATAAACCACAAACATTGACGTCATATAATGGAAAGGATTCTCCTCGCCAATATCTGACCAACTACCAGTCTCAAATGGGACATCTCCCATACTCACCAGCCTATTTGTTGGGGCATTGAAGGATGTCGCTTGTGACTGGTACTGCAGTCTCCCTGACCACTCTATATCATTCTTCGATGACTTGATACGCCTCATCATCGACCGATTATACGACGGTAGAAAGGACATGACCATGTCATCTCTTATAGAAGTACGCCAGACAGAAAAGAGGACTGTTCGAGCCTTCATCGAACATTTTCGACAAGCATGCTTAAGGTTGCCTCTGGGTATGCCAGAACATTCACTGATCGATGCCTACAGCATGAACATGACTCTTGTAATCAAGCTCTGGCTCGATCTACCCAGCCTCCCGATTGGAGTTTATTGATCATCGGGGCCGAAGCGGCTGAGAAGAAGGCATGTAATGCTCACCTTTCGGGGTTAACTTCCCCGCCTTTGATGACAAATGGAAATGGCCTGCTACCAACAATAGTAGGCGCGAGACAAAAGAAAAATAGGCATTGACTGTTAACGCTTCAAAAAGCACACAGGGGCACGCTCAGAAGCCTCCACCAGTATCGAGGCTGAAGGAGGTCTACTCCTTCAACGATGAGGGCACCTTATAACTCTTCGAGATGCTAAAACAGAGCGACAAGATTAAGTTGCCTGATCTTAAGCATCCTGATGAGGTGGGCAGAGTGGACGACTGAAGGTACTATCACTACCATCGGTTCGTTGGACATCCAACTCAAGACTGCTACATCCTCAAGAAATATATACAATGCATGATCAATGCAAACATCATCTCAGTCAATTACGAGAAGAAGACAGTCTCGGCCAACATGGTGTCGCTCTAGTTCGGCTTCTTACCGCCTACTACAACTCAAGATGGTGTTGTCCCCATCTCGAAGGCGACATTGGAGGTAGTCAACCTTCCGTCGACTCGTGACAACACGAGTGGACTGATTACACTCACCACATCTCGAGGGGAGATCATGTTGGTTCACCCAGATCTTGTGTCAGAACTGACTCAGCCGGGGTACATTCTACCTCCAAAGCTAAAGGCAAGAAGACCAAGTATTGTCGAATGGTGACCTTCTCCCCCAAGGAGGCACTTCCTGTACAAATGCGTTCATAGCAGAACCCTCAGCCTGAGGAAGCCCATATCGAAGTGGCATCTTTCGTCACCACCTTGGCTGCTCAAGGTGAAGGTCCTTCCCAAATTCCAGCAGCTGACAAACAGAAGCATAAGGAAGCCCGCTTCAACAGGCCTCTACGAAGAGACAACGCTTCAGTGTTAACCAAACTCCACAACTTTGACATACTGGCACAACTCGCCATTACTCCAGCTCGGTTGTCTTTGTTCGAACTGCTCCGTCTATCTAAATATACTCGGAAGGCTCTCTGCGAAGCCCTAAAGGATGCTGAGTCTTTCATCAGTCAGGTTAAGCAGCCTGAGGACGATCCAGCAACATGTCCACACTGCCATAGTGTGGGGGAGTTCATCCCCAACATCACATTAAATCTACAAGACATGCTGCTCAGGAACAACAGGCACAACAGACTACTGTATTATATATGGTACGTTGGCATCATTAAGGTGGATCGAATGCAGATCGACCCAGGGTCTTCTTTCAGCATTATCCCCTAAGCTCTGCTCGAGACATTGGGGATCCCGATGTATCATCTGATAGCATTCCACACTACAATCAGTGGCTTCAACGCCAGCAAGAGTGAGCCACTGAGGAAGATCGTCCGTCTGAAGTATTATATCGGTGATCTACAGACCAAAGTGACCTGTTATGTTGTGGATGCAGATGTCAACAACATCTTGTTAGGGTGGCCGTGGCTACATGAATACTTGGTGGTACCATCCACTCTCCATTAATATATGAAGTACGTATCCACCAACGGTATAGTCCGAACAGAGTTCGCTGATGTCAATCCTTTAAGAGGGACTGAGGCCTTCTTTTCCGACTCTGATCTGTACAAGTTGATTCATCTCGAAGATAAAGCCAACGATGTCGTTGATTAAGCCGAAGCTGACTTGGATGCATAAATGACAATCGATGCTCCCGTAAAAGTGCGACTCAAGGAGAAGCCGCCTCAAACAATGTCTCCTATAGTGGTCAAACTTCGCGGGAGGGCATCAACTTCTCTAGGCAGAGCATCCACTGAAGCCCCCTTGAAGATACGACTCAAGTGGAAGCCTTCCCAAGTGTCGGCTCCACTTATAACAAAACTACGTTGAAAGGCACCAGTCGCCGGAACACCAATTGAGGCACCTCTCAAGGTACGTCTTAAAGGCAGACTTCCTCAGTCTTCAACCCCTCTTAAGATTCAAGAGAAGGCCCGTGTATCTCTATCAGCACCAGAGCCGATAAAGGCCAAGCTTCCAATAGGTTCTTCCGAACCATCTCAGGCTGCTCTGTTTGCCATTAAAACTCTTTGGTTGACTGATGTTTTGAATTACAAATTGAACAGAGTATAATATAGGACTTAGATGTAGTCCAAGGAGTATACTTTTGTTTTTATCTGGATACGGTGTCGATTGAGCGAGTGGTAATACGTTGACTCCGTTGACGATCTGACGATAATCTCGAACTCTCTGAAGGTTTGGGTTGCTCTGGATGCCAGAGCGTTGCGAGAAGAAGCGGACATTAAGTGTCTCTTATGGCCTCTATATGTGGATATAACAGTCTGCCTGTATATCTCTCTCTCTGTATATCTGTCTCTATATTCCATGAAGGAGTAATCCTTCTATTTATAGATAGTAGGGTGGCTGCTCACGCACGTATTTGTCGGATACGCCTGGACATGGGGATGCCACGTGGCTAATGTTAGCGGGGGTGCATAGACGATGTGTCCCGAGTTGTAGTGTAATCTGCTCGAACTGCTTTGTCAGGCTACGGAGGAGCTGATATGTGGCAGTTGCTGAGATTTGGTTGTTGCTGAGATCTTGGGTGGTTAGCACCCATTCTTTGAATTGAACTGAGTCAAGGGACGCATGGCGTATGCCTGTGGCTCAAAGATATTAGTTTTGGAGGAGAGTGATCTGTCGGGGTGCGCCTAGGATCGGTGCGTATGGAGGCAACTTAGTCTATGAGGTTTAGTCATCATAGAAGAGTCTGGGCACGTGGCTTTTGAGGCGCATGCAGAACTTCGCATCAGGGTGCACCTAGAATCAGGCGCAGGGGAGGCGACTTGGTCTCATGACTTTTAGGAGCCATGAGCAAGTCCAGGCGCATGGCTTTTGAGGTACATGCAGAGCTTTGTCTTTTGTTGCATGCGATCAGAAGTGAGATGAGGGGGCGCATGTCGTCTTCTGGGCACATGGCCACGAGGCGCATACGAATGATCGGTCAGCCACGTGGCTTGTTGCCGACCCAAGGTGCAATAATGGTGCTGACATCAGCGGCACTTCATTTTCTACACAGCTAATTGGACGGCTCTTGGAATGCGTTGCCGTCTTTGTCATTTAGCATTAAATGTTTGATGGAGAGGGTTGCATTGGTTAGTGCCAATCTTAGTGCATGATATCGATGGCGCATCTTCCATTGTATCGCATCCACTTTGGCCCGTATGTTGAGTTCTTCGGGGTGTAAATGGCTGATTTGACTTAGCCGAATACGAGGAGACGGATGCATTTATTTTTAATGCAAATTTATTGCATATAATTTGGAATATTGGCCATTTGGAACTCGGGTGTAGGTTGTCTGTGCTTAAAAATAGCCGCATGAGGGAAAGCTTTGCTTTCATTCTTTATTTCGATATAAAGATGAACTTGGCCGGTGCCCCATCTTGGCGGCCTGCCGAATTTGAGCTCTTTTCGAGGGTAAAGATCCACTGCCCAAGTATTTCCATCATTTTGAGCTTCCGTGATAGTGTCTGTTGTATCCAAATATTGGGATCGTCGAGTCCCGACACAAGCCGATGGTGCCTGTTGCATCCAATGATCGGGACAGTCGCACTCCGTCTTTTGTTATGCTGGCAGAGCCACCGGCTGTCGAGTGTGCCTGTTGCTTTCGAAGATTAGGGCATCGTGTCACGATCCTTATCGAGCTAGGAGAGTGTAAAACCCCTAAATTTCTACTATATATTTTTATATATATTAAATTTGGTACTGATTTAAAAATTTTGTATTGTACGTCGCATAGTCGTATTGTACGTCGCGCATGAAATTTTATTTTTCGTAGTTGCTCGTCAAGTACGAATATGTGCGAGCGTACATATTTTAGAAAAATATTTTTTCTATTTTATTATACACTTTCAAAATATTATATAATTATTATTCTTGCTATAAAAAGCCTTTTTATTTTTAACAATTATTAATCATAAATAATATTTCATTGTATACTAGGAAAAGCATAATCGTGTATGCATTACTCGTGCATACATATATTTCGTAATTATTATTAGTCTATTTTAAATAAAAATATAATTTTTGAGATTTATTAATAAATATTTTATTATTTAAAAAGGTATGTAAAAATATTTATTATTTTTAAAATTATTATTATTGGTATTTTGAAAAATATATTTGGAAGTTATGGTGGCCATTTAAATCTTGATTTGATTTTTGGATTTATTTAAATAGTTAAATATTCGAAATTGATTTATCCCATTTGATTTTGAGCTGAAAATTTAAATAGATTTAAATTAGATTTAATTGATTTGATTTTAAACTAAGAGAATTTGATTTGATTTTAAATTAGATTTGGATTTGATTGCTTTTAAATTAAATTAAGAAATATCTAAATTGGGTTTAAAGGAATCCTAATTCTTATCTAATTAAGAATTCCCACATCCTATAAATAGGCAGGTACTCCTCCATATTATTTTCACCACAAATCATCTTTCAAACCATCCTTGTCAAAAATTCTCTCTTTTTTCGTCATAAATTCAGCCTCAATTTTCAAAGGTTGTAGCAACGACCATAACTCCCAACTCCGGACTCCTTTTGACCTCCAGTTTTTTTGTTGGAATCGTATTGAGGTATATTTTCTGAATGTAAATTTTTTTTCATAAATTTGGAACTTAATTTTCTATAAAATTTGTGGAGTGTCAGTGGTCCGAAATCTGACACGTTTTAGTGTTTTTGAGATTCTGGGATAAACAGGTATCAGAATCACGATCCGTTTGAAGTTTCAGAATACTGACAGAAAAATACACATCATATATTTTTCCTAAAAAAATTTCAGAATATTTTATTTTTGGTTTTTATTTTAGAAGTTTGTCACATCGTCTGAGTTCATCTTGTGTAGCCCTGTGACTATTCTGTACCCAACGGGATTGTCGGTTTCACCAGCAAGGACCTCAGGCAAGACACCTTGCCATTTGCTGTTTATTTATTTTAGCTCATATTTCATGCATTATTTATTTTCTTTATGCAAAATAAACTGTGATACATGGCATAACTGTTAGAACTTACTGTTCATTTATATTTCCTGCTGTGTATTATTTTTTCTTACAAATTAAACCTAGATTTAAGGGACCACCTTGTGTGTTGCATTTATTGGCCTTGACACGTTGTAACACGAAGTTGTGTGTCGCGTGTAGGATACGGAAGTGCGTGATTGGCTGGCCACTAGTACGTACAAGCCGTGCGATAGGAATAACCGCTAATAGAGGTTGCATGTTAGTTTGACTTAGTGGTTATAATGGTTTATGTTGTGGATACAACATAGAAGGCATTGTGTGGGAAGGACAATTCCTTAGCGTATGGGCTTCGATGCACTTTCCCTTTTGTAACCCGTGAGCTCCGCCGGAGACGCGGGTCAGATTACCCATGATTACTGACGGCCACTGACGATTCTACGGAACGTCATGCTCTTACTGATGGGGCCTCTGGTGCCCAAGGGGGACTATGCCGATCCTATTCAGCCAGGGCCCATGCGTAGGAAGGATTGTTCTTAACTACATTTCACTTAGAACGGTTAGGCTACCTTATCCGTTAGGTACGCGTACTTTTGGTTTGGGTACTTGTATCTGACCGTGGCTTGGAACAATAACTTGTCGCAGATTAGTTCGTCACTCTTATCCTTGTTTGGTTGTAGGTGTGACTTACTACTTCGATGAGAAGGTATTGAACCTTGTTGGGGTCCGGATACCATATTGGATTCATAGCATGGAAAGATACGTCGCCGTGAATTAGTTTACCCTCTCATGTCCTTGTTTGGTTGGGGGGATGGTACGCTCGTTCAGTAGGTGCGTATTGGACCATGTTATAATTCGATTTACTTATTTATTTGAGCAATATTTATTCAATTTATATGACATGATATTATGTGTCTTGTTACGTCCCTCTGAGGACCTGGTTATCTCTCCAAGTGTGTGCTATTGTCTTTCGCAGGTGTTCTAGCTCTAGCCGTGATCATCGCTATTTCTTCGAGGATGATTGCATTTGGATCGTCTTCACTTCGCTCGTCAAATTCATATCTTTTCTTATGTATTTTTCCTTTACTTATTGGTAGTGGATTTGTCTCCGCCCAACATATTGTATCAAGACAATTCATTATCTTTATATGATATCTTTTGTTCATTTATTTTGCGTGGATAAGATTAGTTATGGTTCTACTGCATTTTACAGCTTATGTATTCATACAAGAATTCCATATATTGGAGTATACATCGTATGAATACAGCTGGCATGTCTACGTTCCTAGTCCTACGTATTTTGGGACTGGGGCGTTACAGAGAGCTTCTGCTTCTGCTACACAAGGGCTGATTGGTGCTGATGTATCTGCGCCGTAATGACGAGACGTTATGCCTGGATGAGACACCAGAGTGATGCGCCTGAAGGATGATGCGCTTGGCATGGGGCGCATAGCAGTTGTTGTGCCTGGTGGTAGATTTAGGATTTTTCTTTTTGTAAAAGTTCTCCTTTGTAAATCCTTTTTTTAGACATGTAATAGACTTTCATATGAAATAAAAGCCTTATTTTTAATGTCTTTAAACTTGTACTGTTCTTTGCTGTACCAAGTATCTGTTTGAGCTTCCTGGCGTATTTGATTTGGTCGCATGGTTGGGTTGAGCGTATAGGAATTCTGGCCTATAGATGCGCCTAAAATTCCATGCTTCTACAAGATCCCTTCAAAGTTTTCAAAACTTTCTTGTCACGTTTTAGAATACTTTGAATAAGAAGCATGGGAAGCAACGACTCGGGGCGTATGCCCTTCGCCTAGGCGCATGGCTCTTCATGGCATATGGTTGTTCTGCGTGTCGCTGTGGGGACGCTTGTTGCTTAGGTGCAGACTGCTAGGGTGCATGCTTCTTCTAAAGAGATAACGCCTCGACCTTAGGAAAGATTAATGATGATCTTTTGAAGATAAGCAGCCGTCGGTTTTTTGATACCCGAAGCGACTGATTGCTGATGTCACGCCTCATCGGTTTACACACGAGGCTAAGCCTATAAATAGGCGGCTGTGAGGAGAGAGAGTCTTCTACTTTCTGCAAAAGCTTTCTCCTTCCTCAGAGCTCTTTTCCCCTTCTTTTTCGCAAACTTTTAGTCATCTCGAGAAATGGCTCCCAAGACTCCTCGAGGTGGTGCTGCTGGCCGAGGAAGGGGTCGAGGCAAGGAACCCTTAGAGTTTGACACGGAGGAAGCCCCCGTCGTCATGTCGACCTACGCCGACGTTCGCCCGGGAGTGCTCGGTGGGTATTCTCTTGCCTTGGTCTTTGTTGCAGTGATGTTAGGGTGACCCAACTGTAGGTGAGCTGCCTCTTGTTGATGTGCTTAGGCTGACACACATGGACTTTTGTCCTGATGATGTGCTGAAGCCCTTTTAGCTGATGTACATGGACTTAAGACCTGATGATGTACCGAAGCTTTACTTGCTAACGCGCATGGACTTAGGTCCTGATGATGCACCGAAGCATGCACCTGGGCCTCGATCTTGTATGTGTGCCTTTGATGAGGTTCTATCTGTGCGCATGGGTTTCGACCCAGTTTAATATGCCAGATTTGTTGGTGCGCCTCAGATACTTGTTTTGAGCTTCTAAGTCTTTTTGCTAACTTTTCTTTGACTCTATTGCAGTACCCATGTCGAAGGCGTTGGCTCTCGTGAAGGAAGATATACTGTCTCCTTTCGTCAAACAAGAGCCGGTGACTGTTAAGGAGGAGACTTTACCAAAGGTTGAGGTCAAGGAAGAAACGATGACCATTAGAGAAGAGATTGCTTCCCAGGTTGAAGTTAAGGAGGAGCCACTATCATAGAGTAGTAGCATCGGGACTGACCCTCCTGTCTATACAGAAAACCTCGACCAGATTGAGCCTTCATATGCAAAGTGGCTGAGGGAGTGGTACATGCCTCAACGCAACTATGATCCCTGGTTGTGAGGATTCGTAGGTTGCTTTGCAATTGTCGTTTTCAAAAATATGAATAAAATCAATGTCCCTATTTTGTCTTAGTGTTTCTGAGATCTGAAGAAACCTGATGATGTAGTTTATTTCTTTTCGATGTTGATGTAATCTTTTACTTTCTGTTTAGCTGAAGCAAATGAAAGAACTTTCTGCTTTGTTTATTGTCACGACCCGTTCCCGAATAATCGAACACGTCTAACCTTCATCGTTGGACACGATGAAGTAAGCTATACCAATCTAGGAAAATCTAACCAGATAAACATGAATAAGTACAAATCACAACATCTATAAGCGTATCCTAGAATCGAAGTACATATCTCAGAATTATTATATTTCTAGCAAATGAAAAGTAAGTCTGATAGTCTCAAATACAAGGAAATAGACTACTAAAGGGTAAAATGCTAGGCTTCCTCAGCCTCTAAGTCCAGAGCAACTCCAGCTGGCTCTACTGCATCTACAGGCTCTCGGCCATAATATGTATCACACAAAGCCTCCATCTCACCTGCAACATATCCTAGTCAGGAGCGGAGCAAAGTACAGTTCTAGGTAATGAACAAGAACATCATGATATGGAAAATAAGTACAAGAGAACAGGAAATATGAAATACAAGAAATGAACATGAAGGTATAGGAATGAAAGTACAGGAAGTAAAGTACAGAAATGTAACTATAAACCTGAAGTACAAGACATGACAAGTGCACTATATTTGAAATACAACTAGTCTATATGACCGGCTAAGGGGAGTACAGGAGCATATACATGAGTACATGAATATTGGTACGGCTTAGGGCCCGCGTGTACGATACGAGACCTAAGCTATCTACATAAATATGGTAACCGGAGTTTGGTCACATAGCTAGTGTATTTCCCCACCCGACACAAGTAAGTACAAGAACAGGAAATATAGGGTACAAGATATCGTGTCATGACGTATCACAAGAAGGGTACAAGATATATAAATGTACACAAATCATAGAACAGTACTTGCCTTTGTAGAAGCATGGAAAAGTATAGTAATTCTTATGTGGCCCGAATCAACATGAAACTCCATGCGGCTCAGAACTTGGGGAGTTTCGTGTGGCTCAAAAATCCTGAGAGCTTCATGCAGCTCAGAAAGCTTCATGCAGCTCAAAAAGCTTCATGAGGAGCCACATGGCCTTATATGGTTCGAAATAGGCCTATACAGCAGGCCATAATTACTCCATGTAGCTGGCCATTAATGCTCTGACACAAAGTGACAACTCTGACAGAAATGATGGCTCTGACATAAAGAAGAGACGCGACATGCTTATAAAAAAATGAGAAAATCTTAATAATAACTGGCACAGTTCAAAAATTCCAAGAAAGTTCTTTATGCGGATCGCTTGTGTGACCCTCATGCGGCTCAGTTATGAGGCCACCCTCATGCGGCTCGATTATGAGGCCACCCTCATGCGGCTCGATTATGAGGCCACCCTTATGTGGCTCGGTTATGAGGCCACCCTCAGCGGCTCGGTTATGAGGCCACCCTCATGCGGCTCAGTTATGGGGCCACCCACATACGGCTCGGTTATGGGGCCACCCTCATGCGGCCCGGTTATGGGGCCACCCTCATGCGGCTCAGTCTTGAGACCACTCTCATGCGGCTCAAATATGGGGACAGTCCTTGTCACGACCCGCACCCTAGAGTAAGGGCACGAGAAGTGGGTACGTCCAGCCTACGCCACAGTGTCGGCGGTAGAACGCTGTCCTAGGTCAATCATCTAACAATATAAAGTACCTGTACAGTTTATACTCTCCGAATGGAGGTGACAAATAGAAAATAATCTCAATCACATCTAGGTAGAAGAATGAAAGATAGATAGATAGACAGTAACTCAAAGAGAACAGTAGAATAGATGAAATAAGTCCAAGTGTCTAGGATAACATAACATCAGAATGTCAACTCATAATACAATAAGTCTAAGAGTCTATACATAACTCAACATCTCAAAATACAACTCAGATGTGAGACAAAATGATAATATAGAAAGACTGCCTAGACTAAACTGGTCTAGACTACTGGAACAACATCCTCAGCTGCAGGTGGATCCTGCTGAGGGTCCACAACATAAGTGTCATCTAGTCCTGCTCCATATAGGTAGACACCAGGGCCTCCTCCTCATCCTCTGTAATATTTTCAACAGGTCCAATCAGGACGGGAACGAGCACAATACATCTCACGCAGTGCATAGTATGATAGGAGATATAAAGCATGCAATAGAGTAAAATACAGGAACTGCTGAAGGAAGATACATGTAGCAAAAGAGATAGCTGTAAAGGAAATATCTACTGTATATAGAGAACTGTAAGTGTCTAGTGATGTAGAGTACAAGATAGGCATATGAATGGCTAGAATTTATACATGATTACACTACTGAGTTTGTACATGATTACACTACTTTGGAATTATTCACATGTCCACTTCTACTCCCCCGTTCCCCAATCAATACACGAGGATCCATTTAGGTTACGTTAAGATTCGTGATAAGCCCATAATTGGGTGATACGTGAGTGATTCATGAAGATTCATGGAGGCTCGGTGATCATGAGAGTACATGAGTCACTAGCTGATACATGAAGATACATGAAAATAGAAGCATGAGATACATGATGTAAGTGAAACACACATGACAAAAGTACCTGATGCTCCCGAGGGGGATAACATCTCATGAAAAGATCCATATAGTACCAATCCGTGATAACAATCGTGTCAGCATCAAGTAAAGTAAGCTAGAGCAAGAATATAAATCCTGGCAAATATGAAACGTCAGAGAATGTACTCGCCTGATAACTGAATGTCTGAAGAAGATATACTGTCTGAGGAGAGGTGTATAGCTCCTAATCAGAGCAATACAAGTCACAATATATCCACAATGGTAAAAATAAAGTATACAATGCATACTACATGATTCTAGGTCAATCTGGTCAAAAGTCAACTCTGGGTCAACTCTAATAGTCAAACTAGGTCACAGGAAGTCATACTAAGTCAAATAGAGTCAAACAAGGTCAAACAAGTTAAATACTAGTCAACATGATCAATCTGGGTCAAGTCTAGGTCAAACTTAGACCAACTAAGGTATTGGTCAAATAAAGACCAGTCAGTAAGGTAATTAGGTCAAACAAAGACCAGTCAATAAGGTAATTAGGTCAGACTAGTTAAACTAGTCATTTTAGGTTAGTTCTAGTCAAATCTAGGTCAGTTAGGTCAACTTTGACCTAAGGTTGACTTTGGTCAACCCTTAGTCAACAAGGGTCAACAAGTTGGGTTTTGGGTCATTAGGGTTAGTTGGGTTAGCCACTAATGCCATAGGCTTGTAACCTAGGCCATAGGCTAATAGCTTATAGCCCATAGGCTAGTAGCTTAGGTCAACTAGTTCTAGGTTTACCTATATAGATATAGATATACATACACTATATAATGTAAAACCTATATATATAGCCACTATATATAAATACCCATATACCCCACATATATATATATAACCATATATACACACTCACATATAGACATAATATATATATACATATATAAATAACTAACATATATACATATATATATACATTTTCATATATATATATATATATATAGACCCATATACCCTCTACTATATATATACCAATATATAACCAAATATATATATACATATATATATATACATATAACATATATATATATATAGAGAGAGAGAGAGAGATGGACATAGAATGAGAGAGAGAGAGAGAGAGACTGAACAGTCAGGGGGGGATGTTCCAGGTTCTGGAACCCAAACCCAGACCCAAACACACACACACACACAGCCTACATATATACATACATATGTATATATACAACTACACATATATATAACCAAATACTCCCAAAATTGACCCGCACTCACATATACATATATACTATGTATACACATACTAAAATACACATATACATGTATAAATTATATCAAAAATAGATTTGAAATTCGTTTTTAGAAAACTGGAAATTAATCCTAAAAACTGGAAAAATGGACTGTGCATAGGCTAACTAGGTAAACCAGATTTCTCATACAAAACCGAGCTATGGCTCGATTCCCTAGGTTGGTAACTGAGCCCCTAGGTGTCCTCTAGTGTCTAGGGTGCCTGAAACATGGTCACGACACGACACAACGTGTCCACACTAATATAAACCCAATCGGGTAAATCCTATATACACAGACACCTACTGTGTCGTGCACACGTTCCATACTCTCGTGGACACACCACGAGACACGACACGTCTCGTGGTTGTACACACGTGTCGACTAGGTCTAGGGCTAGGGTTTAGACACCCTGACACGTATCCAAACCGTGTCGTGTCCGAGTTCTAGGTGCGTATCAGAAGGGGTTTCACACACGTTCAGACCGCGTCGTGCACGCGGTCGAACACCTCGTGTTCACGACACAGGACACGACACACCACGTGCTCGTGTCCTGGGGTTCGCCCTAGGGTCTACTACACACGTGTCACTCTGACACGTGTCCACGACTCGTATACGCGGGACACGAGACCCGTGTCAGAGCCAAAAACTTGACTGTGCAGTGCAGTGCGCGACCCTTGCGGGGACGATTCCGTGTCCGACACGACACGAGGTCATCCCAAACTTTGGGGATGACCTGTCAGTCAGTGCCCCGTGCTCTATGCCTATTTTGGCGTGTCCACGTGGCGTGTCCAGTGAGTTATTAGTGTCGGGTAGCAGGACACAAAATGTGACAGTGTGTAATACAATTCTCGTGAGTTCGTGTCCGATTTGGACACGAAAAAGGACACAACTCGTGCTCAGTCACTAGGGGTTAGGGTTAGCTAGGTCTAGGCTACAAGTCCATGTAATTAGTTTTGAAATTTATGAAAATCCTTTTCTTTGAGGTATTTTATCAAACACTGATTTTTGGAATAGGATACGTGTCCGATACAGACACCAAACAATTCCTAGATTTCACCAAACCTTACCCACAGCTAGGTTATATCTATGAGCATGCATATATGAAGAAAAAACAGTATAATAACTAGGTTTGGATATATTTACCTCTATGTGTGAATTTCTTGAAAACTCAAGGAATGAGGGGTGTGTATCCACTAGCTTTGCTGTGTCCTTGCCTTGTGAAACTTGGATAGCTATCCTCCCTTAGCCTCCTCAGTGTACTAGGGTCCCAAAGCAAAAGACTAGAGGTTATTTGGATAAAAATTGATCGAGTTAAGGGTTTGTGAAGTTGAGGGAATTTCTAAGGTTTAATACCAAGTAAATTGGTATGTAAAGAACTATGGGGTGATTATATAGGAAGGGGCATGGTAGGGGGGTTTGTGGCCGGCCAAGGCATGGCCAAGGCATGGGGGTTGTCTCCCTTCATGGAGAAGGAAAGGACTTTGGTGGCAAGGGGTTGATCTTTTGAGTAAAACAAGAAAAATATCCTATAAATAAATATCTAGATATTTGTATAGCTTTGACTACCATGAAATATCTAATCCTCTTAGTTTCTAGGTTAGGAACTAACCTCTAGATTTGGGTAAGCTAGGTTTAAGGCTCTCATGACACACTACAATGAATATAATATATTAAAACACATTAATCCCAATAATTCCAAACAAATCCTAGAAAATTACCAAAATACCCCTTAGGCCAAAAAGCACAAATTTGATGTTCTAGGCCTATGGCTAGGCTCACATGGTCATGGCAACTCCTAGTTTAAGGAATAGCTAGGGTTTACACTAAGGTTTTACTAGTAAAGTCACAAAGTCATAAGTCATGACTTAGCATGACTTTAGAAATGGTTTAACTTAACTAAAATCACCCGAAAATCATACCATGACTAAAATACCACTAATAAGTAATAAAAATAATAAATTTTCAAAAATCCCCAATTTCAGAAAACAGGGTGTTACAAGTCTACCCACCTTAAAATAATTTCGTCCTCAAAATTTAGATGGTCGTACTCCTCCTAGGTCAAACCTCCAACAATCAGGGACGAAGCCACTACCTAGGCAACATACAAGGTCAACAAGCAAAATATGGGTAGTAGACCTATACTGGGTCATGTCCAAAAATTGGTTGGCAGTTTTAGGTCATAAGGTGTCCTTAATTCAATCGAAATCAAAGGTAACTCCATGGGGTAAATCAGGATGGAGCCTCGGGTCAAGAAGATCGTACTAAGCAAATGAAGCACACAATGGTATGCCTGAGTGGGACACTAAGGTCATGGGTGTAGTATGTCATGTCTAGGTCATGTACGTGAAATCAGTTTTGAGAAAACAACTAGTCTTGTGCTCCTAATTTAAAAGTCACGGTAATGTGTCTACGGTGATCACAATTTAGAGTGGAAAAGGTCTATGGCCTAAATTGAACCAAAATCATGATGAATAGTGGTACCAGGGGGACAGGTTAAATGGAACAGTCTGTGGTCTCATCTAGGTGCACTTGTCATTCTAGATCAATACTGTCCTATGGTATCAAAACGTTCAAGCAATCTAAGGTGTCCAAATTTGGGAAGGTAAGGAAACAACAATCATCAAGGCTATAGGGCCGTCTACCATCCTATATGAAAAATTGGTTATTAACAAGTAAGTGAGAAATCATTAAAAGTTAGTATTCCATAAAATGGTAAAAGAAAATTGAAAATTTAGGCACAACAATCACAAATAGATTTTAGTCTTGACACGATCTAAGTTGATCAATTTCAGGATAATTGAGATTTGGGCAAGATGGGAAATCGATGAAATCAAGTATGAGCACGAGCATCCAATGATGAAGATCCAGGTCATGATTAAATTTAATTCAACTGGATACGAATACGAGGTTCATAGTTGATAAAATAATTCCAAAGAGAATTGTCAAGGCTGTTGCGGATAAGATTCTAGGGCAAGTTTAACTGTGTCTCCATCCACGTAGATTAATATATGAAAAGCGAACCAAAAATGCAATAGGTTGATCAGACCATCATGCGCCGGTTCTGATTAGATAATATGTTAGAGGGTGCGCACCCAATAAAATATATCATGATCAAGCTCGAAAGGGATAAGCTTGTAAAACTTAAGGATAAATTTATAGCATAAGATATAAGTAAGGGTGGAAATGATGAAAGAAGATACATAGTCCAAGATTCTTAACCAATCGGGTCAAGCATTCAAGATAAGGTACGAGGTTAAGTATTTGAGGGTTCAAGCAGAACACCATCACATGCCAGGTCGAAAGAATTGAGCCAAGGTGGATCTCTAATTGAAATAAGAATTAATTTAGTATCATGGTAGAGGTTATAGTTTAGCCATTTGACCAGAAAATCATGTCAAGAAAATAGAGTACAAGGAGACAGATTTTAGTGGGACATGGAATACCTATATGAAGGTAGGCTAGTAGATGAATATAGTTAGGGTTCGATCAATCAAGGGTCAAGGTTAGAAGGTCTCAATAAAGTCTTGATTTGAGGAAATGTCGAGTAAGTCAGGTTTGGGATACAGTCACATAGATTGGTAGAAAGAGTCTAAGCAAGGTGCAAAATAGAGAGGACAGTTCATTTCAATGAAAGGCAATTAGCAAGAGGATTAGATGGCAAGAAACAGATAAGAGTTTTCTCATAATTGTGATTGAGTACCCAAAAAAATAAAAGATATTAATCTAACACTAAGAAATTAAAATCAACAACTACAAAATTTTTAAAATCATCAACTAATACCAGGATTCAAAGTTCTACAGTGAATCCTCCAAAATCAAATTCAATCAAGGGAAAAGGAGTTAAAATCGTAATTTCAAATGAGATTCTCAAGGGTCATCCCAGGAATCTCTCAAGGTATCCTAACAATGATTGAGCATCCTCTCTTACTAAGCCTATTCCTCAAATCCTATCGCAGGCTGTAGTGATACTCTAGTTCGAATACCACTACATAAACTCGAGACCTGCATGGGCCACCACTAAAAACGTGTCACGACCCGCACCCTAGAGTAAGGGCACGAGAAGTGGGTACGTCCAGCCTACGCCGCAGTGTCGGCGGTAGAACGCTGTCCTAGGTCAATCATCTAACAATATAAAGTACATGTACAGTTTATACTCTCCGAATGGAGGTGACAAATAGAAAATAATCTCAATCACATCTAGGTAGAAGAATGAAAGATAGATAGATAGACAGTAACTCAAAGAGAACAGTAGAATAGATGAAATAAGTCCAAGTGTCTAGGATAACATAACATCAGAATGTCAACTCATAATACAATAAGTCTAAGAGTCTATACATAACTCAACATCTCAAAATACAACTCAGATGTGAGACAAAATGATAATATAGAAAGACTGCCTAGACTAAACTGGTCTAGACTACTGGAACAACATCCTCAGCTGCAGGTGGATCCTGCTGAGGGTCCACAACATAAGTGTCATCTAGTCCTGCTCCATATAGGTAGACACCAGGGCCTCCTCCTCATCCTCTGTAATATTTTCAATAGGTCCAATCAGGACGGGAACGAGCACAATACATCTCATGCAGTGCATAGTATGATAGGAGATATAAAGCATACAATAGAGTAAAATACAGGAACTGCTGAAGGAAGATACATGTAGCAAAAGAGATAGCTGTAAAGGAAATATCTACTGTATATAGAGAACTGTAAGTGTCTAGTGATGTAGAGTACAAGATAGGCATATGAATGGCTAGAATTTATACATGATTATACTACTGAGTTTGTACATGATTACACTACTTTGGAATTATTCACATGTCCACTTCTACTCCCCCGTTCCCCAATCAATACACAAGGATCCATTCAGGTTACGTTAAGATTCGTGATAAGCCCATAATTGGGTGATACGTGAGTGATTCATGAAGATTCATGGAGGCTCGGTGATCATGAGAGTACATGAGTTACTAGCTGATACATGAAGATACATGAAAATAGAAGCATGAGATACATGATATAAGTGAAACACACATGACAAAAGTACCTGATGCTCCCGAGGGGGATAACATCTCATGAAAAGATCCATATAGTACCAATCCGTGATAACAATCGTGTCAGCATCAAGTAAAGTAAGCTAGAGCAAGAATATAAATCCTGGCAAATATGAAACGGTCAGAGAATGTACTCGCCTGATAACTGAATGTCTGAAGAAGATATACTGTCTGAGGAGAGGTGTATGGCTCCTAATCAGAGCAATACAAGTCACAATGTATCCACAATGGTAAAAATAAAGTATACAATGCATACTACATGATTCTAGGTCAATCTGGTCAAAAGTCAACTCTGGGTCAACTCTAATAGTCAAACTAGGTCACAGGAAGTCATACTAAGTCAAATAGAGTCAAACAAGGTCAAACAAGTTAAATACTAGTTAATATGATCAATCTGGGTCAAGTCTAGGTCAAACTTAGACCAACTAAGGTATTGGTCAAATAAAGACCAGTCAGTAAGGTAATTAGGTCAAACAAAGACCAGTCAATAAGGTAATTAGGTCAGACTAGTTAAACTAGTCATTTTAGGTTAGTCCTAGTCAAATCTAGGTCAATTAGGTCAACTTTGACCTAAGGTTGACTTTGGTCAACCCTTAGTCAACAAGGGTCAACAAGTTGGGTTTTGGGTCATTAGGGTTAGTTGGGTTAGCCTCTAATGCCATAGGCTTGTAACCTAGGCCATAGGCTAATAGCTTATAGCCCATAGGCTAGTAGCTTAGGTCAACTAGTTCTAGGTTTACCTATATAGATATAGATATACATACACTATATAATGTAAAACCTATATATATAGCCACTATATATAAATACCCATATACCCCACATATATATATATATAACCATATATACACACTCACATATAGACATAATATATATATACATATATAAATAGCTAACATATATACATATATATATACATTTTCATATATATATATATATATATATAGACCCATATACCCTCTACTATATATATACCAATATATAACCAAATATATATATACATATATATATATACATATAACATATATATATATATATAGAGAGAGAGATGGACATAGAGTGAGAGAGAGAGAGAGAGACTGAACAGTCAGGGGGGGATGTTCCAGGTTCTGGAACCCAAACCCAGACCCAAACACACACACACACAGCCTACTTATATACATACATATGTATATATATACAACTACACATATATATAACCAAATACTCCCAAAATTGACCCACACTCACATATACATATATACTATGTATACACATACTAAAATACACATATACATGTATAAATTATATCAAAAATAGATTTGAAATTCGTTTTTAGAAAACTGGAAATTAATCCTAAAAACTGGAAAAATGGACTGTGCATAGGCTAACTAGGTAAACCCGATTTCTCATACAAAATCGAGCTATGGCTCGATTCCCTAGGTTGGTAACTGAGCCCCTAGGTGTCCTCTAGTGTCTAGGGTGCCTGAAACATGGTCACGACACGACACAACGTGTCCACACTAATATAAACCCAATCGGGTAAATCCTATATACACAGACACCTACTGTGTCGTGCACACGTTCCATACTCTCGTGGACACACCACGAGATACGACACGTCTCGTGGTTGTACACACGTGTCGACTAGGTCTAGGGCTAGGGTTTAGACACCCTGACACGTATCCAAACCGTGTCGTGTCCGAGTTCTAGGTGCGTATCAGAAGGGGTTTCACACACGTTCAGACCGCGTCGTGCACGCGGTCGAACACCTCGTGTTCACGACACAGGACACGACACACCACGTGCTCGTGTCCTGGGGTTCGCCCTAGGGTCTACTACACACGTGTCACTCTGACACGTGTCCACGACTCGTGTACGCGGGACACGAGACCCGTGTCAGAGCCAAAAACTTGACTGTGCAGTGCAGTGCGCGACCCTTGCGGGGACGATTCCGTGTCCGACACGACACGAGGTCATCCCAAACTTTGGGGATGACCTGTCAGTCAGTGCCCCGTGCTCTATGCCAATTTTGGCGTGTCCACGTGGCGTGTCCAGTGAGTTATTAGTGTCGGGTAGCAGGACACAAAATGTGACAGTGTGCAGTACAATTCTCGTGAGTTCGTGTCCGATTTGGACACAAAAAAGGACACAACTCGTGCTCAGTCACTAGGGGTTAGGGTTAGCTAGGTCTAGGCTACAAGTCCATGTAATTAGTTTTGAAATTTATGAAAATCCTTTTCTTTGAGGTATTTTATCAAACACTGATTTTTGGAATAGGATACGTGTCCGATACAGACACCAAACAATTCCTAGATTTCACCAAACCTTACCCACAGCTAGGTTATATCTATGAGCATGCATATATGAAGAAAAAATAGTATAATAACTAGGTTTAGATATATTTACCTCTATGTGTGAATTTGTTGAAAACTCAAGGAATGAGGGGTGTGTATCCACTAGCTTTGCTGTGTCCTTGCCTTGTGAAACTTGGATAGCTATCCTCCCTTAGCCTCCTCAGTGTACTAGGGTCCCAAAGCAAAAGACTAGAGGTTATTTGGATAAAAAATGATCGAGTTAAGGGTTTGTGAAGTTGAGGGAATTTCTAAGGTTTAATACCAAGTAAATTGGTATGTAAAGAACTATGGGGTGATTATATAGGAAGGGGCATGGTAGGGGGGTTTGTGGCCGGCCAAGGCATGGCCAAGGCATGGGGGTTGTCTCCCTTCATGGAGAAGGAAAGGACTTTGGTGGCAAGGGGTTGATCTTTTGAGTAAAACAAGGAAAATATCCTATAAATAAATATCTAGATATTTGTATAGCTTTGACTACCATGAAATATCTAATCCTCTTAGTTTCTAGGTTAGGAACTAACCTCTAGATTTGGGTAAGCTAGGTTTAAGGCTCTCATGACACACTACAATGAATATAATATATTAAAACACATTAATCCTAATAATTCTAAACAAATCCTAGAAAATTACCAAAATACCCCTTAAGTCAAACTAGTCTATACTAGTCTAACTAGTCCATTCTAGGTCTAATAAGACTAAACAAGTCTAATCTAGACTCTACACTGACACACAGACACTTCCATAGGCTAAGAGCCCTAGACTAGCTATTAGGCAATACCATGCCCTAACCATACCATAATCACTTCTACACAAGTCAAATCATTCATTCATCAAAATGTAATACACTCTAAAATAGAATACACATATTGATGTATTATACAACATAGCATAGAAATACACATTAGCCTATGGGTTATTATATGCATACCATACAACCATACATATATTATCTAATATGTAAAAATACAACACATTGATAAATTATATAGGGTATCTATATATATACCTCTCAAAACATATATATATACATATGTATAGGGAGAGGGAAACTCACAATGTTCGAGTGTATGTGTGTGTGTGTGTCAAGAGAGGCAATAGGGTATGTAGGCATGTGTGTGGATAGGTTTGTGTGTGCGCATAGCATGGTGTACATGTATGGAGTTTAGTCTATATTTATGACATTTGCATATATAGAAAATAGTGTATAAATAGGTTCTTAGTTGTGATATGTTTCAAAATAGTGCAATTTGGCAATCACTGGTACAAGGAAAAAGGATTTGGGGTAAGTATATATAAGCTAACTCATGGGGCTCCATACATATTACTGCTACTCCTACTGCTGCTATGGCTACTGCTACTGTTTACCATCAACCCTTTAAAATCAAACCCAACTTAATACACATGAATCTCAGTAATTTAGGGAAAGTTCAATGACAGTTCATTAACATATGAAACATGTATTAAGCATGCAATTGAACTAACAGTGTAATATCAGATGTCTCAGATTCTCCATAACCCAATTCATTTCAGTTTTGTGTTTAGTGATTGATAGTATAGAGGGTGTGGGTGTGTGTGTATTGACAGGAATATATAGGAGTGTGTGTGTGCAATGTGTGTGTATTGACAGGAAGGGTGTGATAGCTATCAGTTTGCAGGACATCACAGGGTTCAGTTTTCATTATCCCAAGCCAAATCGAATTTCCTATTTCAACCACAACATAACCCCTCATAGCAGTAACCTACTACACATATAATGGCATTAAAACATGGTGATTAAACAGGGAAAAATCAGTGGAAACAATTGATATTCCAAATAGGTTCTCAGGATTTTTCAGATATTTGAATCTCAGTTTGCATTAACAGTGTCCTAAATAAGTTCTCAGATTTTCAGGGATTTCACAATGAATCTCAGGTATCAATTACATGTGAAACCAACCCCACATTCCTGTGAAATCTCAGGAATCATTCATTGGAAAAACTGAGGATTTCTCAGTTAATTCATTGAATACTCAAGGTTCAGTTTCCTAGTAAACTCAGATTTTCTAACATTCAATCCAAATTTCAATTAACTTAACATAACCCAATTGTATACATACAAACTATAATCAAATCAAACCTACTACATGTTATCTAATCTAATTTAAATCCTAACTGAACTCAAGGGCCAAAACCCAAATTCGAACTGTCAAAAAAAACTGGGAACATGAATGCTCATGGATACCCAAATTTAGAAACAAACTTTAAGAATTAAACTCGAAAATAATCAGAGACATATAGTGTACAGACATGGGAACATGTTAGGCATGTCCACGTGTCCGTTCGTGTCCAGAAATCAGGACACGAAGGTGTCCAGAAGAAGAAAAATCAATATCAGGAAAAAACAGTGCACAGCCCTCCTCGTGCAGAGGTGTCGAGCAACCTAGGGGCTCGTCTGTCGACCCTAGAGCCTCGTGCTCGTGTCCAACCCTAGGGTAGGTATAGGGCTAGGGATACAAGTGCCTGTATCGAGTCGGGGCCGTGTCATGTCCGGGTTTGAGTCGCGTATCAGTAGGGTTTTTTTTGCGTGTGTGCGTGTCTGTACAAGGTCGGTGCGAGCTCGATAACTTCTAGAATATCAAACCAAATCGATCCAAACTTTGGGGGCATGCTGTCAGTGTATGCCCCCTCGTGTCCACCAAAACCTGTGTCAAAATAATACGTATCGTGTCCTACAGGGGGCCCGAGTATCAGGAACGTGCACAGTGTGTCGTGCAGTGGGTTCGAGGCTTCGTGGATACGCCACAAGACACGAGAAGACACGTGATCATGTCAACATGTAGCTCTGACATAGGGCTACATGAAAAACACATTACCACGCATCCACGTCGTGTCAGGACACGACACGACGCATGTATCAGTGACAAAATCCGCGCGCTGTGTCTGTGTACAAAATCAGTGCACTTCGAATATCGTGTCCGACACATTATCAATTAACACAAAACTTTGGGAATGACATGTCAGTCATGTCCCCTAGCTGCGTGTCAATTTTCACGTGTCCAAGTAACACAGACACGGAGAAAACGTGATCGAGCAGCAGGACACTGCACGACAGTATCGTGCAGCGTGTTCGTATCCATTTTGGACACGGACACGGCTCTAAAACGTGCTCAGTGTGATAGATTCGTGATCAGCATGCCAAGGGTTTCAAAATCATGTAATTACTTTTTGAAAATAATACTATTTAATTCTTACAAGCATTTCATCAACAACGTTACATACCCTATGACACGTGTCCGATACGGACAACAAATAGATACGAAATCCATCCAAATTTTAGGGACACCTAGGGGACTCCTAGATCTAGCCCTACATGTAAAGAAAACCGAAATTTAAATCAATTTAAAGAGTTTTACCTATAGGTGCAAATTGTATAGAAAAGCTCCAAATAGGGGGTGTTCTTTTTGATGGCCAAATGCTCCAAATGAGCCCAAAGCTGAGATTAACCTCCATAATTTTAAAATATACAGAAATTAGAACCTATTGCAAAAGACTAGGATTAAAAAGGAATTAAAATGGATTTATGGAGATTTTTGGAAGGGGGACAATACCTTTTCTTTTCTCCAAGTGTTGGAATGATAAAAAGAGGCAAGCCCTAATGAATAAGTGTTTAAATAGGGTGGGGATCCCTATGTGGCTGGTCACTTAGGGTTTGGTTCGGGTTAGGGCTTCTAGTTATGGGCCATGGGCCAAGTCATAAGTCATTAAGTCATGAAATCATAAGTCATTTCATTAAACCATAAATCATGAAATGATTTCACTCAAACTAATCCTCCTATTCCAAGATTAGTTTCTAATGACTAAAAGTAGGTTAACCTAAGTTAGACTAGGGTTACAATAGCTAGGGTTAGGTTCTAGGCTAGTCCACTAGGTCTCAACAAGTCAAAGTCAAACTAGAATTCACCAATTCATTAAATTAATTAAAAATTCAAAATAAGCCAAAATGACCAAATTACTCCTAGGCTAAAAATAATAATTAAAACATCCTAATGACATGGTTAGTCTCTAGGTCATGCAGTCACTAGGGCTTCACTGACAGCATATCAAAATCACAAGTCATGACTCAAAGCAGTTTTTAAATAGTTTAAAAATTATTAAAAATCACCAAAAATCACAATATGATTTAAATATCAATAATAATTATTATTATTACAAAATTTCAAAAATACCCTTATCTAGAAAACTGGGTGTTACATCTGTGCCTGATGCTAGGGTGTCAGGGTAAATTTTGTACTTGGCGGCTCTGTACCATGTTATGGTTAACAAGCCCCCTCATGATTTTGACCCAAGTACCAGTTTTATTGTTGGTACTGGCTTGGAGGTGAAGCCGAAAGGGGCCAAGACGAGGACAAAGAAAGAGAATGTAATTAATATGTTAGACTCGGAGTCTACCAATATGGACGAAGAGGATGACCCCGATAACTTGCCTCTCCCTCCTGCAGATGATGTGGTGGCAGATCAGCCCCCCTATTGTGCTTGGTCCTTCACACAAGCGAAACAGGCATGAGTCCGCTGTTGGCGGCATAACTTACTCCCGGAAATGGGCTGCTGTCAACCCTCATGGGCCAATCATTAGGGAGAGAAGTGAGAATGTTGATGCCGTTTCGGAGGTGAATTGAATTACAACCATCTTTTTTTTAGCTTTTTTTTCTGCACTATGATCTGATCATTCTTCTTTTCTTTGTAGGCGTCAGGAGAAGTGGACTATCGAGAGCCGGCTACTGTATCTGAAGTCAACCCGGCTCTAGCCACTATAATTAGTGATATGAGTGTCGAGCCTATTTTTGCCAGGGTTCTCCCGGCGACAGCTGAGGTTTCTCCCATTGCTGAAGTCTCAACTCAGGGCGACGTGGGCTCTACTGAACCCGTCTCCGAGGTTGCTAAATTCCAGCCAGGTGATGTTGACCCCATTGCGTCTACCTTCGGGGCAGCTGGGGCAGAGGAACCAGATGCATTCGACTCAGATATCGCTGGTGAGGAGAATACAATGGCTGTGAGCGAGCCTCAGCTTCATCAATCCTCTCCTGGTAAGCTAAGTCATGTCTTGACTAGTGAGGAGGTTCATTTGCTCTATCTTTACGTCCTTCGGGTTAAGCGGATCGATGGTTGCTCCGGACATACAGGTCCTACTGCTTCACTTCCGGTGACGGTCATCGAGGAAGAAGTCACCAGAGGGGATCTGGTGAAAGAAAGTATGCCTCCTCCTCCTCCAGCTCATACCGATGAACCTCTTATTGGATCGAATTCTGGAGAACAAGTAGTAGAACGGCCGGGGCAGGGAGTAATGGTCCCTGCACCCTCCTTGGTTCATGTGGCTCCAATATTAGAGGTCGACCTTTCTACCCTGCCAAGTCTCCAGATCCTTCGGGCGGCGGAGGAGGAGATGGCTACTATTCAAGCATCTTATCGTGCGAAACTTGTTTCCCTAGTGGCAGGGACATCAAGTTCCGGTACATATTCTTCAACTCTGCCAGCTATCCATCCTTTGATGCCGTCTTCTTCGGAAGTTCTGGATGAATTATCGAAGGACGTGGTTGATAGTTTCTAACGCCACCTGAAGCGAGGAGTTGAGGCTGCCGTGGAGAGGGGGACATCTTTTGCATTGGCCCGTCAATGTCCCCGTGGCCAGATTGAACTTCTCAGAACCCTCCCCGGTGGGACAGGGATAGTCGAGCTTTTGAAGCCCAAGTTACTAGAAGCTGATCAGCTGGTAGCTCAATTTTAAGGACTGAGGCAAGTCGATCTATCTTCAGAAATAGATCAGGAGCGTGCCTTCCGTATAACGGCCATGGAAAAGGTAAGGACGGTACAGGAGACATCCAAGCCTGCTCTGATGAAGGACATCTGAGATTTGTCGCTGAAGTACGATCAGCTAAGCCGCAGCGGAGAGGACTGTATTGCTTGGGAAGAGGCTGCCTCTCGTGGGATAGCCGATACCAAGGAGCAGATCCTTCTGCTTCAGAGAAAATTAGTTTCTTTGGAGTCCGAGCTGCAGGCCTCAAGCGAAGAAAATGAACTAATTTTCCGGAAGACCGACAAGGTCACCCGAACCTCAGATGCCTTGGAGCTTACACTAAAGAAACTCGAAGACGGTTGGCAGGCACATGCGCATCTGGAGGATGCAGAGAAGCTGACGCAAGAGGCTGAGCGTCGGGCTACCCTGAGAATTGAGCGGTCGACGTCCAAACTGAAGGACCGACACCGAGAATTGTGTGTCGCCGAACCATGATCGGCTTTTTCTTTCTTTCATTATGTTTCTTCATCTTTTTTGACAGGGACGTGGTCCCAAAAAATGTAGTACTTTTGATTTAAATAAATAACTTTGTTTACATCATCTTTTATCTGTTGTGCTTGTACTGCATCTTTGGTATTATATGTTTACCCCATTGGGAGACTTTCTGTGGACCTATTACCCTTGGCATACCTTGGTTTTAGGTATGGATAATAAGCTTGATAGAGATACCTAGAACGACTCCGTAGTAAGGTGGACATGGAAGTTCTTGGTATTGGGCAAAAGAATACCATGGAACGGCTAGGTTCCGGAGGCATAAGATTGTGAGAAAAGAGGCGCGTGTACTAGAGAACCTATTATAGCATTTGTGGTCAACTGCGGACATTTGTGGTCAACTGTGGACATTTGTGGTCAACTGTGACCATTTGTGGGCCTATTATCCTTGGCGTACCCTGATTTTGGGTACGGATAATAGGTCGAGAAAAAACTGGCATACTTACTCAGAGGTAATAAGGACGTGGTAAATATAGGAGCTTTACAATGGAGTCTTCCTACTCAGAGGTAATGAGGACGTGGCAGGAGTGGACTCAACGAAGGATACATAGAACAACTCAGAGGTAATATGGACGTGAAAGTTCTATGTAAAGGGTGATTTGTTTGTGATGGAAGAAAAACAACTCAGAGGTGACATCGACGTAGATGTTTCGGAAATTTTGTAGATCTGTTACCTTTTTTTATGCACAGAAAGTGCGGGTAATAGATTATGAGGAAAATGCTCTTTTAGGAAGCAAGTTCAGAGGTATGAGCATACATAGTTACTACCCAGAAGACGTGATATGGATTCATTTAGAGTGACCAGAGTGTAAGTTCAGCAGTACCTAAGGGTACATAACTCAACAATCTGGTTGATTCGGCGGATGTCGTTTAGACATAGTATTTCTTCAGGAACTTGCCATTGATGGGCATCATAAGCATATTACCATTTTGCTTTACGAGATGATATGTACCATTGGAGAATACATCCTCGATGATAAATGGGCCTTCCCACTTTGGCTGGAACTTGTCGGCGATTTTGTGAGTCATAACCATCGGTCTCCGAACTGCCAAAACGAGATCGCCTACTTGGAATGTTCTGAGTTTAACCTTCTTGTTGAAGGCTCCAGAGATGAGGGCTTGATAAAGCTCGATTCGTTGTTGAGCTAGCAGGTGCTTTTTATCTAGGACCTCCAACTCTTGTAGCCGACGACGGTAATTATCATCCGTCGTCAAACGGTAAGTGATGGCGACACGGAGCGAAGGGATTTGAGTCTCCAATGGGACAACTACCTCACTTCCGTACACCAAAGAGAATGGTGTGTTCCCAGTGGCCGTCAGAACTGTAGTACGGTACGCCCATAAGCATTCGCCAAGCTTTTCATTCCAGTCGTGTTTGTTTGAGGACACGAACTTCTTGAGAAGCTTGATTATAGTTTTGTTAAATGCTTCCACCAGACCATTAGCTATCGGGTTATAGGGTGTTGGCACAACATTCTGGATCCGATGTTTGTCGTAAAACCGATAGAAGGCTGGCTTACGAACTGTGGACCATTATCATGGATAATCCTTTGAGGCAGTCCAAAGCGATAGATGACGTGATTTTTGAGGAAACTGATCACATTTGATGTCTTCACTTCTACAAGCAGAACAGCTTCCGTCCATTCGTAATTGCTAGTATAAAATGGTGTTCTCTAGATGAAGGTGGGGTGATTGGACCAATAATATCCATTTCCCATGCCTCATATGGCCAGGATGCTACCGTCGGATGTAGGAATTCAGATGGTTGGTGTATAAAATCTGCGTGGACCTGACAAGCTTTACACTTTCTTGCATAGTCTATCGCATCTGCCACCATCGTAGGCCAGTAGTATCCTATCCGACGAAGGCGGTCTTACAATTTTGGGCCAGGTTTATGGGCTCCTCAAACGCCTTCATGAGCTTCGTGTACCACTTCTTTGGCTTCTGTATTTGACAAACACCGAAGCAGTAGTCCATCGTAAGATCGCTAATACAGCATCTTTGTCTCTGTATCGTAGAAGAATCTGAAAGAACGTCTTCTAATAGAGGTGGCTACCTTTGGGTTTTCCAGCAAGATGCCATATACTGCAAAGTCGATAAATGGGAGCCTCCAGTCTTGCGTCTCATTGACCGTCAGGGCAGAATAGCTCTCAGCAAATTGGACGTTGTTCTTAGTACAGACCAATTTATGGCCTATTACGTTAACCAAGTGATGAGTATGATTTGGAACCGCCAGAGAAGCGGCAAGTCCTGCTAGGGCATCGGCTTCAATATTCCGGAGTCTTGGAACATATTCCATGAAGAACCCTTTCAAGGACGTGATGGTGGTGATTGCTATCTGATGATAGGGGATCATGTCTTCATGGCAAACTTTATATGAACCCCGGATCTGGTTGACGATTAACTGTGAATCACCATATGCTTCCAGGTACTCTACCCCCAGTTCTTTAGCAAGTCGGAGGCCGATAACCAAGGTGTTGTACTCGGCCACGTTGTTTAAACAAGGTTCCGTGAGTGAGTATGCCCGATTAATCACCAATCCGAAGGGCAAAATCAGTACCACTCCGACCCCAACGACGATATTGCCCTTGGATCCGGTTCTTGAAGCACCATCAAAGAACATTTGCCAGACCGTATTGTGGGAAGCCATATTTGAATTGGCGACCTCGTCTGGGATTTCTTCGTATATTCTCGTTGACTCCGAACCTGGATGGACTGCTAAAAAGTCTGCCAGAGCTTGATCTTTGACAGCCTTCTGCAGGACGAAGAACATGTGGTAGAAGGATAATAGTATCGCCCAGGTAGCAAGGTAAGAGCTGAGTGCTCCTGGCATGGTCATGAGGGCCCTTAGAGGGTTAACTCATGATGTGACATGGATGGTCTGTCCTGTAACATAGTGTCACATCTTCTGGATGGCCAACACTAAAGCGAGACATTCCTTTTCCACGACGGTATATCTATGCTCAGGCTCTATCACCATTCGGCTGAGATAATAGATAGCTTGTTCATGCCCTGCATCATTGTTTTGTGCTAGTAGAGTACCGAAGGAATGCTTCATCGCTCACACATAGAGAAGAAATGGTTTTTCAGCAACTGAGGCTACCAGGACTGGGGATTCGACAGATATTCTTTAATGTTATCAAAGGCGCGTTGGCACTCCTCATCCCATACAAAGGAGACGCCTTTCTTCATGAGAAGTGTGAATGGTTGACATCGCCCGAAGAGGTTAGAAATAAATCTCCTGATATAGGCTAGCCTCCCTATTAGACCTCTGAGTTCTCGAAGATTTCTCGGGGGACCCATCTCCATGATTGCCTTCGTCTTCTCAGGGTCTATATGGATTCCCTGGGCAGTAATGATAAAACCCAAGAATTTTCTACTGGATACGCCCAAGAAGGATTTTGTGGGATTCATCTTCAGGTTGTGTGCTCGCATCAGGTCGAATACCATCCTCAGATCGTGCAGATGATCTCCCTTAGAGCGACTTTTGACGGCAATATCGTCGACGTAACACTCTACGATTTTACGCAGGTGGTCTCTGAAGATGACACTCATGGCACAATGATATATGGCACCAGCATTCTTTAAACCGAATGGCATAACTGTGTAGCAGTACACACCTATTGGCGTTCGGAATGCTGTATGCTTTTCATCGTCAGGAAACATCTTGATTTGGTTGTATCCTGAGAAGCCATCCATGAACGATATGCGCTCAAAGCCACATGTGTTGTCAATCATTACGTCCGTAATAGGGAGAGGAAACTCATCCTTAGGATATGCTTCGTTCAAATTCTGGAAGTCGATGCAGATTCGGATCTTCCCATTCTTCTTGAGGATCGGTACTATATTGGCAACCCAGTCTGGATGCTGTTTCTCATGGATAAAGCCGCTGGCTATCAGTTTGTTGACCTCAGCTTTGATAGAATTTATGATGTCTGAGCGGAGCCGTCATTGCTGTTGCTTGACCGGCTTTGCGTCCGAATGAATATTGAGCTTATGGAGTGCAACCTCGGGGTTTAGCCCTGGCATGTCTTTATAGCTCCAGGAGAACACGATAATGTACTCTCTGACGAGTTATAAAAGTGACTCCCGCTCTTCGTCTATCAGGCTTTTACTGACGAAGATTCGCTTTGGAGAGGATTCATCGCCGAGGTCAACTTGTATGACCTCATCTTCGGTAGGAGGATCTCTCTATTCGAAATGCTTCTTCTACTGCACATCTAGCTGCTGAACCCAAGGCTCTAACTCGAGAAGTTCGGGTACATCTTCGTCTTCTTCATAGGCATTAGTAAATGCCATATTAACAGACCAGACTTGTCTGAGTACATCTTCGATGCTGATATCCGAATCAGAAGTGGGCGATCCGGTTGAATGTGAATGCCATTCGCATTCCTCATCCGAGCTTTCAGGGGTTATTACAGGTGTAACATAGCCTAGACTATGTCTGGTTTTGTTGTAGTCATCCCATGGTTTTCCAGTCGAGACCGACAATTGCAAAGGTAATTGCCAACCGGTGCTGTAATTCAAGCCTGGCGTAGTCTCCATATCATACCCCTGTTTTTGCATGAGGTACTTGGATCGGGAGCTATACAGATAAAGGGACAGTCTTCCGGTGTCGGGTTTAAGATCAACTTCTTTTATCCTGAAGGGCTGTGGATCATTCTTTCGGTCGAAGATGATGGGACGATCCTCTCCCTCAATTATGAAGCAAGCACCTTCTACGGGAGTGAGTTGGTTTGTAGTATAGATATTTGTCACTTGGGTGTGTAGGTTGGTGCTTATACCGTGTTCCATAGCATACATTATACAAAGCTTATTAAGCTCGAGGTAGTTCAAAGATAGCCCTTTATTGATAAAGTAAGGTAACTTTTCAGGTGGGATTACATCGTCAGCAGAAGGAACATCAGTGTGTGCAGCCACATACTTGGCTAGCTCTAATTCCTCTTCAGCCATCCCCTGTATTAGTGAAGACTGGAAGGATGCTCTGGGCAGCTTGATCATCAGGGGCTCCACTGGTGGTGCTGAACGTGGAGTTGTAGGCACATTAGCGATCCCTGGCTTAGCGCTTGGTGCTGGACGTAGAGTTGTTGGCTCACTAGCAGTCCCCGGCTTAGCGCTTGGCTGCCTGATTGTCAGTGGCTCCGTAGTGGGTCTCGGCCCTTGGCCAGACTCTGGTAGTCGGATTGTCATCTGCTCCTTTTGTGCAGTGAGCACCGGGAGACTAGTTGTGGCTGTAATAGGTACAGTCCTTCCTGGTTTACGAGGTTGGAGATGGATTCTCAAGGGTTCCTAAGGCCCTGCAATGGCCTCCTTCTACTCTTGAACATCCTCCTTGATCAGGTGCCTCTTTGATTTCTTGTACAAGCAGGAATCTGAATAGTAGGATTCGACCCCTTTGAAAGGATCGATGTCGGCAAATTCTGTCTTTACGAAGCCGTACTTGTCGACGTATTTGAAGCATTGGTGCAATGTGGAGGGCACGATCATATAATTGTGTATCCACGGACGCCCTAGGAGAATATTGTATGAGGTATCTGCGTCTATAACATAGCAGGTTACTTCCGACTGAAGGTTGTCAATTTAAAACTTCAGACGAATCTTTCCAATGGGATAACTTCTTCCTGAATTAAAACTACTGATGGCGGTGCTGGTAGGAGTCAACCGATGCATAGGGATGCACAGGAGGTAAAGCAAGCTCTTCGGAATAATGCTTATCGAAGAACCAGGATTAATGTGCATCCGATCCACCTTGATGTCGCCGACGTATCCAGTAAAATATAGAGGGCGATCGTGTAGGTTGGTCTTGATAAGCATGTCTTTAGGAGTGAACATAATGTTGGGAATTGCACCTGTGCAGGCGCTGTCCTGGAGATCCACCGGCGAGCTCTCCCCTGTAAGCTTAACCTGAGCCAGATATGCGTCGACATTCTAGAGTGCTTCGCTAAGTGCGACATGAACATCTTTGGAGAATCTCAGGAGCTCATATAATGATAATTTGGCCGGTGTGTTGGCCAATTACGCCAGAATATCAAAATTATAGGGCCTCTCCAGCCCCTGTGGTACGTTTTTGCGGAGAGGCTTGTCAAAGCGGGTCTCCTTTGGCTTGGGCTTATCGACTGGCGGGGGATGAGAAGGTCCTGGGGCGTCAACAGGGGCCGGCTGACGTTCTTCAGCCGAGTTACCCAGCATAGGTTGAGTTTGTGCACCAGATCGGGTAACGACAGCTGTCGCTTCTTCGACGTCGACCGAGATTATGTGACAGGACTTAACTTTTCTACCCTTCTTCTTACCAGTAGAGGGTGATGCTGGCTGGGTTACTTCAGATACTATGTCCGGGTGGACCCACATGACCTCCTCTCGTAATTTGGTGAGGGGTACCAGCCCAGCGGCCTGGTCTCGGAGAGGTAGAAGATTAGCGACCTCCATTTTTGCTCGGGGGACGGGTACTACACCGTCTTGGGTCCTCGTCGGTAGGAAGCTGCCAAATTGGACTGACACCATGTTGGCAGCAACTGTCACCTCCTCGAAATCGATGGCCAGGGCCTTGGAGTCGATGAGGTTCTGGATGTACCGCTTTAATTGGAAGCAGTCTTGTGTAGCATGGTGGACGTAGCGATGGTAGTGACAATACTTGGGGCTCTCCATCTCTACAGGTTGAGGTTCACGCCTTGGCGGAGGGAGCTGAATCATGTCTCCTTATAAGAGCATGTCAAAGATGGGGTTGACATAGCTATCCTCGAAGGAGTAAGTCATCTATGGCCACTGCTTTTCTGCCTGCTTCGGTTCGGGCTTCTGGGTTGTGTCGGCCACCATAGCATGTTTGTCCTTGTTGTCCCGATTGTTGGAGGAATTACCACCATTGTTGTTGTTGGCATTAGGGCATTTGCCCTTGTCCTCCCCATCCGAGATGTGTAATCCCAGTTGGCGAGCTTTCTTCAACTTGGCTTCCGTGCTAGTGGCGCTGATGATGAAAGTCTTCCAGCCCTTAAATTGACTTTCGCCCATCCAGAGGCTGATTGTGGGGAGCAGCCTCTTTTGGAAAATTTCAATTAAGGAAGAGTCCGGGTTACCGGAGGGCAACTTCATCGCGGTTTGGCGAAACAGCTCAATGTAGTTCCTTGTCAGCTCATTCTCTCCTTGAATAATGTCCATGAGAGTTGACATTGTCACATCTTGTCCCACCTCATAGAACCTCTCCAAGAACATATCTTTGAAGCCGGCGAAGGAATGTATGCAGTTGTCCGGCAAGTTGCGGTACCAGTCGAATGTGACTCCCTCCAATGCCCCAACGAACAATCGTGTAAGGATGGCGTCATCGTGCGGCAGATGATCTATTGTGACCTCAAAGTAGGTCACATATCGGCTTCCATATGTCTTCCCTTCATAAGGGTTTTTGTTGAATAGTTTGTATCAAGGAGGGAAGGGGATATCTCTCCATGCAGCGGGATACGGTTGTCGTATCCTGAGGTCCTGAGAGTTTTCTCGGGCATAAAACCTTGCCCGGAGCTCCTGGACTTCTCTTCTCACCTCCCTGGTCTCTTCTGCAGCAGTGGGAACTGACATTCCGGGTCGATTGTCGCCCGAGGTTGGTGCGGTTGTGTTCGAGTTCGCATTGACGGCGGGACCCAAGCTTGTTTGGCCAGGCATCCTTCCTTGGAGAGCTTGGAGAGCTGGTAGAGCCGCCTTGATCTCGTCTACTGACTTAACCAAGGTATGAAGTATGGCCTTAAGAGTGTTGAGGCGCTGTCGATCACTAGGACCGTCTTGATCATTTTCAGTCATGAATATTGTTCTCACATGAGGAGCAGTAGAAGGAACTATAGAAGACGTGCTCTACGAATCATACCCCCAAATAGAGAAGTCGTCGGGGTATATGGGAATGTTCTCCTTCAGTTCAGACTCAGAGGAAGTGCCACCCCCTGCATAGGAGGTTGTCTCATCTTGGCACTTGTGGACGTCTTCAGGGACGTCAGAATCTACTGCATCTGCTGGGGGGATTATCTTTCCAAGTTGATCTTCTTGGAACACTAAATTGTTGTGGATGTTCCGGGGAGTCCTACCCCCAGCTTTGGCTACCTCCAGTGATGTAAATGACGAATCTCCAAGTGTTAAAGATTTTATCTTCGAGCGGGTGCCTTGATAAACTCCTCATGTGGTAGTTGTGGACAACCGCTTGGATGAGAGTTTCTTAGCCGCGCCAGTTGAGATCATCGGGATAGAGATATTTACTTTCTTTCCTCCCTTGTCGGTAGGGACTTTCCGGATAGAATTGCAAGAGGCAAAAGGAAGCACCTCGTCTCCCGAGCTTTGTTCTAGGACCGGTCCTGGCTGCTACAGTCGTTGGAAGATAGACTGCCGGTCCTCTTGTTCTGCTGTATTGTTGTAGCAGCAGTTGACAATGAATTGACTGCAGTGATGCCCGTGGAAGGACTCTCTACACACCAAGGTTTCTTTTCTTTCCTTGCGCTTGTGAAGGATCACATCACGCAAGTCAAGTGCATCTCGAGCAACCTTTACACTCGTTTTGTGGGCCCGGGAGTCCCGAGCACACGAGTGTGTTGGTATCATGTTTGCTTCCTGACGTAGGGCTAGTAAAAGTACTTGCCCCTGATCATTGTTGGGAGACTCTTGAGAACCACCCTGTCCTTTGGCCGTCGGGGGCGGGACACGGGTAGTTTTGTACAACTTTCCATCAGAGGCCCGCGTAACAGTTAGCGGGACTCCCTGATGGTCAGAAGTTGGGACAGCTGACTGAGCTTGACGAGCCCGCGCTGTGCTAGACTTCTTCGCTTTAGCACCCAAGGGCGCGTAGTAGGAAGAGTCCAAGCTGTGTCATACAGAGTCTGGCACATCTTCATAGGAGCATCTGAGGTCAGGACCGCATGAGAGGCGGTCGAAGACTGAACCCGAGCCGCATAGGGCGGATGGTCTGCTGCTGGGATTGAATGCCGCATGAGCCATCTCCCTGCGGCAAGGCTTGGCGGCCGCATAAGCATGGTGCATGCGGCTGGATAGGTGGCTGCATGAGCGGTCTGCATGCGGCTGAGATTAGCAGCCGTATGAGCTTTCTGTATACGACTGGAGCTCGTGGCCGCATGAGCCTTCTCCATGCGGCTGGGATTTGTAGCCGTATAAGTCTTCTCCATGCGGCTGAGATTGGTGGCCGCATGAGCCTTCATGCGGCTGGCACACTTATGTGGCTTCTTCTTGGACCACACGGAGTTCCCATTTGCTCCCGCAAGTCCAGCATCGTAGTGCTTTTCTTTGTCACACTTGGGGACAGCAGGGTCCTCTGCGACCTGAAGTGGGGCCGCATATGAGTCTTCTCCGTCGTCTTGGGCAGCAGAGAACACTTCTTCCAGAGCTTGGAAAGGAGCAGCAATTTTGGGCCTCCACCCCTGCGGGCCTTGTTCGTGCCGGCTCGCTTCTGGACCGGGCTAGCGCTCCCCTCGAAGAGCATTTCTTCAAACGCTTGCTGGTCGAAGCGAACAACCAGCATCTGTTGCATGGAGCCGAGTTTGGCGGTGTCCAATTGCGTCACCAACTTCTCAGCAGCGGAGAAGTTAGTCCCCAGCAGAGTGGCCATCTTGTTTGCCATTGATTATCAAAGAACAGAACAGTTTTATGGGAGGACTGAACTTTAATTCACAATTACAAACTCGCTTGTACAAAAGAGAGCCTAGGAACAAAACCTAGGAAAATCAATCTAAGTACAATTGTTTAATTTGGATTCTGGGAGGTGACGGTAAAGGCTCGGGAAAGTGCTATCAACTATGCCTTACTACTTGGACGATCGAACGCAACCTTGGCTCCGGCGAAGAAATGCTCTGTGTGTATCTCTCTGCCTTTCTCTGTGTGTTTGTGCAAAGGAATAATCCCATGCTATTTATAGGAGTTTGTGTTGAGTGGGGTGTACAGCCACGTGGCCACATCCTTTTAACTGTGCCTTGAGAAGTGGACAGTTGGGGATTGGTTAAGATTAATCTTGATCTGTTTGTTGCAAATAAATCTGGACTGTTATGTCGGTTGCAATAAATCTGAACTGTAATGATATGTTGGTTGCAATAAATTCGAGTTATTTAAGACTTAGTCAACTTCTGCCACGTGTCCCAACTTCCACTATGTTGCGAGCCACATGAATGGTATATCCTGGCTGAGCCGCATGAAGGACTGTAACACCCTGTTTTCTGAAATTGGGGATTTTTGAAAATTTATTATTTTTATTACTTATTAGTGGTATTTTAGTCATGGTATGATTTTCTGGTGATTTTAGTTAAGTTAAACCATTTCTAAAGTCATGCTAAGTCATGACTTATGACTTTATGACTTTACTAGTAAAACCTTAGTGTAAACCCTAGCTATTCCTTAAACTAGGAGTTGCCATGACCATGTGAACCTAGCCATAGGCCTAGAACATCAAATTTGTGCTTTTTGGCCTAATGAAATATCAATATACATGGCCATAGAAGAGCTATACGGCTAAGGCATATGCGGCCAGGAGAGAATAAGACACATGCGGCTCAAATATGAGAGCGCATGCGGCCAGGGCTGCTGGATCTCATGCGACCAAGTTCAGGAGGGCACATGCGGTTCCAAAAGAAATGGGTCTCATACAGCTGGAAGGTGAACAACCCATGCGGCTAGGCTAAAAAAAGTCCATGCGGCTGGAAGTGCAAGGGCACATGCGGCCAGGAAACTAATCCCCATGTGGCCAGGAAGAAATGGGGCGCATGCGGCCAGGAAGGTGATGGCGCATGCGGCTCCAAGATGTTGGGCCTCATGCGGCCAGCGGAAGAGTGGCTTCATGCGGCTGGGGGGGGAGGCAAGCTCATGCGGCTAGGAAGAAATGCAAGTTCATGCGGCTCAAGAAGATGGGCGCATATGCGGCTCAGGGAGCAATGCCTAAGCGGCCAGACTGGTCACGGGCCTATGCGGCCAGGAAATGAAGGGGCTGCATACGGCTAAGGGAGTTCAGAACTTATGCGGTTGGGAATTGAGCGAGTTATGCGGCTGAAATAGGTTCGACTCTCATGCGGCTCAAGAACTTCCAGTCATGCGGCTGAAATAGAACACTTGCCGCATGAAGTATTCATGCGGTCAAGTCAAGCACTGTTCATCTTCTCCAAAATTTCAGAGAAGAGAACCCATGAGAGCCAAGTCCTCAAGCTCTATAACTCCATCATCCGGAGCCTAAATCTGAACTTCCACAGGTCAAAATGGGGTAGAACGAAATTCTCTACAACATGGAACCATCAAAACTCGGAAATAACAAGCTTAAGTAGATCAAAACCCAAGAGATCCAAAAATAATATAAATATAGATCTACAAGAATCTAGCCATGGAAAGTAAAAATGCTAAGTTCTAAAGTAAGTTAAAATGCTGTAAGGAAGAGAATGAAACAATAAAATTTGAGTTCCTCCATGAAGCAAGTTGCACTTGCCTAGAGCTCACTCTCTCTCTCTCTTGGTAGGTGAAGGAGTAATGGTGGAGAAGATGATAAATGAAGAGAGAGAAAGGAGAAGGGTTAATAAATGGTAGTGGTGGTGGTAGGTAGGGGGTTCACCCCTTGGTTCATGATGAACCAAATAGCAATCCCAAACCGAACCAAGCCAACCCGAACCAAGAATAACCAAGCCATGAAGGAAAGCTAAGCAAGAAAATCAGGCAATACAAGAATAAATATGTACACGTATTCCAGAATACGTATTACGAACCACAGGCATTACACCTGGTTCAGGGGAACCAGTCATTAGCTGAGTACGCCGGGGAGTTTTGTCGGTTGACCCGGTTTATTGATGACTTGACTGAGAAGATGAAGGCGAGGAACACTACCAGAATAAGTCGTTTTAGCGACGCCTAAAGACGTCGCTAAAACAACAATTTTCGTTGCTAAAAATATTTAGCGACAAAATTACCAACGTTTCGGACTGGTCGCCAAAATGTAAGTCGCTGATCTTCTAAACGTCGCCAAACGTCGTAATTACCGACGTTCGCCGACGTATTTATACGTCGGTATAATGACAACGTCTACCGTCGTGTCGTTGCTCTTTGCGACATAATATTTCGTGTCGCTATGAGTCGGTAAATTTATCGACGAATTACCGTCGGGTCGTCGATGATTTAGTGACATGTACAAAGTCGCAAAGCGTCAAAAAATCCTGGGAATTCCTGGGGATAATTACCGACATGCACCGACGTTTACCGACGTCCTCCGACATATATTGACGTTGCTAAACGTTGGTAGCCTGGATAATATTAATTATCTACCGACGTTTACCGACACAAAATTACATCGGAGGACGTCGGTAAACGTCGCTAAATCTGCAAAAAAAATAAAATAAAATAAAATACAGAATGTCCATTTCTCCCTGCAGTTTAAAAAGCCCATTTCTCACTGTAGAATAGGATCCAAACAATCACATAATGTCCATTTCTCACTGTACACTGGTTTCAGTCCCAATAACCAAGTCTACAACAATCACACAATGTCCAGTTCTCAGAAAGGCTCAGAACACAACCAAAAATTCACACAACGTCCAAGTCTACAACAATCATTCTAGTAATGTCCAAATCTGTATCGTAAGACAAACTAAACATAATCAGTTCTATTTCACATGCTTAATTGCCAAGTATGGGAACGAATGGCTCAGAACACAACCCAAAATTCATTCTAGCATACATTAGTGTGAATCATCTATGTTCTGTACATATGGTGTAGTATATGTTCTTATCGAATCTAGTATCTGAAGGATATAACAGAATCAAGATGAACTCACATAATGTAATACTAAGACATCATCTACTACTATATAAGATAAAGTGATAGGTTATCGTATCATCATTGCCGAGGGATGAGGGTCGGAGGACAGTCAACTTTATCTACGAATACATAGTTTCTGCCTCGCCAGTCGAATGGCTTAATTGCCAAGTATGGGAACGAATGGCTTAGAACACAACCCAAAATTCATTCTAGCATACATTAGTATGAATCATCTATGTTCTGTACATATGGTGTAGTATATGTTCTTATCGTATCTTGTATCTGAAGAATATAACAGAATCAAGATAAACTCACATAATATAATACTAAGACATCATCTACTACTATATAAGATATAGTGATAGGTGCTCGCCGGAGGGAGGAGTAGGGGCTCGCGGTAGAGGAGGAGGATGAGCGGCGCCGGAGGGAAGGGGGTCGGGCTGTCGTCGAGGTCAGGAACAAAAAATTTGAAGAGAGGGAGAAATAAAAAGTCGAACCGAGGAAACCCTTTTTATCAGAAATTAGCGACGTCCGCAAATACGTCACAAAGCGTCGGTATTCGTTTAATATTCGGCGACGTAATAATCTTTGCGACGCTAAACGTCGCTGAACTAATAAAACTAGCGACATTTTCCGATAAATCAACGACGTTGGTTTTTATTACACTAAAGGTAGTCATAATATGTTGTTGTTTGTCGCTATCAGCGACGTATTGTGACGCATACTTTCGGAGTCGCTATCAACGAATGGCTCAGAACACAACCCAAAATTTATTCTAGCATACATTAGTGTGAATCATCTATGTTCTGTACATATGGTGTAGTATATGTTCTTATCGTATCTAGTATCTAAAGAATGTAACAGAATCAAGATGAACTCACATAATGTAATACTAAGACATCATCTACTACTATATAAGATATAGTGATAGGTTGTCGTATCATCATTGCTGAGGGATGAGGGTCGGAGGACAGTCAACTTTATCTACGGATACATAGTTTCTGTCTCGCCAGTCGAATGGATTAATTGCTAAGTTTGGGAACGAATGGCTCAGAACACAACCCAAAATTCATTCTAGCATACATTAGTGTGAATCATCTATGTTCTATACCTATTGTGTAGTATATGTTCTTATCGTATCTAGTATCTGAAGAATGTAACAGAATCGAGATGAACTCACATAATGTAATACTAAGACATCATCTACTACTATATAAGATATAGTGATAGGTTGTCGTATCATCATTGCCGAAGGATGAGGGTCGGAGGACGTCGGTAAACGTCGCTAAATCTGCAAAAAAATAAAAAAATAAAATAAAGAATATCCATTTCTCCCTGCAGTTTAAAAAGATAACCATTTCTCACCATAGAATAGGATCCAAACAACCACAGAATGTCCATTTCTCGCTGTACACAGGTTTCAGTCCCTATAACCAAGTCTACAACAATCACACAAAATATGGGAACGAATGGCTCAGAACACAACCCAAAATTTATTTTAGCATACATTAGTGTGAATCATCTATATTCTGTACATATGGTGTAGTATATGTTCTTATCGTATCTAGTATCTGAAGAATGTAACAGAATCAAGATGAACTCACATAATGTAATACTAAGACATCATCTACTACTATATAAGATATAGTGATAGGTTGTCGTATCATCATTGCCGAGGGATGAGGGTCGGAGGACAGTCAACTTTATCTATGGCTACATAGTTTCTGTCTCGCCAGTCGAATGGCTGTAGGGACTATGTCCTGATCACCATGTCGTACCGTAAATTAATGCAAATAGAGCTGGAGCCAAAATAAAGAAACCAAAATATGATATCTACCTCAAGTGTAGAGTCGGAGGAGAAGATCTTTTCCACCCTCTCCCTCTCTCACGCTATCAACGTCACAACTTTTCTACCTCAAGTTCTGATCAAGCATTTTCCTTCTCCTCTCCTCCACCATAGCTCTGAACCTATCTGATCCTCCCTACTTCCATTCTTCTTATTTGACTCTCTCAGCCACATATGAAATCCAGCTCAAGTGTAGAGTCGGGGGAGAAGAAGTGGACAGGAAAAGGAGGGGGAAGCAGCACAGCCGGCGGCATGACCCGGAGGAAGTACAGAGGTTTTCTTCAACATACGTAGGAGAACTATAAGGATATATCTTTTCACAACATATCACCTTGTCAAAGACCCTTAATGTGACAACCATGTTACCGCGGTGTCGGAAGACTAACATGTCATAATTTTATAAGCCGTGTGTTTTGACATAATCCTCCAACCGGATTTCAGTTATATGTAATAATGCAAGATTACGACATAGGAGGAAAGAGTTGGGAGGATTATGTCAAAGCACACGACTTAGAAAATTATGACATGTTAGTCTTCCGACACCGCGGTAACATGGTTGTCACATTAAGGGTCTTTGACAAGATGACATATTGTGAAAATATATATCCTTATAGTTCTCCTACGTATGTTGAAGAAAACCTCTGTACTTCCTCCGGGTCATGTCGCCAGCTGTGCTGCTTCCCCCTCTTCTTTCTGTCCACTTTTTCTCCCCCGACTCTACACTTGAGATGGATATCATATGTGCCTGAGAGAGTCAAATAAGAAGAATGGAAGTAGGGAGGAGCATATGGGTCCATAGCCATGGTGGAGGAGATGAGAAGGCAAAACTGAATCAACATTGTCTTCCGGATCATCCTCATCAAGGCATAACGGGCTACTCAGCGTGCCCAGCTTCTTCAACTTCTCGCTGGCTGCAGAGTCGAAATGGGAACGGGTCCTCTTTGCCAGCCCGGAGCTCTGACTCGCACTCGTCGCCGCGCTACCGGTTTCCTCTCCTCCTCTGACGCGGGTCATATAAAAAGAAATTTTGTACCTCTTCTTCACATAAACATCATTGCCGCCTTATACTCGAGCCTCATCGTCTGTGACGCTATCCAACTTCTCGGAGTCATCGAAGAAGGAGTCGAATGAGTCGGCGGTGATAGCAGATGATTGCAAGACAGGGAACGAAAAGACAGGCGAAGAATAGGACGATACGAGTCGAACGGGAGATTCGAGTGACAATGTAGGCACCGAAAAGTCGGATAGCGTCACAAACGAGGAGGCTCGAGTACAAGGCGGCAATGATATTTATGTGAAGAAGTGGTACGAAATTTCTTTTCTTATGACCTGCGTCAGAGGAGGAGAGGAAACCGGTAGCGCGGCGATGAGTGCGAGTCAGAGCTCCGGGCCGGCAAAGAGGACCCATTTCCATTTTGACTCTGCAGCCAGCAAGAAGTTGAAGAAGCTGGGCACGCTGAGCAGCCCGTTATGCCTTGATAAGGACGATCCGAAAGACAATGCTGATTCAGTTTTGCCTTCCTTGGATGGTATTGATTCTGTAGATCTGTGTATAAAAGAGAAAGAGATTGAGAGTAGAGTGGACCCAGAGGGAAATGAGAGATTGGAAGCTGGATCAAGATCCAAGAAGTGAAAGAGAGTCGAGGATTCTGATAGGTTGTCGTATCATCATTGTCGAGGGATGAGGGTCGGAGGACAGTCAACTTTATCTACGGCTACATAGTTTCTGCCTCGCCAGTCGAATGGCTGCAGGGACTATGTCCTGATCACCATGTCGTACCGTAGATTAATGCAAATAGAGCTGGAGCCAAAACACAGAAACCAAAATACAAAATACAGAATCCAAAATACAAAATACAAAATACAGAAACCAAAATACAAAATACAGAAACCAAAATACAAAATACAGAAACCAAAATACAAAATACAGAAACTAAAATACAAAATATAGAATCCAAAATAGGACCCTCTGTGAGAACGGATGGCTCAGAACACAACCCAACCGGAGAGGATACTCTGAGAGATCCATCTAAGAGGGACGTATACTCTGAGAGATCACCTTTACAAGAATGATATCAGTAGTGGGATTGAGTGCTGGAGGAGATATTATCAGAGTATACATCCTACTCGGATGGGTCTCTCACCGTTACTATTTTTTCCTGACAGCATGGTGGAGGTGCTCCGTCCACAGATTCTTGCTCCGAGCCAAAACTTTTCCCAGAGAGATGCGCTGCATCAGCGGGCGCACCTTGACTGCTGAGGACGTCAACAGGAAGGGAAGGCTGGACGGGCGCATCCCCTTCAACGGTGGTGCCCGAGGCGTCGACTTTGCGCACCCAGACTGCGCGGGTCTTCTTCGGCTTCGACAGCCGCTTCAAAGGACTCGCACTTCCTTCAGAAATGAACTCCTCGTACGCCTGTTGATTGAGGTGCACTACCAGCGTCTTGTGGGAGGAGCCCACCTTCACGTCGTCGGCCTGTGACACGACTTTCTCGATAGAGGAGAAAAAAGTCCCCAGCAGAGTCGCCAGCTTGTTTGCCATTAAAATTGTTTTGATTGAAATCTTAATACAAACAGAACAGTAATACAATATAGGACTTAGATGTAGTCCTAGGAGTATACTTTTGTTTAAGCTGGGTCCTTAGTGCCAATGGAGCGAGTGGTAATACGTTGACTCCGTTGACCGGCTGACGACGGTTATCGATTCTCTGAAGGTGTTGATTGCTCTGGGTGCTGGAGCTTGCTGAGAGGAGAAAGACGTTGAGTGTCTAGAACTGCCTCTCGGTGATTCTCTGTTGTCGATTCTCTCTGTGTTGTGAGTCTCTGTCTGAGTCTCTGTGTGTGTGTGAAGAAGATGATCCTTCTATTTATAGTTTTGCAGGCTGGCTGCTCATGCGCACATGCAGGATGCACCGGTATGGGGATGCCACATGGAGGTTGCTGATGGAGGCGCACGGATGCTGCGCCCTGATCGAGGGGGAGAACTCTTCATACTGCTGTTGTGAGCCGGCACGTAGCAGAGAGAAGATCTTTCCGTTGCTGAAATCTTGGATGAGTTGAGTCAAAAGACACGTGTCGTCGACTCATAGTTCGAAGATCTCGGATTTGGTGGAGAGAAGTGATCTGGTGAGCTGCGCCTTGGATTGGGTGCAGGAGGAGGTTGCGGCTCATAACCTTTAGGAGTTACAAACCATTTGGGGCGCATAGCTTTTGAGGCGCATGCAGGCGACTTTCCTTCTGTCTTTCGGGATCAGAGAGCAGTCTGAGGCGCATGGCTTTTTAGGCACATACTGATTTGGACGCATGGCCGTAGAGGCGCATGCTGATGGTGGAGTGGCCACGTGGCAGTAGCCGTCGAAATAAAGTCATGATGATGCTGACGTTGCCGACGCTTCATTTTCTGAATAAAGCTGTCAACTGTTCAAACTTTGGGAGGCGTGCTGCCAACTCTGTCAGTTCAGCATTTAATGTTGGTGACGTTCGATGGACAGCTGAGTGGGCGCATCGGTTGGCGTTCCACTCGGTTTGGAGATGTATGAGGGCGCACCCTCTGTAATGCGCCGAGTACTGTAGGGCGCGTCTGTGTGATGCGCCTGATGCCGAAGGGCGCGTCCCTGTGATGCGCTGTCTGGCTGGCGCATCGGACATGTCTTTTAATGATGCGGCTGTCTCGCTCTTCGAGTGCTATAAATAGCCGTTTAGCTGAATTCGAGGCGTCCGGTTCATCCATTTAATGTAAATTTATTACACGGAATTCGGAGGGTCATCCACTTGGCACGTGGGTTTGATCTGCCCGGCCTATAAATAGTGGCATGGAGAGAAGATTTGCTTCTCATTCCCTCACGTACTTCCAACATGAACTTGAACATGCGGGTGCATTCTATTGACGAAGTGCTCCCGAGGGTGAAGATGAGACGCTGTGTTGTCTTCGATGCTCTTGAAGGTGACTGTTACATCCAAAAGACGGAGTCGAGGGCTTCCGAGGCAGGCGGAAGGTGCTTGTTGTATCCAAAGGTAGGGATGCTCGGGCCTTGTCCCCGTTATTCCGGAAGAGCCGTAGATCGGAATGGCGGTGCTAGGCTCTCTTTTCCTTCAAAGTAGGGTTTCCCCACTTTGATCGTGTTGAAAGCTGCTCCTTTAGCCGCGGTTTCGATCACGGTCTTCCTTCGGCTTTGGAGGCTCTTTCGAAGTCTCCCCTGGCCTCAGCATTTGCGGTGCTCTTCTCTTCCTTGGTTCCAGCCAGAGGGTTAAATGCTTTGCTTGGCGAAGCACTTATCAGGTGAGCCTGGCTGGAAGAGCGGCACATAACTGGGCTCTGCTCCACCAGGTGAGCCTGGCTGGAAGAATTTGGCTGAAGGGATGCACATAGTTGGGCTGCTGAAGGGATGCACACAACTGAGCTGGATGCACATGACTGAGCTGCTGAAGATATGGTGGGATGCACCTGGTTGGAGGCGCATGATGTCTGCTGTGCCTGACTGACAGCGCATGGTGGCTGGCAGCGCATGATGACTGCTGCGCCTAACTGGAGGCGCATGGTGGCCGCTGGCTGTAGACTTAGGATCTTTCCTTTGTAGAAGTTCTCCTTTGTACAACCTTTTCTTAGACATGTAATAGACTTCTATATAAAATAAAAAGTCCTTCTTCAAATGTCTATCCTTATTGATCTTGCTGTGAAGTTCTTCGTCTGAGTTGTAGCGCATGTAGTGTCTGGCGCATGGGCTTTCTGGTTGTAAAATTTTATGCTTCTACAAGACCCCCTTCAAAGTTTTTAAAACTTTTGAATAAGTTTTGGAATACTTTGAATAAGAAGCATGGAGGTCAGGGCGCATGATTTCTGGGCGCATGCCTGTTCGGGCGCATGCTCTTCTCAGTTAATGATGATGGTGCCTCGGTAACCGAAAAGATTAATGATGATCTTTTGGTTTTATTTGCTGCTATCCTTGCAGAACTCGAGGCGACGGCTGAGATCATACGTCATCTGTTCACGCGTGCGACCAAGCCCTATAAATAGGTAAGAGTTGGAGAGAGAAAGGGTTCTTCTTCTCTGTGCCTCTGCTTCTTTAGAGTTTCTTCTTCAAAACCCTAACTTCTCCTTCCTCGAGAGGATGGCTCCCAAGACTCCTCGCGGTGCTGCCGGCAAGGGGAAGGAGAAAGCGAAGGAGTCCGCGGAAGTTGCGGCGGCTGTCGTTCCCCGTCGGCCTGTCGAAGTTCGGCCGGAGGTGGTTGGTAAGTCTCGTTGTCCGTACGCCAACGCACATAGGCCTTGAGTCTTTAATGATGTGCCGCGGTCTTTGTCCGCCGACGCGCATGGGTTTAAACCCTGGTGATGCGCCGAGGCTATACTGCTGACGCGCATGGGTTCAAACCCTGATGATGCGCCGAGGCCATACTGCTGACACGCATGGGTTCAAACCCTGATGATGCACCGAGGCCATACTGCTGACGCACATGGGTTCAAACCCTGATGATGCGCCGCAGTTTTCTCCTTTAGACACATTGTGTGTCCTCTTCTGACTTTTTCTGATCTTTTGCTAGTGTCGATGGCGTTCTCTTGGAGGCTGCCTTCAACCAAATGGGAGTAGAGCATAACAAGGAAGTGATAAACCCTGCTCAAGATGCTCTTATGCTGGATCAGCCTCCTGAGAGAATGACCCTAATCCGTGAACAGCAGCATTGGTTCCTCAAACGGATGATGGAGCGTGGAGTCATTAAATCTTCCACATCTGATAAAGTGACCTTCCTGAAGCCTGAGTTCCTGTTTGGAGACCGTCTCACTTCTACTGACTCGTCAGTGCTGAAGGTCAAGGAGGACTGGTTCTTTACTGCGAATGGAGTACATATGACTGTTAAGCAACTTGAACGTCAGTGGCCTTTGACGTCCTTCTGTCGCCTTGTTTCCCAGAGGAGGATGTCTTGGGAGCTTACCCCTTCTCAGGAGGGAGCGGTGACTGGTGTCATCCAAATTGATTCTACTTCCGACCAAAGGGATGCTTTGACCGTTGTACGGTCTGGGTCTTCTTACACTTGGCGGACTTTACGTCCTGGGAGCCTCTACAGTGATGTACCCATTGATACGCTTGCTTATAGTGCTTCGACTTTTACACATCGTATGTTTTTGATGGAACGCTCCTACCCGACAGGAGAGTTTCGGGTGGAGGGTTGGTGTTATTACGTCTCCAAATGGGATAAACTGACGCTCTGGATCTTGTCGCGATTTCGGACTGAGCTCCGAGAGATCGGGTTGACTGCCGCGATCCGTGCTACCCAGGCGGGTGTTGACCTTAATAGGCACATGTTCCTCGCACTCCTGGAGATGTTTGATATTCATACCGGGACCTTCTTTACTCCGGTAGGGGAGTTAGGGCTCGCACTTCATGAGATGTAAACTCCCTTGGGGGTCGGAGCCTTATGAAGAGTACTTTCCAGCCAATGCGGAACTTCAGGTCCTGGAGGACAGAGCTGATGAGATGACAGCCGTCTTCAAGGAAGTGGCGAGTCATCATTACTATGTGCAGAAAAGGGATAAAAGTGGGTCGCAGCCCCATGTGACCGCTTGGAGAGATTATGTCTTTAGACAAGACAAAAAGGATTCTTCGAAGTTTTCTACTCCGCCGGCGCTCTCTCGTAGCGAGGTGCTGTCCGAAATAAGCACGTTAGGGGAGAAGAATCCCCGAGGAAATGAAGACCAGCAGTCAGATGCATGCTCCTACAGCTGCTTCTGGCACCTTGCTTATCCAATGTCATCCAAGGCGGTTTTGGTCGCCTATCTGATGATATGGCTCCGGGATTGCGTGTTCGCAGGTGGATCCGGTGCAGTCGAGAGGGTGACTCGAAACTTACTCCTGCCAGCCATAAAATTGGTCTTCGGCCGGCGCTTGGCTCTCCTCCCCGCAATGGTATGTAACCTGCAGCGAGGTTTGCGAGAGTTTGCTGGAAATGTGATTCATAATAGAGGCAGAAAAAATAACTTCCCACGTGCCGAACTGCCGTTTCACTATTTGATGGGATGGCTGATTCTGCATCATCCCAGTGTGATGAGCCCAGGCTCGGAAGGAGATTATAAGGCTGGAGATGCATTCCTTCGTCGTTTCCATCGGAGGAGCTGGTCGCATACTGGTGTCCCGGTTTATAGAAAGGTTTTATCCCGTCTTCAGGGTTGGAAGATCACCAAAGTTGGTCCCATCTATTTGGGTTTTGAGGCCAACGAGGATTTAAGGGACCTTGGCGAAGGTACCACCACTCTGCCTCAATGGGGATTCCGCTGGTTGCAAAGTATCCGGTCGTCCCATCTGGTGTACCGGAACAGGAATCAGTGCTACCTGGAACCGTACTTGTCGAGCCGCTTTGCGCTATAATTTGGTTATGCTCAGATGATATTGGATAACCCCAGTATTACCCTGGGGTATGTTGGAAGTTTGTTGGATGGTGCACGAGCTTGGCATTACTATAATGCCGGGTGTACCGAAGCTCGTTTTACGTTGCCCGTCCCCGATCCGCGGCCGCCCATTCTTTACTCGGCCGCCAAATTTTACTGTGTTGTGGCTGCCCCGCCCTCCGGATATGACAGGGAGACCAGCCTTATCGCAGGTACCCAGTTAGCAGCGACTGGAGATACGCCAGTGAAGGCCCGGCCGCATCGTCCGTCAGGGGTGGGTCATGCCCCCTCCGCATCACAAGCAGAACCGTCGGGCGATCGATCGAAACGATGTGCAGATACAGGGGCTGAATCTCTTGTGTCGAAGAAGCAGAAGAAGGCATCGTTACCGACGGTGTCATCGGATTCGGCGTCCGAAGAGGTAAGGACATCCTACTAAATCTGATTTTGGTTCCGCCACTTACGAGGCCCCATCTTCTTTTGTAGGAGCCGCTAAAAAAAAAAACTCGTACCCCAAAGTCGGGTGGGAGTCGGCGAGAAGAGATGGCGAGCTCGTCTGGAGTGCGTATCCCGCCGACAATGATGTCTCTCATGGAGGAAGATCCGGAGGATACTGTCATCGTGGAGGTTCCGGTATCCCCGGGTTATGTCAGGAGGGAATCTGAGGGTGCAGCAGCTTCCGAGGTGACGAAGGCCACAGCGGAGGCTTCACATATCAAAGGTTTAGCAAGTGCGCAGCTTCCTGGTTATGAAGAGGAATGGAGTTCATCATCTTCCGATGACATCGCTCCGGAGCTGCAGGAGTCTGTTGCGGGGGCAGCAGAAGTAGTGAGGATAGAGGAGAGGGTTGATTCCCTTCCTTGTCATGATGAAGGAAGGTCGGCCGAATCATTGCCAAATCCTTCCTTGGCTTCAACCATGGACATAGAGATGGCTACCGATCAGGCGGTAGCGACAGATTCTGTCCCTGTAGAGGGACTTGAGAAGAATGAGACCCTTCTGCCGATCTTGTCTCCTGGGGCTGGCCAGGAGATAAATGTTAATCTCTCCGTTTTGCCGGGGGACGTAGCTGATGCTGATAGAACGTTGGGGGTAGAAGAGGTGGCCGTTGACGTCGGTGATTTCTCCGGGCTTGAGAAGGGTAAGGGTGTGGAACCCTCTGTTGCTCCTTCCACTTGGGGTACTATCACGACGCATGTGCCGGCTCCTTCTGTTCCTTCGGCTCCTCGGGCTAGCAGTCTGGCCCCTGTTGATGAAGAGCCTATTGCTGCCGAGGTTCAAACCTCTCAGATCGAGGTTGGCGGATCTTCCTCCGGTCCGCAAACTGTAGTAGCTCCCCCAACTCCTGCTATGACGCCGCAGGTGCTGGCGGATGCCGACGAGTATGTGAAGTTCCTCGTCGAGGGAGTGTACAAAATGCTGGAGAAAGGAGTATCTGCAGTGATGGATGCCAAAGGGAGCTTTGCGACAGCAAAAGCTTTGGCAATGCCTTGTATCGAGCTGATCCGCGCACCAAGGCCATGACCATATGGCCAAAATTCTGGAGGTTTCGGTGATTGAGCTGGATGAGCGGCTCGCGGAACTGCAGCGCATCCAACGAAATGACCTCTCTGTCTTGATAGATATAGAGATAGGAAAGTTGATGGCTGAAATCGAGGCTTCCCATCGAGCCGATGTGAGCAGTTGGGAGCGTGAAGTGGCTGGGACTGAGGCTGCGGCGGAGCAGTTGTCTCAATATATGGAGAAGACGACGGAGAAGCGGGCTGCGGTGGACGCTAACATCGTAGAGGTTGATGCTCAGATGCGCCGTCTTGAAGACCAGCGGGCCCAACTTCAACTAGAAGCTGATCGTGTCCTGGCTGAACACGTGGCATTCAAGCAGGAGGAAGCGACTCTTACTCAGCGGACCCTTGCTTTGGCTTAGCAGCGACGACAGCTTGATGAGAAGTATGAGAGTAAAACTTTCGCTGAGGCTGTCGGATTAATGCGTCAAGAAGCCGAGCTGCGAGTCCAGGCGACTGTGGAAACTCGCACTGCCGACCTGAGACGTCGAGTCAGAGAGCTTTTATCCCACCCTGGAGAGGATCAGGGACTGTAGCTTCTCTTCTTTTTATGTGTTTTTGCAACTCTTGCCGGGGAAATAGCGTATTTCTGTACTCCCTTCTTTGAAAAATAAAGAAATACACTATCTTTTTTTTTTGTGATGTGTTCATTTTTGATCTCATGAACTTGATGATTTATGTGGACCTATTATCTTTTGCGCACCTTGGTTTTTAGGTACAGATAATAAGTTTGAAGGAACCAACATGTTTGCTCAGAGGTAATGTGGACATGGCAATCATTAGGTTCAAATGATAGAATCTTCCTACTCAGAGGTATTTATGGACATGGTAGGAATGATCCTGGGGGATACGCTGAACAACTCAGAGGTAATATGGACATGGAAGTTCTGCGATCAATGTACGACAACACAGGAGTTGTTTGTACAGGATGTTTACTCAGAGGTAATGTGGACGTCGTAAACATGAAGGATAGCGTAAGCTCACGAAATGTGAGGTTCCGCTTTGTAGGATGTAGAGAGACAACTCAGAGATAATGTGGACGTGGTTATCTTTCTACGGAAGGATGCCACGGAACAGCTGGGTTCCGGAAGCGTTTGATTTTTGTGAAAAGAGGTTGTTTGGGGAAATACATGTCTTGGAGGATGTCAAGAATAGTACTTCTTTAGGAACTTGCCATTGATGGGCATCATGAACAAGTCCCCATTGGGTTTGGCGAGGCGGTAAGCACCGTTTGAGTATACCGTCTCAATGATGAAGGGTCCTTCCTATTTGGGCTCGAACTTCCCTGGTGTCTTGTGAGTTAACACCATTGGCCTTCTGACTGCTAAAACCAGATCGCCAACTTGGAAAGTTCTTTGCTTGACCTTCTTGTTGAAAGCCTGTGATATACGGGCTTGGTAAAGTTCGATACGTTGTTGAGCTAGGAGACGCTTTTCGTCAAGTGCCTCAAGTTCCCGCAGACGACGACATTGATTGTCTTCTTCTGTGAGATCGTTTGTGATTGCCACGCGGAGCAAAGGTATCTGTATCTCGAGAGGCAGTACTGCTTCGCTCCCATAGACCAGGAAGAATGGAGTGTTGCCTGTTGGGGTCCGTACCGTTGTGCGGTAGGCCCAAAGGCATTCGCCAAGCTTTTCATCCCTGTCGCGTTTGTTGGATGACACGACCTTTTTGAGCAGCCTAACGATAGTCTTGTTGAATGCCTCAGCTAATCCTTTTGCTGCCGGATTGTAGGCGGTTGAGGCCACGTTTTGAATGCGATTCTTGTCACAGAACCTGCTGAAAATGTGGCTGATGAATTGGGGACCATTGTCATGAATGATCCGCCTGGGTACTCCGAAACGGTAAATGACATGGTGTTTGATAAAGCTGACCACCCTGGAGCTTTTTACTTCCGCTAGTGGGACTGCTTCTACCCATTTGGAGAAGTAATCGGTGATGGCTAGGATGAAACGATGTCCTCTTGATGAAGGAGGGATGATTGGTCCTTCAATGTCCATGCCCCAGGCTTCGAATGGCCAGGAGGCGACTGTAGAATGTAGAGGTTCAGACGGTGTACGTATGAAGTCTGCATGAAGTTGGCATGCATGGCACTTCTTAACATATTCTACTGCGTCGGCGGCCATGGTTGGCCAGTAGTAGCCCATACGTCACAGTCGATCTTGCAACTTAGGACCGGGTTGATAAGCTCCACAAGTTCCGTCGTGAGCTTCTTGAAGAGCCTCGGTTGCTTCTTCGTTAGACAGGCATCGAAGGAGGAGCCCATCGAAGGAACGTCGGTACAGCGTTTTAGTGGCTGTATCGTAGTAGAATCGAAGAGAGCGTCTCCTGACTGAGACGACTTCCTTCGGATCTTCCGGAAGGATTCCGTAGACGGCGAAGTCGATGAACAGGAATCTCCAGTCTCGGACATTAACATCGATGTTTGTCGGCACGGCGTGAGCCATTTGCAAACATAGGTTGTTTCTGGGACAAATCAAGTCTCGGCCAGTTACCGTGACATAGCGTTGAGTCCCAAGGGGCGCGGCCAATGAGGCTGCGAGGCCAGCCAGAGCGTCAGCCTCCAAGTTTTGTAGACGGGGTACATGTTCGATGAAGAACCCAGTGAAGGTTGAAATGATATTCAATGCAACTTCATGGTAAGGGATCAAATCTTCATGGCGAACCTCGTATTGCCCCCGAATCTGGTTTACGACGAGTTTCGAGTCGCCGTAGGCTTCCAGATGATCCACCCCCAGCTGTTGTGCTAGCTGGAGTCCCATGACGAGTGCGTTGTACTCAGCAACATTGTTGGAGCACGGCTTCGAAAGAGAGTATGCGTGCTGGATGACCAGCTGATCGGGGGAGACCAAGACTACCCCCACTCCTACGATGATTTGGCCGTTGGGGCCCGTTCTTGAAGCGCCATCGAAGAACATCCGCCAAACGGGGCTTCCTTCAGTGACGTTTGATTCTTGGACTTCATCCGGGATGTCTTCATAGAGTTTTGAAGATTCTGGGATGGGGTGTGCAGCTAAAAAGTCAGCCAGAGCCTGACCCTTGACCGCCTTCTGCGGGACAAACACCATGTTGTATGGCGTTAGTAGGATCGCCCATGTAGCCAGCCGGGAGTTTAATGACCCTGGCTTCGTCATAAGAACTCTGAGTGGATTGACTCGGGAGATGACGTGAATTGTCTGGCCCGAGACGTAATGACGAGTCTTCTGAATGGCAAACACCAAAGCCAAGCACTCCTTTTCAACGGGGTTGTACCGGTGTTCGGCCCCGATGAGTGTTCGACTGAGGTAGTAGATTGCTTGCTCGTAGCCTGCATCGCTGTTTTGAGCCAGTAAAGCGCCGAGGGAATGATCCATGGCACGGACGTAGAGGAGGAATGGTTTGCCGGTGACAGGTGCCACTAGGACTGGCGGGCTTGTCAAGTAAGCCTTGATGTCGTCGAAAGCCTTTTGGCACTCCTCTGTCCAGACGTAAGAGACTCCCTTCTTCATGAGCTGAGTAAAGGGTTGACATTTACCGGAGAGGTTTGCTATGAACCTCCGGATGTATGCCAGACGTCCCTGTAAGCCCCAAAGTTCTCGAAGGTTCTTCGGAGGGTCCATGTTGAGGATGGCTTTAGTCTTCTCGGGATCGACATGAATGCCTTTTGCCGTGATGACAAAGCCCAAGAATTTGCCGCTAGAAACCTCCAGGAAGGATTTAGCGGGGTTCATTTTGAGTTGATGTGCCCGCATGAGATCAAAGACCGTCCTCAGGTCCTGCAGGTGATCTCTTTTGAGGCGGCTCTTGACTGCGATGTCGTCAACATAGCACTCAACTGTCTTGCGAAGATGTTGACGGAAGATGGTACTCATCGCTCGTTGGTATGTTGCACCGGCATTTTTCAAGCCGAAGGGCATTACTGTGTAGCAGAAAACACCTTTCGGAGTCCTGAATGACGTGTGTTTTACGTCATCGGGGAACATCTTGATTTGATTGTAGCCTGAATACCCGTCCATGAAGGACATGCGTTCAAAGCCACATGTGTTGTCGATCATTACATCGGTGATTGGGAGCGGGAATTCATCCTTCGGGCAAGCAGAGTTGAGATCCCTGAAGTCGATACAGACTCGTATCTTCCCGTTCTTCTTGGTGACAGGGACGACGTTGGCTACCCAGTCCGGGTATTGTTCCTTACGGATGAAGCTACTGGTCAAGAGCTTGTCCACCTCCTGATCGATGGCATTCATGATGTCCGGGCGGAAGCGTCGCTGTTGTTGTTTGATAGGTTTGGCATCTGGTAAGATGTTCAACCTATGCATCGCGATCTGTGGATCGAGACCCGGCATGTCTTCGTAGCTCCAGGCGAAGACGTCAATATACTCTTTAGCCAGTTGAACTAAAGATTCTCGGTCTTCTCCTTCCAAGCTTTTGCTGATAAAGATGGGTTTAGAAGAAGACCCATCCCCGAGGTCGATCTGCTCGACTTCGTCTTCGGTGGGAGGTTCTCGTAACTCAAAACGAGACTCCCATTGTTCTCCTAGGCGTTGAGCCCAGGGTTCCTCTTCGAAGGGTTCCGGCGGTTGGTCTTCGCCTTCATCTTTCTGAGGTTGCGCCGATGTCATGTTAGCTGACAGCACTTTCCTGAAGACTGATCCGATACTGGTATCGGAATCCCACGTCGATGCTTCAGACGAGTGGGAATGTTCTATGTCTTCTGCGTCTGAACTCTCTGGAGTTGATGGCGGCGTGACATAGCCTAACCCCCGTCGAGTCCGATTATAGTTGTCCTGTGGCTTTCCATTGGGCATCGAAAGCCGGACAGGGAGATGCCGACCCTTGCCGTAGTTTAGGCCTTTATTGCTTTTCAGGTCGTAGCCCATCTTTTGGATGATGCGCTTTGCCGTATCCGTGTACCGATAGACTTGTACTCTGCCGGTATCAGGTTCGGGCTCGATTGACGGGAGGTCCTGATGACGCTCGACTGTATCTCAAACACTACTTGAGTCAGTGCTTGCATTGAGGCAGAGAGGGTTTTGAGTCCTCCCTCTAGCGAGTCTATGCGCTGGACAATGTCCTGTGGCGGCGCATCAGTCTCAAGATCATCCCCGGTCATGTATACTGTCATGACACGGCCGGAAGTGGATGGATTAGTTGAGGCTTCACTCTCAGCCTCGCTCTCATGTGGGGGAGTCACTTCTCCTGGTGTTTGGCCACCCCCAGCCACATTCTGGAGTTCGTCTTCGACAGGCGCATCTGCAAGGGCCTGACTGCCCTCAGCTCTGTCTTGAAGGGCCTCTTCGTTTCCAGCACTACCCCCGGCGGTGTCCTGGAGGACATTGTCATTTTGAGGGGCTTCAGGGAGGCCATCTTCGCCTTGATGAAGATCCGCCGCAGCTGTGCTTTGGACATCTTCGTCTTCGGAAGGAGGCTCGACAAGGGTCTGGCTACCCCTAGCTTCCTCCAAGAACTTCTTCCTCGACCGAGTGCCTTCGAACACTCCATAGGTCGAGACATCTGCCTTGGTTTTCCTCGGCTGGCTTTTGGATGAAGACGAGGAATTGGCAGTCTTCTTCTGGACAGATGAGGAGTTGGAGATCACGTTGCATGAAGCAACCTTTAGCTCTTCTGCTGACACCTTCATCCCAAGGCGATGTCGGAGGGGTGTCGATGATTGTAGCCGTTGGAAGACTGACTGCTTTGGCGGTACTGCCGTCTTGCAACAGCATTTGATGGTGACCACTGCACAAGTGTGCCCCATGAGAGGCGCATCGTGCTTGTTGGTCAACTCTCCTGACCGGCGCTTGTGAGTGATCACGTTGTGCAGGTCGTTGGAGGAGAGTGCTACCCTCACACCCCTCTCAGGCGCATGGCAGGGCCAAGCGCCGGGGTGGTCGGGTGAGTGCTGCGCCCCCTGATCTAATACCAAGTAGGCATCACGATCAGTAGTGGAGGAATCACAGCATTTGAAGTGACTTGAACGGACCTCAAACGCACAACTAGAGGAGGCGCGGGAGTTCAAGACCACTGAGTTTGCCTCTCTCGGCTTGGTTGTGCACGCAGTGAATGCGCCCAAGCGAGATGAGGACTTTGAAGGTCGACTCGTTGTCGGTACAGAAGCACTTGAGTCAACCTTGTACAGCTTGCCATCGGCAGCGCGCGTAATTGTAAGCGCGTGCCTCTGGCCGGCTGCTGGCATAGCACGCTTGTGGCGCATGGCCCGTGCCGTCTTGGATTTCTTCGTACCAGCCCGCTGGGGCGCATAGTACTCAGCATCCAAATTCTCCTCGCCATTACAGCGAGTGAGTCTGTCAAAGACAGAGGCTCTTTGTGGTGCATCAGAAGTGATGCGCGGGGCATTGGCTGCGCCCCTGCTCCGTCGACGTATCTTCCTCGCCTGAGAGGAAGATGACTAGGGAACGTGGTCAGCCGCACGCTTCCCCGAGAGATGCGCTGCATCAGCGGGCGCACCTTGACTGCTGAGGATGTCAGCAGGAAGGGAAGGCTGGACGGGCGCATCCCCTTCAACGGTGGTGCCCGAGGCGTCGACTTTGCGCACCCAGACTGCACGGGTCTTCTTCGGCTTCGACAGCCGCTTCGAAGGACTCGCACTTCCTTCAGAAATGAACTCCTCGTACGCCTGTTGATTGAGGCGCACTACCAGCGTCTTGTGGGAGGAGCCCACCTTCACATCGTCGTCCTGTGACACGACTTTCTCGGTAGAGGAGAAAGAAGTCCCCAGCAGAGTCGCCAGCTTGTTTGCCATTAAAATTGTTTTGATTGAAATCTTAATACAAACAGAACAGTGATACAATATAGGACTTAGATGTAGTCCGAGGAGTACACTTTTGTTTAAGCTGGGTCCTTAGTGCCAATGGAGCGAGTGGTAATGCGTTGACTCCGTTGACCGGCTGACGACGGTTATCGGTTCTCTGAAGGTGTTGATTGCTCTGGGTGCTGGAGCTTGCTGAGAGGAGGAAGACGTTGAGTGTCTAGAACTGCCTCTCGGTGATTCTCTGTTGTCGATTCTCTCTGTGTTGTGAGTCTCTGTCTGAGTCTCTGTGTGTGTGTGAAGGAGATGATCCTTCTATTTATAGTTTTGTAGGCTGGCTGCTCATGCGCGCATGAAGGATGCACCGGTGTGGGGATGCCACGTGGAGGTTGCTGATGGAGGCGCACGGATGCTGCGCCCTGATCGAGGGGGATAACTCTTCATACTGCTGTTGTGAGCCGGCACGTAGCAGAGAGAAGATCTTTCCGTTGCTGAAATCTTGGATGAGTTGAGTCAAAAGACACGTGTCGTCGACTCATGGTTCGAAGATCTCGAATTTGGTGGAGAAAAGTGATCTGGTGAGCTGCGCCTTGGATTGGGCGCAGGAGGAGGTTGCGGCTCATAACCTTTAGGAGTTACAAACCATTTGGGGCGCATGGCTTTTGAGGCGCATGCAGGCGACTTTCCTTCTGTCTTTCGGGATCAGAGAGCAGTCTGAGGCGCATGGCTTTTGAGGCGCATACTGATTTGGACGCATGGCCGTAGAGGCGTATGCTGATGGTGGAGTGGCCACGTGGCAGTAGCCGTCGAAATAAAGTCATGATGATGCTGACGTTGCCGACGCTTCGTTTTCTGAATAAAGTTGTCAACTGTTCAGACTTTGGGAGGCGTGCTGCCAACTCTGTCAGTTCAGCATTTAATGTTGGTGACGTTCGATGGATAGCTGAGTGGGCGCGTCGGTTGGCGTTCCACTCTGTATGGAGATGTGTGAGGGCGCACCCTCTGTAATGCGCCGAGTACTGTAGGGCGCGTCTGTGTGATGCGCCTGATACCGAAGGGCGCGTCCGTATGATGTGCTGTCTGGCTGGCACATCGGACATGTCTTTTAATGATGCGGCTGTCTCGCTCTTCGAGTGCTATAAATAGCTGTTTGGCTGAATTCGAGGCGTCCGGTTCATCCATTTAATGTAAATTCATTGCACGGAATTCGGAGGGTCATCCACTTGGCGCGTGGGTTTGATCTGCCCGGCCTATAAATAGTGGCATGGAGAGAAGATTTGCTTCTCATTCCCTCACATACTTCTAACATGAACTTGAACATGCGGGTGCATTCTATTGACGAAGTGCTCCCGAGGGTGAAGATGAGACGCTGTGTTGTCTTCGATGCTCTTGAAGGTGACTGTTACATCCAAAAGACGGAGTCGAGGGCTTCCGAGGCAGGTGGAAGGTGCTTGTTGCATCCAAAGGTAAGGATGCTCGGGCCTTGTCCCCGTTATTCCGGAAGAGCCGTAGATCGGAATGGCGGTGCTAGGCTCTCTCTTCCTTCAAAGTGGGGTTTCCCCACTTTGATCGTGTTGAAAGCTGCTTCTTTAGCCGCGGTTTCGATCACGGTCTTCCTTCGGCTTTGGAGGCTCTTTCGAAGCCTCCCCTGGCCTCAGCATTTGTGGTGCTCTTCTCTTCCTTGGTTCCAGCCAGAGGGTTAAATGCTTTGCTTGGCGAAGCACTTATCAGGTGAGCCTGGCTGGAAGAACGGCACATAACTGGGCTCTGCTCGGCCAGGTGAGCCTGGCTGGAAGAATTTGGCTGAAGGGATGCACATAGCTGGGCTGCTGAAGGGATGCACACAACTGAGCTGGATGCACATGACTGAGCTGCTGAAGATATGGTGGGATGCGCCTGGTTGGAGGCGCATGATGTCTGCTGTGCCTGACTGACAGCGCATGGTGGCTGGCAGCGCATGATGACTGCTGCGCCTAACTGGAGGCGCATGGTGGCCGCTGGCTGTAGACTTAGGATCTTTCCTTTGTAGAAGTTCTCCTTTGTACAACCTTTTCTTAGACATGTAATAGACTTCTATATAAAATAAAAAGTCCTTCTTCAAATGTCTATCCTTATTGATCTTGCTGTGAAGTTCTTCGTCTGAGTTGTAGCGCATGTAGTGTCTGGCGCATGGGCTTTCTGGTTGTGAAATTCTATGCTTCTACAAGCAGCCCGTTATGCCTTGATGAGGACGATCCGAAAGACAATGCTGATTCAGTTTTGCCTTTCTTGGATGGTATTGATTCTGTAGATCTGTGTATAAAAGAGGAAGAGATTGAGAGTAGAGTGGACCCGGAGGGAAATGAGAGATTGGAAGCTAGATCAAGATCCAAGAAGCGAAAGAGAGTCGAGGATTCTGATAGGTTGTCGTATCATCATTGCCGAGGGATGAGGGTCGGAGGACAGTCAACTTTATCTACGGATACATAGTTTCTGCCTCGCCAGTTGAATGGCTGCAGGGACTATGTTCTGATCACCATGTCGTACCGTAGATTAATGCAAATAGAGCTGGAGCCAAAACACAGAAACCAAAATACAAAATACAGAATCCAAAATACAAAATACAAAATACAGAAACCAAAATACAAAATACAGAAACCAAAATACAAAATACAGAAACCAAAATACAAAATACAGAAACTAAAATACAAAATATAGAATCCAGAATAGGACCCTCTGTGAGAACGGATGGCTCAGAACACAACCCAACCGGAGAGGATACTCTGAGAGATCCATCTAAGAGGGACGTATACTCTGAGAGATCACCTTTACAAGAATGATATCAGTAGTGGGATTGAGTGCTGGAGGAGATATTATCAGAGTATACGTCCTACTCGGATGGGTCTCTCACCGTTACTATTTTTTCCTGACAGCATGGTGGATGTGCTCCGTCCACAGATTCTTGCTCCGAGCCAAAACTTTGTCCCAGAGCTCAAGTAGACATCCTTGGTGTAGAGCTCGAATGAGAGGTTCCTGACAGCATATTGGTCTCCTTTGTCAAAGTATCCGTGCTCGTCCCACAACCAATGTGGGATGAGCACGGATACTTTGACAAAGGAGACCACCATGCTGTCAGGAACCTCTCACTCGAACTATATACCAAAGATGTCCACTTGATCTCCGGGACAAAGTTTTGGCTCGGAGCAATAATCTGTTGAGGGAGCACATCCACCATGCCGTCAGAAAAAAATATTAACGGTGAGAGACTCATCTGAGTAGGACGTATACTCTGATAATATCTTCTCCAACACTCAATCCCACTACTGATATCATTCTTGTAAAGGTGATCTCTCAGAGTATACGTCCCTCTCAGATGGATCTCTCAGAGTATCATCTCCGGTTGGTTGTCGTATCATCATTGCCGAGGGATGAGGGTCGGAGGACAGTCGACTTTATCTACGGATACATAGTTTCTGCCTCGCCAGTCGAATGGCTGCAGGGACTATGTCCTGATCACCATGCCGTAGTCCAATATAATCCAGAGATTGACACAGTTCTAATTTATATATGTAGTCCAATACAAATAGTCTAATACAAAAACAACCCAATACAAATAGTCCAATAGAAATAAGTACTAATAGCTAATGAGAACCACGCTGCTCACGCAAATGCTCAGTGATACGTTCACGCAACCACCTCGAAAAAGCAAGATTTTTGGCGTGAGGAGAGATGTTGTCCCTTGCAAGGACTGCATGAAGAGAACTCTCGGTCTCACTAGCTACCGATGCTGGATGAATAGAACTTCCGGTCTTACTAGTAATCGGTGCCACTTCCTCCTCAACTGTAGGAGGAGCCACCTCAGCATTCACTGTTTTCTTCAAACGACGTGCCGCTCCTCGGGTCATGGGTGCCATCTAGTAAGATCGATAGTCACAAATAATATAATTGTAACATAAGCAAGCTAACTAAAGGAACCATCATGTAATTTGAGTACATTTTCGAAAGCCGATAAAGTATGAAAAATTCGATTTTTTTCCAAGTGTGAGAACGGATGGCTCAGAACACAACCCAAGATTCATTCAATCATACATTAGTGTGAATCATCTATGTTCTGTACATATGGTGTAGTATATGTTCTTATCGTATCTAGTATCTGAAGAATGTAACAGAATCAAGATAAACTCACATAATGTAATACTAAGACATCATCTACTACTATATAAGATATAGTGATAGGTTGTCGTATCATCATTGCCGAGGGATGAGGGTCGGAGGACAGTCAACTTTATCTACGGCTACATAGTTTCTGCCTCGCCAATCGAATGGCTGCAGGGACTATGTCCTTGAGACAGTGAACATATACACCATGAATCCAAACCCCATATTAATATTTACTAATCCAAATGGATGCAGGGACTATGTCCTTGCCTCTACGGTTGGTTGTCGTATCATCATTGCCGAGGGATGAGGGTCGGATGACAGTCAACTTTATCTATGACTACATAGTTTCTGCCTCGCCAGTCGAATGGCTGCAGGGACTATAATAAGACACAATTCCCCAAAGAGAACCATACTGTAGAACTCACACTTTAAGACAATAGATGAAGGAAGACTTGTATGGAGGATCGATAGGGTTGAGCGTTGTCATTTTATTCTACAAAGAGAACCATACTGTAGAATCCATACTGTAGAACTCACACTTTAACACAATTCTACAAAGAGTTGTCATAGGGTGTTGAGCGATGTCATTTTATTCTTTTCTTCTTCTTCTTCTTGGGATTTTTGAGTATTGGATCTTGAGAGACATATATAGCTAGAACTTACGAAGAATGGAGTACCATACTTCAACAAATAGATGTTGACTAATTGGTTCATATACTTGTTGTCTAAAATAAGTGTAGGAATGTTGTAAGGTGAAACAATGTATCAAACACTATATCGAAACCCAAACCCAATATACAAATCCAAATTAATACGAAAATACACAAGTGTATGTAGGGAATTAAGTGTACAGAGGTGAAATACATATATATGCAAGCTTGGGGGTGTCCACGTGTCCAACAAATGGACACATAGTATCCAAAACCTCACGAACATACTGTATCAGTGAACACATGGTCGTAATGTGTCTCCGTGTCCATTTTGGATACGAAAAACACCTCAATTAGGGTTAGGGTTTACCTTCAGTCTCCTCGCGGTGGTGGAGGAGGAGGAGGAGGACAAGTTCGATGGTGGAGGAGGAGGGGATTAAGTGTACAGAGGTAAAATACATATATATGCAAGCTTGGGGGTGTCCACGTGTCCAACAAATGGACACAAAGTGTCCAAAACCTCACGAACACACAGTATCAGTAAACACATGGTCGTGATGTGTCTCCGTGTCTATTTTGGACACGAAAAACACCTCAATTAGGGTTAGGGTTTACCTTCAGTCTCCTTGCAGTGGTAGAGGAGGAGGAGGAGGAGGATCTCGCGGTGGAGAAGGAGAAGGGGCTCGTAATGTTGGAGGAGGAGGAGAACGGGCTCGCTGGAGGGAGAAGAACGGGCTCGCGGTGGAGGAGGAGGATGAGCGGCTCCAGAGGGAAGGGGGTGGCTGTCGTCGTGGTCGGAGAAGAGGGACAGGAACAAAAAATTTGGAGAGAGGAAGAAATGAAAAGTCGAACCGAGGAAACCCTTTTTATCAGAAATTAGCGACGTCTGCAAATACGTCGCCAAGCATCGGTAATCGTTTAATATTCGGCGACTTAATAATCGTTGTGACGCTAAACATCGCTGAACTAATAAAACAGGCGACATTTTCCGACAAATCAACGACGTTGGTTATTATTACACTAAATGTAGTCACAATATGTCGCTGTTTATCGCTAACAGCGACGTATAGTGACGCATATTTTAGGAGTCGCTAAATCCAAAAATATTAATGACGTTTTAAGTCGGCGTCGCTAATTTCGTCGCTGATATGACTTATTTTGGTAGTGGAAGTTCTACCGAGGCTTGATTAGGGAGGTTCGGTCGCTGACTAAGAGCGACCAGAATGCTACCTACACGGAGATATTTTCTGGGGCTATGGCAGCGAAGGACGACCTGGGGTTGAAGTTGAAGAGGGGTCGGGACTTCCAGGGTGGTAGCAGCAGCGGAGGTCAGGCCAAGAGGCCTCATGTGCAGATTCAGCAGGCACAGACACCAGTGAGAGTACAGCAGGCACCGCATCAGCATAGAGGACAGGACCGTGGGGTGCCGACTTGTGCCTGCTGCAGGAAGGCAGGGCATATTTGGGAGTCTTGTAGGAGGAGGCTGAAGGTTTGCCTATTTTGTGGGTCTGGTGCTCACAAGATGATAGATTGTCCCGCTGCACCTCCTTATGAGGGAGCTAGGCCACCTGTAGCTCAGCACCAGAGGGGTAGAGCTTTTGCGATGGCGGTCGAGGAGACCGACGCTGCAGGTGATGGGTTAGCAGGTTTGTCCTTCTCATTCTTTCTCCCCACTTTCCTGTGTGATTCCATTAGTACCTGCCAAGATATCATTTGTTATTTGCTAGATAGTGTAGCTACCCCATTCGAGACTGTAAAATCACGACTAGTAGGATTGTGTTGCTTCGACCTTGATTTGCTGGGGGTTTGACCTAGTAGGGATGCGATCATTTTAATTTCGAGGACGAAATATTTCTAAGGTGGGTAGGATTATAACAGCCAGTTTTCCAGATGAGGGTATTTTTGAAATTTTGTAATTATAATAATTATTATTGATATTTAAATCATATTGTGATTTTTGGTAATTTTTAATAATTTTTAAACTATTTAAAAACTGCTTTGAGTCATGACTTGTGATTTTGATGTGCAGTCAGTGAAGACCTAGTGACCGCATGACCTAGAGCCTAACCATGTCATTAGGATGTTTTAATTATCATTTTTAGCCTAGGAGTAATTTGGTCATTTTGGCTTATTTTGAATTTTTAATTAATTTAATGAATTGGTGAATTCTAGTTTGACTTTGACTTGTCGAGACCTAGTGGACTAGCCTAGAACCTAACCCTAGCTATTATAACCCTAGTCTAACTTAGGTTAACCTACTTTTAGTCATTAGAAACTAATCTTGGAATAGGAGGATTAGTTTGAGTGAAATCATTTCATGATTTATGGTTTAATGAAATGACTTATGATTTCATGACTTAATAACTTATGACTTAGCCCATGGCCCATAACTAGAAGCCCTAACCCTAACCAAACCCTAAGTAACTAGCCACATAGGGATCCCCACCCGATTTAAACACTTATTCATTAGGGCTTGCCTCCTTTTATCATTCCAACACTTGGAGAAAAGAAAAGGTATTGTCCCCCTTCCAAAAATCCCCATAAATCCATTTTAATTCCTTTTTAATCCTAGTCTTTTGCAATAGGTTCTAATTTCTGTATATTTTATAATTCTGGAGGTTAATCTCAGCTTTGGGCTCATTTGGAGCATTTGGCCATCAAGAAGAACACCCCCCATTTGGAGCTTTTCCATGCAATTTGCACCTATAGGTAAAACCCTTTAAATTAATTTAAATTTTGGTTTTCTTTGCATATAGGGCTAGATCTAGGAGTTCCCTAGGTGTTCCTGAAATTTGGGTGAATTTCGTGTCCATTTGGTGTCCGTATCAGACACGTGTCATAGGGCATGTAACGTGTTTGATGAAATGCTTGTAAGAATTAAATAGTATTATTTTCAAAAACTAATTACATGATTTTGAAGCCCTTGGCATGCTGATCACGAATCTATCACACTGAGCACATTTTAGAGCCGTGTCCGTGTCCAAAATGGACACAAATACGCTGTACGATACTGTCGTGCAGTGTCCTGCTGCTCGATCACGTTTCCTCCGTGTCTGTGTCACTTGGACATATGAAAATTGACACACAACTAGGGGACATGACTGACATGTCATTCCTAAAGTTTCGTGTCAATTGATAATGTGTCGGACACGATATTCGAAGTGCACTGATTTTGTACACAGACACAGCGCACGGATTTTGTCACTGATACACGCGTCGTGTTGTGTCCTGACACGACGTGGACACGTGGTGACATGTTTTTCGTGTAGCCCTATGTTAGAGCTACATGTGGACATGATCACGTGTCGTCTCATGTCTTGTGGCGTGTCCACGAAGCCTCGAACCCACTCCACGACACACTGTGCACGTCCCTGATACTCGGGCCCCCTGTAGGACACGATACGTATTATTTTGACACAGGTTTTGGTGGACACGAGGGGGCATACACTGACAGCATGCCCCCGAAGTTTAGATCGCTTTGGTTTGATATTCTAGAAGTTATCGAGCTCGCACTGACCTTGTACAGACACGCACACACGCAGAAAAACCCTACTGATACGCGACTCAAACCCGGACACAACACAGCCCCGACTCGATACAGGCTCTTGTATCCCTAGCCCTATACCTACCCTAGGGTTGGACACGAGCACGAGGCTCTAGGGTCGACAGACGAGCCCCTAGGTTGCTCGATACTTCTGCACGAGGAGGGCTGTGCACGGTTTTTCCTGATATTGATTTTTCTTCATTTGGACACCTTCGTGTCCTGATTTCTGGACACGAACGGACACGTGGACATGCCTAACATGTTCCCATGTCTGTACACTATATGTCTCTGATTATTTTTTAGTTTACTTTTTAAAGTTTGTTTCTAAATTTGGGTATCCATGAGCATTTCTGTTCCCAGTTTTTTTTGACAGTTCGAATTTGGGTTTTGGCCCTTGAGTTCAGTTAGGATTTAAATTAGATTAGATAACATGTAGTAGGTTTGATTTGATTATAGTTTGTATGTATACAATTGGGTTATGTTAAGTTAATTGGAATTTGGATTGAATGTTAGAAAATCTGAGTTTACTAGGAAACTGAACCTTGAGTATTCAATGAATTAACTAAGAAATCCTCAGTTTTTCCAATGAATGATTCCTGAGATTTCACAGGAATGTGGGGTTGGTTTCACATGTAATTGATACCTGAGATTCATTGTGAAAACCCTGAAAATCTGAGAACTTATTTAGGACACTGTTAATGCAAACTGAGATTCAAATATCTGAAAAATCCTGAGAACCTATTTAGAATATCAATTGTTTCCACTGATTTTTCCCTGTTTAATCACCATGTATTAATGCCATTATATGTGTAGTAGGTTACTGCTATGAAGGGTTATGTTGTGGTTGAAATAGAAAATTCGATTTGGCTTGGAATAATGAAAACTGAACCCTGTGATGTCCTGCAAACTGAGAGCTATCACACCCTTCCTGTCAATACACACACATTGCACACACACTCCTATATATTCCTGTCAATACACACACACCCACACCCTCTATACTGTCAATCACTAAACACAAAACTGAAATAAATTGGGTTGTGGAGAATCTGAGACATCTGATATTACACTGTTAGTTCAATTGCATGCTTAATACATGTTTCATATGTTAATGAACTGTCATTGAACTTTCCCTAAATTACTGATATTCATGTGTATTAAGTTGGGTTTGATTTTAAAGTGTTGATGGTAAACAGTAGCAGTAGCCATAGCAGCAGTAGGAGTAGCAGTAATATGTATGGAGCCCCATGAGTTAGCTTATATATACTTACCCCAAATCCTTTTTCCTTGTACCAGTGATTGCCAAGTTACACTATTCTGAAATATATCACAACTAAGAACCTATTTATACACTGTTTTCTATATATGCAAATGTCATCAATATAGACTAAACTCCATACATGTACACCATGCTATGCACACACACAAACCTATCCACACACATGCCTACATACCCTATTGCCTCTCTTGACACACACACACACATACACTCGAACATTATGAGTTTCCCTCTCCCTATACATAATAGATAATATATGTATGGTTGTATGGTATACATATAGTAACCCATAGGCTAATGTGTATTTCTATGCTATATTGTATAATACATCAATATGTGTATTCTTTTGAAAGTGAATTACATTTTGATGAATGAATGATTTGACTTGTGTAGAAGTGATTATGGTATGGTTAGGGCATGGTATTGCCTAATAGCTAGTCTAGGGCTCTTAGCCTATGGAAGTGTATGTGTGTTAGTGTAGAGTCTAGATTAGACTTGTTTAGTCTTATTAGACCTAGAATGGACTAGTTAGACTAGTATAGACTAGTTTGACTTAGGTTTGACTTGGTTGACCCAGTTGACTTTGACCCAGAGTGGACCAAGTTTGACTTGGACCTAGTTGACCTAGATAGTTGATCAGGTTTGACTTAGAGTTGACTTTGACCTAGATTGACCCAGAAATCATATAGATTGCATCGTAGATTTTATTTACCTTATTTTAAACATGTCATAACCCATGCTGCTCTATTTAGGACATTGTGACTCCGGTGCAGACATCTGATATTTTATTACTCTTTTCAGAGTATCAGACGAGTACATTCTCTGATAGTTCTTTCATTTACTTGTCAATTACTGTACTTCAGTTCTAGATAGTTTTATGTGACTTTTACAACACGTATGGATATTTCTGGATTTATGTATGCGACACACATACCATCTGTCTGGCCTCTATTTTTTGGAACCACTACTGGCATCACCTTCTGGAATCACAACTGGAACCGCCTACTGGAATCACTCTGGAATCTTTTGCTGGTATCATTATGTTTGGCTGGACTCATCCCGATTTCTTGTCTCATTTTTTGGATTCACTTGTACTTGCTGGGCGGGAAAATATTGGAATAGGCATGTGAACATACCCAAATACTGGAACCACTCCCTTAGAATTATACTAGAATGATAGCCATCTTACACCCGGCCAGGTGTGTGATGTGTCGTATTACCTACAGCTGTTCACATGTCGATCCCGATATTTTAAAACACACTGTTAGAGTATAGGCTGGACTCACCCTGGAACCTTTGATCACCAACTGGACTCACCTTATACCGGACTCATCTTGTACTGGAATCACCTGGTATCAGATTCATATTTTCTAGATTTACATGGGTTTTGCAATTGTTTACATTTACTATCTGGACTAATTATGTTACCTTAGTTCAGCTAGATTTATTTTACAGTCTTCATTGCCATCATTCTTCTCTTGTTTTAGTTACTTTACTTTTCTTGTATCTTACTGCTTCTCTATGCCACAACCTAAATTATAAACTGCCATATTCATCAATAAAACTGTTTATAACTGCTTTATAGTTCTCTGTTATTTACTTAGAATTTCTTGATGAGTTGTACTCGTTTCTATCCTGACTGGACCTGTTAAAATTTTACAGATGATTGCCCTGAGGACACATACCCTACATATTATGGACCCGGAGACGGGATGACTACCTTTGGCCCCGACACTCAGGAGTGATCGGAATTTAGTTTAGTAGACTAGAATCTGTTTCCATGTTGAACTTGTTATAGAAGTTTTAAGACTTGTGTAGTATTTGAGATTTGTTGAGAGTTGTTATTATTTTAGTAGTTGTTCTTCTATTCTTAGTTTAATTCTTCTATATTTATCTTATCGTGCTTAGACTGTGATTGAGTTCAATATCTTATACTTGTCCTTCGTTCGGAGTTGATCACGATGAGGACATTATAATTGTGTGAGTTGCTGGTTAGATAATAACCTAGGACAGCGCTCTACCGCCGACACTGCGGCGTAGGCAGGGCGTCGTTACATATTCGTACCCTCACAGTGGGTACGGGTCGTGACACATTTTTAGTGGTGGCCCATGCAGGCCGAGAGTCGTATTAGTACGATATCGTGGTAGTACGACGACTTAGTTGTACTGCTGCGAGCCTACGATAGGATTGAGAGATAGGCTTTAACAGAGAGGTACTCAATCATAGCTAAGAAAAATTCTGCTTCAATTTATGCCATCTACATATCTTACTGACTTGTCTTCCTTGCAATAAACTGTCCTCCTTGATTTATCGATTCCTGCTCAGTATTGACTTCCTTTTCAATCTGTCTTCAGGATGGTTGAGACACGATCATATCGCTCTGGTACAGTAGCTGCTGCAGAGGGGTCTGCCACCTTTCACCTTCAACAGCCACTTTCCAGTGCCGCAGCCCAGTCATGCCAGCTGGGGTGGGTGTCTCGGCAGCTTTCGGAGAAGCACCTCCACTAGCTGGAAGGCAGAGTCCGGTGCTTCCCGATATCCTTCCACCGTAGCAGCCTCCACCTGCGGGGATGGTAGATGCTGCTCATCTATTTTCTTTCGTGGAGAGGATTCTGGTGTCTCACCAACAGCAGCAGCAGCGATAGACTGCCGATTATCGTCAGGGGATTGACGAGGCCCACCAGCTGGTTCGTACTACAGTAGAGATGGTGACTGCTCGGGGGGAGCAGCAGCAGCCTTACCGGAAGTAGAAGGATATCCAGGACTTTTAGAAGATGCATCCTAGAGAGTTCCTCGGCACAGAGGGCATCTATTTTACAGACGATTGGATCGAGCATATCGAGGAGATATTTAGGCTAGCGGAGATACCAGCTCGACTCCATATCGAGACGGCGGGCAGTCAGATATAGGACTTAGCCCGTGCGTGGTACCAGACAGATCCCAGGGTAGGAGTTGAGGGCCAAACTTGGGCCCAGTTCAAGGAGCTGTTTAAGGAGCAGTTCTTTCCTGATGTGGCCTTGGAAGGTATCGAGGCACAGTTTGAGAGCGTGGTTCAGGGGAACCAGTCAGTAGCTGAGTACACCGGGGAGTTTTGTCGGTTGGCCCGGTTCATTGATGACTTGACTGAGTTGCTGGTTAGATAGTAACCTAGGACAGTGCTCTACCACCGACACTGCGACGTAGGCTGGGCGTCGTACCCTCACAGTTGGTGCGAGTCGTGACAACAGAGAAGCTGGTGCGAGTGTGAACCGTGTTATAGTAATGCCAAGCTCGGATGCCGTCAAGGACACTACCCTCAAAACCCTGGCAGGAGCTGGGATTGTCCATAAACAGCTGGCTGTACCCAAACTGTCGGGAGAACCGACTGGGCAAGTAAGGCTCCAGAAAGACAGAGTTGCGGTTACGATATACCAGGTGTGCAGGACGGATGTTCTGCAACCAGAGGAGCATCTTATCGGACAAGAGGTGGGGAGGCCCAGTACCATCAAGATGTACACCATTCACTTCTTCATCTGTAAAATGAGGGACACACACGAAAAAGGTGTATCTGTCCACTCTCGCCAGCGCCATCCGACAGGCTGGTATGGTACTACACTCCCAGGACATACGACGATACTGGAAGATGAAGTCATCATCCGCAGTTACGTCGTCTTCTGGGCCAGGCCTCATCAAAGACCGACAGTGCATCAACAGCCACCCTATTAGATAATGATAGGGCAGTTCGATTCGTTCAAAGTCTTTTGCCGTATCACAGGCAATGACCTTGGACGAGAAAGTACGGAGGCCACGATGTATGTTGCATACCATGGCAGAGAGGAGAGCTAGTCTGGCCTCAAAGACTAGCTTCATCGCAGGAAGGATAAAGGTACGGTTGATTCTCTCAATAGAGATAGCCCCTCCCAAAACTACGCAGTACAGCAGCCGTACCATCAGAAATCCTGCCAGAAGAGCCTTCTCGGACAACTTCTGAGTATCCTGATAAAAATAAGTAAAAGAGTCAGATTGGCTCCCAAATCTGTCGCCGATGGTTTTCACCCTCTTGGCGGTCGACACCTGGTCCTGCACCTCCTCCCAGGTTCGAGGACTTCGAGAAGAAACCCGACCTGAGGTGCCGAGCTTAAAAAGGTAACTAAGCCAGGCTTTCGTATGAGGAAGGTTCCCTTCCGAGCTGTCATTCTTTTTCTTTGACATCTGCTGGCATGTGGTGACACAGCAATTCCCGGTAGATAGCAATAAGGCCCAGGAACCGCCGCTCCAACTCCTCGAACTCTTCGTTCGTGGGGGTATACGCTTCGAAGACTTTATTTCCCCAGGGTAGCCTGGAGACCTCACGCATCTCGTGGAGAGCGAGTCCCATCTCCCCTCCCGGTGTAAAGAAGGTCCCCGTTCGGTGGTTGTACATATCAAGAAGAGCAATGAAGAGTTTCTTGTTTATGGACAGACCATAACAGGTGCCCCGAATGGCATGATACAAGCCAATCTCGTACAAGAGATTCTCGTATATCCGCAAAATCCACATGGTCAAGTTGGTCCACGAAGGGATGGGGTTCATCCAATTCAGCAGCGCCAACCGACCAATGGGGTAGGACCCCTTCTGAGCAAGCTGGTTCACAAAAGTGTCAGCTTGAGAGAAATGAAAGTTAGGACCCTACACATTTAAGAAACTACTTGGGGCCAACCCCATCACATAGCAGCTGATCGGCGTCCTGCTCACGACCACCGACCCTAAGTTTCTGTTATAGTGAATATCACACACAAACATCCCCTGTCGGCTCGGAGTCAAGGAGTCCACCATTTTCCTGTCCATTGGCAGCATGTTGAACCACGACAGCGGGAAGTTATGTTCCATCTGAGGAATGTGGATCGCCACCCCGTTAGAATAAAAACTCCAACTTTCAGATATATCCAAAATGTTGGGGTTCTTCACAGTTAGGGCATCCCAAAAAAAGAATGCAGGTTTCAGGTGTTTGCCCCCCAATTTCCCCGAGTTTGTCATGCCCGTGAGAAAGTAGAAGGACTGGTATTTTATATCTCTCAGCTTCTCCTCAGGTTCATCTTTGGGAAACTGGTTTGAGACATAATCAACTAAATGATCGAACCTCACACCCACAGCAGATTGGGCTCGACCTACCAAGAGTTCTCCCGTAGGATTGACTGGCAACTTCACTGAAAAAAGACAAAAAGAAAGAAGTTAGAAGATAGCCAGGAAAAAAATCACTTAATGCTTTATGAGCTTATGCGGCTCTAATTAGGTGGGACTTCATGCGGCCCAGTTTATAAGGAGCTTATGCGGCTTTATTTGGTGGGGCCCAGTTTATAAGGAGCTTATGCAGCTCTGTTTGGTGGGGCCCAGTTTATAAAAGGAGCTTATGCGGCTCTGTTTGGTGGGTCTTCATGCGGCCCAGTTCATAAGAGCTTATGTGACTATGTTTGGTGGGTCTTCATGCGGCCTGGCTCATAAAGTGCTTATGCGGCCATGAGACGTCTCTCATTCGGCTCGGACATGAGGCATCCTCTCATACGGCTCAGTCATGAAGCAACTCTCATGCGGCTCGGACATGAGACATACCCCATGCGGCTCGGACATGAGACATTCTTGCAGCCCATACAGCACAGCATATACGGATTCATCGTACTGAACTTAACAGTTCAATGAAGACGAAGAGAGCATTATATGCCAAAGGCCCGCGCATAAAACATGCGACATAGCCATTATGGATAGGGTTCGAATCCATGCAGTTCTTCTCAACGCTCTTACCGTCAATAGCAGGATGAACGTCGGGGTGAACTAAGATCACCGACGAAGAGGCAACTCCTTTGCCCTTCGCTGCAGCACTGGAGGAAGCCTTGGGAGCCATTGATGATCGAAAGAGGAGAAGAGACGGCGACTAGGGCACGAAGGCTTGAAGAAAAAAGAGAGTAAAGAGAGTAAAGAATCTCTCTCTTCAAAAATTGCTCATATTTATAGGCTAACAGGGGCGTGGGAACCGATAGATGCTTCGAATTTCGTGCTGCCTAGAAGATAAAGCCGACCCTTGGGATTCTATCCCTTTCATGCAAAAAAAATACTCAAAATCATCAAGGCAAATCTAAATATTTAATGCCGACTCTTGGGATCCTATCCAAAAGACGGCTTTAAAAATCAAGACAAATCAAAAGCAGTTAATGAGACGCCTACGTGGCACGAAGACCATTATGCGGCCAGAAAAGTCTATGCGGCCAGATAAGCCTATGCGGCCAGAGAAGCACATGCGGCCAGAGAATCCTATGAGGTCGGACATACCCATGCTTCTTATTCAAAGTATTTCAATTTTACAAATTGAAAACTTTGAAGGGGGTCTTGTAGAAGCATGGAAAAGTATAGTAATTCTTATGCAGCCCAAAATAAACATGAAACTCCATGCAGCTCAGAACTTAGGGAGTTTTATACGGCTCAAAAATCCTGAGAGCTTCATGCGGCTCAGAAAGCTTCATGCGGCTCAGAAAGCTTCATGAGGAGCCACGTGGCCTTATACGGTTCGAAATAGGCCTATACAGCTGCCCATAATTACTTCGTGCAGCTGGCTATTAATGCTCTGACACAAAGTCACAACTCTGACAGAAATGATAGCTCTGACATAAAGAAGAGACGCGACATGCTTATAAAAAGACGAGAAAATCTTTATGATAGCTGGCACAGTTCACAAATTCCAAGAAAGTTCTTTATGCGGATCGCTTGTGTGACCTTTATGCGGCTCAGGTATGAGGCCACCCTCATGCGGCTCGGTTATGAGGCCACCCTCATGTGGCTCTATTATGGGGCCACCCTCATGCGGCTCAGTTATGATGCCACCCTCATGCGGCTCGGTTATGGGGCCACCCTCATGCGGCTCAGTCATGAGACCACTCTCATGCGGCTCAATCATGGCGATAGTCCTTCATGCGGCTCAGCCAGGATGCACCATTCATGCGGCTCGCAACATAGCGGCAGTTGGGACACATGGCAGAAGTTGACTAAGTCTTAAACAATATGGATTTATTGCAACCAACATATCATAACAGTTGAGATTTAATGCAACCGACATAACAGTCCAGATTTATTTGCAACAAACAGATCAAGATTAATCTTAACCAATCCCCAACTGCCCACTTCTCATGGTACAGTTATAAGGATGTGGCCACGTAACTGTACACCCCACTCATCACAAACTCCTATAAATAGCATGGGATTATTCCTTTGCACACACACACATAGAGAAAGACAGGGAGATACACACAGAGTATTTCTTCGCCGGAGCCGAGGTTGCGTTCGATCGTCCAAGGAGTAAGGCAGAGTTGATAGCACTTTCCCGAGCCTCTACCGTCACCCCCTGAATCCAAATTAAACAATTTTACTTAGATTGCTTTTCCTAGGTTTTGTTCTTAGGCTCTCTTTTGTATAAGCAAGTTTGTAATTATGAATTAAAGTTCAGTCCTCCCATGAAACTGTTCTGTTCTTTGATAATCAATGGCAAACAGCCTTGCTCTGGAAAGGTATAGGTAATCAATGAAGCTGGATGTACTCCTGGAAATGATTAGATATAAGCTGATTAATTTCTAATCAAGTTCTAGCTAGATATCTTGTAACTTCTAACCATGTTTAACTATGAAGTATTTATAAGATATATTAATTGGTTATAAATAAAACCACATTACTAGTCTACTAATATTTAGAAATTTAACTAGTAACTGACTATCTGATATTTTATAAAATAATTTATTCTAATGCTTAGGTATAGCTATTTTAATATTAGCTCAATAAAGAAATTAGTGAGGCAACCTGACAAGATATATGTAATACTCTAGTATTTCATAGTCTCATCTGTCCACTTAAAACTTACTGGACACCATGCTCAATTGGTAGCCTTCCCAACCTACCCTTGCATCAACACAGTCCAAAGGACCAAGGATCAGCACCTACTTACGAAGCCGAAACCAACAAAGCCCTATGCCAATCCAACATGCAGATCAACCACAGCATAATTTCCACCTCATATATATAATATTCATTATCTGTTCCTAATCTCCCATCCTTGGTCAACAATTCCAATAATTATAGATACAATACATGACCTATCATAAATCAGAATATACATTCAGGAACATAACTCACATATAAACTATTGCATTCCAAATGTTTATAAGAAAATCTAACTCATTAACTCTAATCAAAATCCTAGGAAATATATACACTCAATAAAATTCAAGATCAAATAACAGAATGTACAAATATATGAAGACCAAAAATTAGCAATCTAAAGGTAGCTTTCAGGACAATCAGCCCCCCCTTCGTCTACGCGAACATGGATACAGGAGGACACGAACTGGATCCATCCCTGGACACGCCATGACACCATTGAATAAATATACGACCCCAACCCAGGCTAGTTCCGACCCGAGCATCACATTTTGTAAGCAAGAAGATCCTGAGTAATACCTGAAGTGATCGAAATTGGCTGACAAAGGCTCATGAAATCAGACACGTTGTCTTCAACAGATCGTACACGAATCGTATCCTGCCCTGACCTGACACTCCATCAAATGAGTATAACTGATAAGAATAACATCTCCCAAAAGAATCCAACAATCTTATTAAATTCTCAGGAACAAAGGATCAGAGCTCACCTATGAAGTGATTCGAATCGAACTAGATCGATTCTTGCAGAGAATCAAGGATCAAATTCTTTAAATACTGATCAATGAACAAAGAAACTCAAAATTACTCACCAAAACTCAAATTGCCCAGAATTTTGAATAATCAAGATCGGGTGCTTACCAATCGCAGATCTAAACTAGATGAAGGATTCTCTGCAACTACACCCCCTATCACCGTCGCCGGAACGGTCTCCACAGCCTCTATGCCGATTGATGGATGATACCGCTGTCAGTCGCCGGAGTACAGCGGGTCATCATCGAGAACAAGCTGCCGAAGTATGATCCCCTCCACGCCGTCTTCGTCGTCCTCGAGAGCTCCATGTGTGTCGTCGAAGAGTTGAGCAGCTATTCAGAAGAGCTGGTCGCCGCCGTTGTCGTGGAGGAATCGGCCTCGCAGTTGCTCGAGGAGATGCGCCTAGCACCGTGGAGAAGATGATGCTGCCGAGATCTCGCCGGAGCAGCGAACGTCGCCGCCGTTAGCTAGGGTTAGCTCCCAGCGAACAGTTGGGGAAAGAGGAGAGCTCTGGCTCTAAATGAGGAATGGAGGAGTCTCTCTCCTCAGCTCAGCATAAATAAGAAAAGAGAATTTTGCAAATAAATCCCTCTATAATTGGCATAATAACAAATAAGCACTCGCCCTTTTATATATAGCACTAAATCTTTAAAATCTGTTAGAAAGGGGTAGGGACCACTATTTTTTAGTTACAACAAACTTTTAAATTTGAATTTCTTGCTCTTAATTCAATTCCCTCCAAATTAGTCATAAGACTTATTATTTGAAAATTAATTAAATAATAAATCATTAAATAGAAGATAGATCTAGGATTTTGAAAAAATACTGGAAAAGTGGAGTGACAAATCTCTCCCCTTAAAATAATTTTGTCCTCGAAATTCGAATGACAACAAAAATTAATCCTTAAAATCTCAATGAATATTCAAATACAAACTATTTTATTGAATTTAAAATTCCAAAACAATAGTACAATCAAGCAAACAAACTGGGGTAATACTCCCGCATCTCATCCTCATGCTCCCATGTGGACTCTCCTGGGGAGTGGTGTCCCTATATGAGCAGACAAGTAGAATAGTCTGGTTCCACAGGTGTTTCTCTCTCCGATACAGGATCTCCACTGGCTGCTCCTTGTAGCTCAAGCTCGGACCCACCTCTAGCTCTGAGTAGTCCACCATATGGCTCGGGTCTGGAATGTAGCATCGAAGCTGGGACACGTGAAAAACATCGTGCACTCCCTCCAAGCTGGCTGGAAGCGCTAGCCGATATGCTACCTCGCCAATCCGTGCCGTCACATCGAAGGGTCTGATGTACCTTCGACTGAGCTTCTCGCCTCTGTCGAAATGAATGATGCCTCTGGTCGGCGAGATCTTCAGGAACACTCTATCTCCAACTGCGAACTCCAGTGGCCGTCTGCTGCTGTCCGCCCAGTGCTTCTGCCCATCCTATACAACTCTGAGACGCTCCCTGATCAATTTGCTCTTCTCAGCTGAGTTTACCACCATCTCTAGCCCAAGCAAAGACCTCTCGCCAATGTCGTCCCAAGATAAAGGTGTGCGACATCTTCACCCATACAGTGCCTCAAACAGGTCATCTCGATGCTAGCCTGATAACTGTTGTTATAGGCAAACTCTACTAGATACAAGTGATCCTCCCACGAACTATCGAAGTCGAGTGCACAAACCCGCAGCATGTCCTCCAATGTCTGAATGGTCCTCTCGGACTGCCTGTCTATCTCTGGATGATAGGCGGTGTTGAACTTCAACTGTGAACCCAAGCTCAACTGTAGACTCCTCCAGAAGTGTGATATGAAGCGGCTGTCCCTGTCTGAAATGATGCTCACGGGTACCCCGTGAATCCTTATGATCTGACGCATGTAGAGGTCTGCAAGCTTCTCGGTCGACAGCCCAACCTTGAACAGAATGAAATGAGCAGATTTTGTCAGTCTGTCCACGATAACCCAAATAGCATCCTTGCCACTGGGCGTACGCGGTAAACCAGAGACGAAGTCCATGGTGATGTGCTCTGTAGATCCCCTTCCCGGATTTTTTTTTAAATATTTATTATTATTTATTGGGATTGACATTTAACAGTATTATTTATATATTATTTTATAGTCAAATAAATATTGTATATGTGTGAGTGTGAATGTATGGATAAATAAATAATATATATATAAATAGGTGTACGTATATAAACATATATACATAGCGGTATATGTGTACGTGTATATATATATATATATATATATATATATATATATATATATATATATATATATATATATATATATATATATATCTGTGTGTGTGTATATATATATATATTTATATAAGGTGTATACATGTATATATATAAATATATTTATATAGGCGTACGTGTGTATGTATATATAATTAGATATATGAAGATGTATAAGCGTATGTATATACCAATATTCGTAATATATATTTATATGTGTGTATATAGATATTTTGGTGAACATATGTATGTATATGTATATATATAGACACATATGTGCGTAAATACATATTACTTTATTTTATGTGTGTGAATATATATTTATATATCTTATATATATATATATATATATATATATATATATATATATATATATATATATATATATATATATATATATATATATATATCCATAAGTATATAAAAAATAAAAATATATATATATATATATATATATATATATATATACATATATATATATATATCCATACGTATATACGCATATTCATATAGATACATATACGGATATATGTATATAAATAAATATATGTATATATGAACATAAGCATTGATGTATATGTAAATATATACATATATATACTAAGAAATGAAAAGCAGAATAAAGGAATTAGCCTGAGCCCCAAAGCCCAGCTACAGCCCGGCCCCATGGGCCATCAACCGAACCCGCACAGGGAAGTTCCCCCCCCCCATCTCGTTCTGCTCTCAGCAGAACCGAGCCCTGATTTGGTTTCAATTTATACACATACGTGTATATAGATAGTAAACTAGCAAACCCTAACAACTCACCGCTGCGGCCCCGACCCTGTGCTACCTGACGACCCCCAGACCCAGGCGCCCCGCCTCGACCACCTGCAGGCCGCACTCAGTCACCGGAGCACCACCACGCCGGCCGAACCCGACAGAAGAGAGCTATCTCTGTTTGAACGACCAGTTCAGGTACCTATGTTTCGAGTTATTTTTCTCCTTTGTTACTCAATGGTTTTTCGATACAACGCTTCCTAAGTGCAGATCATATAACCCCCTTCGAACCCTTTCAGAAGGATTTCGTCGTAACCCCCTAGATAGACCATGGGATCGACTCAAAGTCGAGCACTTATCGCTCGAAAAACAGTGCGATTGGGTTTTCCAAACCCTAACTTGTAAGCCAGTTTTTGAACTAGATATTAGAGTTTTTGAGAAAGTAATTTAACACCTCTGTAGACAACATAATCAAGAACAAAACATACCTCGTAGAATCTTAATTCGTTGATTGTACAGAAAATTTTGTGAGGTTAAACTTGTGCAAAAAACAGTTTTAAAAACCTTAAAAACCTAGAAATATTTCCCGATACCATGTCCGTCCCGCCAATCAGGGCGACATTGTCGCGAACCAAAAGCATCGAAAGGTGCGTAACGGCTTCGTGGTCCTGTGGGCTTTGGCGGAATTCAAATTGGTCACGTCTGCGCGACGAATTTGATGCGTATCCGTCGAAATTCACCTTATCGTGCACTTTGCAAATTCTCCAATTACTTTGTGCACGCTCGTCAGATCGAGACGAAACTTATGCCATCAGGACCGTATCATTTTTCTGGTCATGTATGCCAAGTTTGGTCCAATTATGAGACAGTTGAATCGTGCGTCATTTTACGGGCCCCACGGTCCCACTCAACGGGCGATTTTGTGCACAGTCCGCCGGAATCCAACTTTGGACATGCGGTTGGGTTCGTATCAGAAAACCGGATCCGTAGACATGTAGTTTGATGACTTTAGATACCATTGACTCTGGCATACTTTTCGGTGCAAAGCGGGTCCAACGGCGGACATCATTTTTGCCCGAAATTTGTTTTGCCCCTGTGTCCAGAATTGTACTTAAGGATAGACAATCCTAGCTAATTTGACTATTATGAGAATGTTGGTACTATTTATTTCAGCATCCGGAGACTTTTACATGTGTTGACTGATTGTGGCTCATTGAGTGGTATGGTATTATTGGTTTCTCCAGCTAAGGACCTCAGGTAAGTGCACTTTCTGATTGCTTTCCGATTCATAGTAGTCTTTTTATTTCATGTCTATACATATATCTTGCAGCTTGTTGACACGCTCGTCCCACGGAGTAGTCGGGAGGGGAAATATTTTAATAGACGACTACCCAGAACTATCCCCCGTGTCTTTCGTGGAGAATAGCAGCTGCACACGACACGTGCAGGATGTCGGATTTACCTCCTAGCCGTTCACATGTCGAAACGGATATTTCACACCACCTAGATAGATGTCGTTTATTAGTTTTTTCTTGTTTACTTCTCTATCGTGCTATGATATCAGTTATCTTCCAGTTTTTATTTCTCATATGCTATTTTCATGTCTTGTTAATTTTATTGTGTTTTGCATTACCGTCGGTTTGTGTACTTGTTCCATTCCTGATTAGAAACCAACATTTTTCAGGTTTAGCTGCTATCACTCTTAGCACTGGGGAAGACTTGGGTATGCTGAAGATAACCTAGAAATAGAAAGCAATTGTATCTATTTCATTAATTGTAAAATCTTGTATTTTCTTTAATTGTAAATGTTGTAATAAATTTAGAAATGTGAATGAGCAATAATGTTTATTTTGAGCAATTATTCTTGCGGGCTTGACAGCGTTTTACCGTCGACTCTGCGGCGTAGGCTGGCTTGGACACGTCTCGTATCCGGGAAAGCGGGTGCGGGTCGTGACAAGTTTTTGTGGTGGCCCATGCAGGTCCGTTTTTGTAGAATATTGCGAACTCGTGAGGTACGTTAGTCATACTATTGCGAGCCTGCGTCCAGGAAATGCTCATTCACAATTAGGATTAAAATAATTTAGGAGAATAACTAGGACTAGGAGTCCCTTGTTCAAATTGATCGTTGGGTACTTAAGGTTATTAGATAGGCCTTGCAATTTAGATAGCTTGCTAGATCCCTATAGGTACACTATTACTTTTGATATGATAATGTGATCCAATGTGAGTATACTATTCGCTTGGTAAGTTAGGCTTACCTATAATTAAGGCTTTGATCTTGATGAACTGTTTAATTTTCTTTTGCTTTATTAGATATAAACCTTATATCATAAATTAGAATTGCCTATTTAAATTCTCTTTTGCTGTAAGGATTTAGTTTATAATTTTTGATTCTACAATTCGTGTGTGAACCTCGAGGTAGATTGATTTGAGATTTTCTCTCAACCATAGAAATGTATATGAAATAAATACTAGAATGTTTGTCTCTCTTTTGTCTTTAGTTATTTCCTCCATATTAACTCTTTTATTTTAAGTGTTGTGACTAATAGGACAATTACCTACGCTTTTATTTTAGTCAGCCTGTTTGAATCTCTAGAGGCTCATGAATTTTTTTTTACGGTTAAAGGAATATTAGTTAACTAATAAAGTTTAGACAGCAGCGCACTGTCGTCAATTAATTGAGAGTGGAGAATGTGGGTTCACACAGCCAGCAGCGCACTGGCGAGGCACAACCCATAGAAATGAAACTATTTTGAGGATCATAGGTTATAGAACGTTGCTAAAACTATGTCATAGTTGACCTCTTAGATCTTAGATACCTTTGTATCAATATAAGGTGGAGTATCCGATAGCTTATCACACCTGAATCACGGAACCAAGGGTTTGTCACAGCCAGAGTATACAGGCGAGGCATAATTCTTGGTGAAATGACTTCAGATGTGATTACCAACTTAGGATACTATAGAGGATAGGGACTGCCCTGTATGACCCTAAGATCCAAAACCAATACTAGTGTAAGTTCTGTAAGTTGAGTAGCATGTCTCCCAACCTAGCATTTCGTAGTCCTTGTGATCTATTAACAAGGTAATTGACTGACAATAATAGGCTTATCCAGACTATAGAATTTAGAGTTCCATAATCCATTAGTCGACTAAAGCCGAATGGATAGAAGATAGTAGGATAACTGTGTAAGCAATGACACCAGGTAAGATTTTGATTTTTTCCAAAACTCAAACTACTTGTGCCCCTCTCCAAAAATCTCGCCAACTTATATTTTAACTACCTTGACCAATGCTGCAATTACATCCTAGTTTTCGCAAGCTTACTCTTTTATCGAGCTTGATTCAAGACATATGATTATTGGGGATGCCCGCTAACATATTGTCTAATCAGAATCATTGTATTACGGTCTGATCAACCATGATGCAATTGGTTTGCTCTTCATCTAATTTTCTTATGTGGATTGAGATATAGATGTCTCTAGGATCTCATCCACGACTGCTTTGACAACTCCTCTTGAATTATACGCTCGCCTTTAAATCACGTAATTATATTCGATGACATCTCTCTTGAACTCTTTATTATTTTTGTCTTTCACTGATTGGAAAGACGAAAGCTCGTAATTGATAAATAGATACAGAGTATTCCCATGGCTATGGTGGTTGTATACGCAAGTGTAGCTACCATCGGCTAGCCCTGTGACTGGAACCTTGCCTTGAGTCACTCGTCCTCCCTTAGACCCTAAAACCTACTATCATGGTCTTCTAGTCATGGAAGTCCGAGAATGATTAGGATTTTTCTCTTGATCAAATACCAACCTAGGAGACTACCTATTCTCAAGAGACCAATTGTTGCGAGCCGCTAATTATTTGTTTGAAGCTTGCCCTAACTAAAACGCTTATGACAATAGTCTGGCAGGTTTGACACCAATAGCAATTTACGACTCAGTTGTTAGAAATCTTTTTGCCTTAGAGTTGATTATCCCGTCGATAACTCTTGTATACTGTGGACGAGTAGGTCATTATATTTATCGTCCATGTGTCATTGTACACCATTGTTTTTCTTTTATTGAGGAATGATCCTTGACTTGACTTACATCTACCGCATCTCGTACGCCGTGTCTTATTCTTTATTAACCAGAGTCGAAGAACAATATCAGGACCTTAGAATTCTTCTAGCCTCATTATTCCTAAAACCATATCCTAGCTTCTAAGGTAGGTAGACCGTAAGCCTTCTAAAATTTTAGGATATATGAGGATTACCGATTGATCGGAATAACTTCCGTTAGGATGATAATTAGTGCCCCATGGACTTCCACTTTCCATTTAGATCATTTCGTATCCCGGCCATGCCATTGATATTCGGAGCACGAGACTAGTTGTTACCTTCCAACAAACTTTATGTAACGCCCCAGTCCCAAAATACATAGGACCAAGTACGTGAACATGCCAGCTGCACATATACGAAAAATACTCCAATATATGGAATCCTCATATACGTACATAAGCTGTAAATAAATAATCACAGGCCAGAATAACATATCTAATCTCATCACAGCTCAACACAGAAGATAATGAAGTCCAAATAAATAATAAGAGTATCAAAAGATAGCCGGGTGAACATACTCACTCCAAACAGCTATGAAAAATAGTCTCACAAGATCGGAGTCCGACCTCCGCAAAATAGAAAGAAAAAGAGGTGTAAAATAATGTCTACAACTGTCTCAGATAAAAAATAGACTAGAAATCATAAGGCACTGCCTCGTCATCAATATAAGATAGCTCCAATGCCGCTCCGTACTCCTGTGGAAAATCCTCTAAACCTGGAGAGATAACCAGGTCCTCGGGGGACATAGCAAGATACAAGAAAACACCATGCCATATAAACTGTGATAATATAATAAGAGAAGAAAGTATGCATGCAACTGGGTTCCTGACCATTCTACTGTGAATATGCAGTTGAGATACATTCCTTCGATGCATGAGCCATGGCTAAATATAGGATCCGGTATAGTCCCCTCTTGGGCACCAGTGACCAAGAGCATGTCGTTAAAAAACGACAGTGGCCAACCTGAGAGGCTCATACCCGTATCTCCAAGGGAGCTTCCGGGTGACAAGGGAAGTGCAATCGAAGCCCATACGTCAGGTAATGTTCTCCCCACCCAATGCCTAGTATCATCATCTCCATGACTGACATGTACCTCTAGTAACCGCCAAGTCTTCTAATATGCAATCCTATTGGCAGTTACCTCTATCCGTCGCACGCTCCATACGTATCGGTGGCCAGCCGACTACGCGAAAATGTGTCCTATATGTGACTCACATCACGTGATACAACAAGTATCAAGGCCGTATGAGATATACCAATACCTTAACATCAATGGGTGGTCAATAAACTAAGTCAATGCAAGAGAATAAATAAAACAGGAATACGACCGATAGAGTCGCTTGCACCCAAGTGTGACTTGGACGCACAGTTTAAATAACATAAATAAAATGCTGAAAATAATAACTGAAAATAAGAATATGATAATCACAGAGTAAGGTGGCAAGGTATCTTGCCTGGTGGTGTCCAAGAGTAGCAAGCGTCAGCACCAAAACTCACAAATCACAGATAACTCCAAACGCTGAAACAAACATCAAAAATGGTCTCGAAGAAGAAGATATACCTAGGAAACACCTGTCCAAAAGTCAAATTCTGGAACAGGGGCAAAATCGTAATTTCTGATCAAAACGATGTCCGCCGTTGGATCCGCTTTGCACCAAAACACGTGCCAAAGTCTACGGTCTCTAAAGTCGTCAAACTACATGTCTACGGTTTCTGTTTGAGGAGAGGAACTCAACGGTATGTCTAGTTTTTGATTCCGAGGAGCCGTGTACAAAATCGCCCGTTTGAGTGGGTCGCGGACCCGCCAAAATTGGGTTCCGATTTGACCTTCTCAGAATCGAACCAAACTTGGCATACAGGACCAAAATTTCGATCCGGACCTGTTGGTGCAAGTTTCGTCTCGATTCGACGACTGTACACAAAGTTATGGACAAGTTTGCAAAACGTCGATACGAGGGTATCTCGACGGATACACGTTGATTTCGTCGCACACACGCGACGAAACTGAGTTCCGTCAGTTCCCACACGTCTGCAACGTCCATACGCGCCTTTCGATGCATATAACGCGCGACCACGTCGCCCGGTTTGTCGGAGCGTACGTCGTATCGTGGAAATTTTCTGAAATTTATACTTTAGAAAACAGTTTTTCTCACAAGTTTAACATGGAATTAATACACACACAGAAATCGAAATACTAATCTACCAGTTATGTTTCTATCGTGGTTAGGTTGTCTTCAAATGTGTTCAATTAGTTTTACAAAATAGTCGAAGGATCGCCAAGAATTTGGCTTCCAAATAGGGGTTTGGGACTGCCCTGAAACTGTTCTGTTTCGACAGTTTTTCGGGAAGTTTAGGTTCGAATACCGAGCGATATATGGGGTTTCGCTCGATTCTACCAAAAAGGGTTTTGAGGGGGGTTATGTTGTCTAGGCACAGCATTCGATAGATCAAATTTTTGTTGGGTAGGATCAAAAATATTTCGAGTTGAAGACGGGTACCTGAGTTCTTCGAAAACAGAGTATTCTCTGTTTATCCGTCGATTCCGAGTGATCCCGACGTCGTCGACGGCGAGCAGGCGGCCGACTGTGAGCGTGGGGATGTGGAGGAACGTTGACGACTTGGGGTCGAGGAGTTTTTGGATGATGAGGGGGTTAGGGTTTCAGTTTTGCGTGGGTAGGTTTATATAGCGCCGCTTCTATTATCATTCCTATTAGTAATAGGAATGACAAGGCTCGGGTTTATATATTCGACTGCAGCTGCTGCATTCAATTACTGTTGAAGGATTTGGGTTGAGGTGGACCGCCCCCCCCCCCCACGTGGGCTGGTCCCCTCCTTTTGTTACTAACTCTTTTTTTTTTTTGCAATGGCTACTACTAAGCAACCACTACTTGGCAATCAACAGAGCCTGGCCGTCCCTTCTGGGAATTTTGGCCGGGCCCACTTCTTTTATATATTTTTTTAAACAACACAACACAGTGCTGCTACAAAGGCATGGCTGCCCCCCCTTTTTTGGGTGTGGGGCCGACTGCAATTTTTTTTTTTAAACTAACTAACTAACTAACTATATATATATATATATATATATATATATATCATTTAAGCTACCAAAAATGTCTAAAAATTATAATAAATTTCTAAAAAATTTTAGATTTTTATCATACTCCTTATTAAATAGGAATACGCACATGCAAGCATATAATAATATATACACACACATATATTAATTATGCTATTAAACTAGTAGTAAATAAATCCATAATTAATGAAATGCTTAACGAAAAATTAATTTAAATTATAAAAAAATTAATTATAAATTATGGGGGTTTACATCCTACCCAACTTAAAGAAAATTTCGTCCTCGAAATTAAACTAAGGTCGGGGGATCAAATGCAATGCATGAAATTAATAGCACTTAAAATGCAAGACATACCTTCGCCTTCGAACAAATGCGGGTAGCGATTTCGGATGTCGTCCTCGCGCTCCCAAGTAGACTCCCCTGGCGAGTGGTGCTTCCATGCCACGCGAACCAATGGAATGGATTGGTTCCACAACACCTTCACTCGGCGATCGAGGATACCTACTGGTTACTCTTCGTACGACAAGCTCGGTCCAACTGTGATCTCGGAGTGATCAAGCACATGATTGCTATCCTCCACGTACCTCCTCAACTGAGATATATGGAATACGTCATGCACTCCCTCTAGCGACAGTGGCAATGCCAATCTGCAGGCAACCTCTCCAATATGTTCCAAGACATCGAAAGGACCAATGTACCTTGAACTCAACTTGCCACGTCCTCCGAATCGAATCGTGCCTCTAGTGGAGGATATCTTCAAGAACACATGGTCACCCTTTTTGAACTCCAAGGGTCGACGACGATTACCTGCCTACTGCTTCTGACTATCCTGTACTGCTCGAAGGTGGCCTTGGATTTTCTTCACTGTCTCCACTGTGCTCAAGACCAACTCGGGACCCAATAGCTGTCGCGCTCCTATGTCGCTCCAACAAACAGGAGACCGACACTTCCTACCATACAATGCTTCAAACGGAGCCATTTGAATGCTCGCTTGATAGCTATTGTTGTAGGAAAATTCTACAAGACGAAGATGGTCCTCCCACGAACCGCCAAAATCAAGCATACACGCTCTCAACATATCCTCTAGCGTCTGAATGGTATGCTCCGATTGGCCGTCTGTCTGCGGATGATACGATGTGCTAAACTTCAATCGGGTGCCCAAACTCTCTTGCATGCTTCGCCAAAAATACGAGATGAATCTCGAGTCACGGTCCGACACAATACTAACAGGCACACCGTACAATCTCACAATCTGCTCCATATATATCTCCGCCAATACCTCTGTCGACTGGCCCACTCTAAAAGGCAAGAAATGGGCTGACTTTGTAAGTCTATCAATAATCACCCATACTGCGTCACGTCCTCAAGGACTCCGAGGAAAACCCGTGACGAAATCTATAGTAATGTGCTCCCACTCCCACTCGGGAATGGGTAGCGGCTACAATAATCCGGCCGTCCTCTGGTGCTCCGCCTTCACTTGCTGACATACCAAGCACTTGGCAACGTAACGAGCTATCTTTCGCTTCATTCCGTGCCACCAATAATACTGTCGTAAGTCGCGATACATCTTGGTCCCTCCGGGATGAATAGAGTAAGTCGAATTGTAAGCCTCTGCCATCACCTCCTGTCATAGATCTCCATTGGGAACATAAATACGATCACCACATCGTAATGTCCCATCAGTGTGGATCCTCAATCCTGTCTGCTCTCCTGCTTCAGTCCTCTCCTTCAGCCGTCGAAATCTAGCATCATTAGGTAATGCTGCCTTGATGCACTCTACCAATGATGATTGCACTTGAAGGTTGGCTAATACGCCATCTGCTCCCGGTAATACTACCTCAATACCAAGCTGCTCCAAGTCTCTAATCAATTCCTTCTGTGTAGTCAAAAAGTGTGCCATGCGCTTGCGGCTTAATGCGTCTGCCACAACATTAGCCTTGCCCGGATGATAATGTAGCTCAATCTCATAATCCTTCATCAACTTCAACCAACGTCGTTGTCGCATATTCAACTCCTTTTGTGTGAACACGTACTTGAGGCTCTTATGATCAGTGTAGATATCAACCTTCTCGCCGTACAAGTAGTGTCTCCATAGCTTCAAAGTAAAGATAACCACTGCGAGCTCTAGATCGTGGGTCGGATAATTCTTCTCGTGCACTCTCAACTGTCGAGATGCATATGCTACTACCCGACCGTGCTGCATCAATACACATCCTAATCCCTTCCCGGATGCGTCGCTGTAGATCACAAATCCTCCTGGGCCCGACGCTAGTGTCGAGATCGGTGCTGTGGTCAACCGCTTCTTCAACTCGTCAAAAGCGGCTTGACACTCTTCTGTCCATACAAACTCCTGATCCTTGTAAGTCAATCGAGTCATAGGCCCCGCTATTCGAGAGAAATCTTCTACGAACCGTCGGTAGTAACCCGCAAGTCCGAGGAAACTTCTCACTTCAGAAGCTGTTGTGGGAGCGGGCCATGATTTGACTGCTGTGATCTTCTCTGGATCCACCGATATACCATCGCCCGTAACAATATGACCAAGGAATGATACCTCCTTGAAAAAGAAATCACACTTGCTAAGCTTCACGAAAAGTCGCTCATTCCTCAATGTTCCCAAAATGATCCGTAGATGCTGCTCGTGCTCCTCTTAACTCTTGGAGTAAATCAAGATATCGTCTATAAAGACTACTACAAATTTGTCCAAGTACTGGTGGAAGATCTTGTTCATTAAATTCATGAAAACTGTGGGAGCATTGGTCAAACCGAACGGCATGACCAAGAACTCGTAGTGTCCATACCTCGATCGAAAGGCCGTCTTGGCAATATCTTCTTTCCGAACCTTCAATTGGTGATAGCCCGATCGTAAGTCAATCTTGGAGAATACTTTTGCTCCACTCAGTTGATCGAATAGATCGTCTATACACGGCAAGGGATACTTGTTCTTCACCGTCACTGCATTCAATGCTCTGTAGTCAATACTCATGCGCACTGTCCCGTCTTTCTTAGGCACAAAAAAAACGCGTGCTCCCCATAGTGACGCACTAGCACGAATAAATCCCTTCTCTAATAAGTCATCAATCTGCGTCTTCATCTCTACCAACTCCTTGGGGGCCAGACGATATACTCGAGATGAAATAGGCTCGGCAACGGGAATAAGCTCAATAGAAAACTCAATATCTCGGTCAGGTGGTAGTCCTGGCAACTCCTCGGGGAATACGTCCTCGAACTCGGTGATAATAGGGTACGGAGGGGTGTTATGCATCATTATATGAGTTCCCGATGTGGGTGCATCACAACTATCTCCGTCTTCTTTGGTGAACTCAAACTCTGCCGCATTCGGTGGTCTAAAGATAATACTGCCCCTATGGCAGTCTATGAGTGCGAAATGCTGGCTCAACCAGTCCATTCCAAGAACCACATCAAATATCGGCATAGGGAATACAAGAAGTCGTGCCACCATCTCTCTACCATTTATCACTACAGGACAAAGTCTACAAATACCACTAACAGGTACAACTCCTCCTCCAGTGAGGATCTTAACATTCTTAGCTAAGGGTGTGATGGAAATGCTGTGTCTAGTGGCAAAACTAGTAGCTATGAATGAGTGAGTGGCACCAGTATCAAATAATGTAATAGCAGGAAAAGATACAACTAGAACCATACCTGCTATGACCTATGCCTCTGTCTCTACATTCTCAACAGCAAGTGAGAATGCCTGCCCATAATTTTGTTCCGGGCCCTGAGCTCTGGCCTTGTTGTACTGTGTGCCTTGGAGAGGCAAGGGTGGACGAGGTGCTCCTGCTATAGGCCGTGGTGCTGGAAAAGCTGGAGCTGTGGGCCTCGGATTTTGCCGAGCTTGTACTATTTCATGTTGCTCCGGACAATCTTTGAACATGTGCTGATTAGATCCACATCTCAAGCATAATCCAAGGCGAGTCCTGCAGTCGTTCTGGATATGTCCTTGTTTACCGCAGTAATGGCAAACAGGCTTCTGATAAGGTGAGGGCCTCTGCTGGAACTGTCCTGTGGTCCTCCTGATAGGTCCACTCTGAGTAGCTCGGGCTGGTGTAGCTGCTGGGGTATGACGCCTCGATGTCTGCTGCTGTTCCTTGCGAAGAATCTTCTGAGCACGAGCTTCTTCCAAGACAGCTGAATGGGAGACTCGAGACTGAGTAGTCGTATAAGACTTGAGCTCTAGTGCAAGCCCCTGGTAAAATCTCCTCGCCTTTTCTAACTCTGTCGGAATCAATCCCGCACCAAATCGACTCAGGCGATTGAACTCCGAGTCATACTCATCAACTGTCATATTCCCTTGCTTCAGATGAAGGAACTGGTCGTAGAGACCATCTCAAACATGAATAGGGAAGAATCTCTCATAAAATGCATCATAGAACTGCTTCCAAGTGATCCCAGTGCCTAATCGTCTCTCTTCCGCCTTCCACTAGTGGTGAGCATTGTCTTCTAACAGTAGGTCCACTGCTGTCATCCAATTTTGAGCTGGCAACTGGGATGCCTTCAGTAGCTTCTCGGTACTAATAAGCCACTGTGACACCTCTAATGGCTTCTCCGTCCCTCTAAAGGCCTTGGGGTTCATATCTGTGAAATCTTTGATAGAGCCTTCATAGGGATGCAGAGCCGGTGCTGGTACTGGTGCTGGAGGTGGTGGTTGGGGTCTAGCCATAGCTGCCATCATCGTCTGTCTCATCAGCTCAATCTGCTGCCACTGAGCCTGCATCATGGCATACATAAACTGAGTACTAGGGCTCCCATCAGTCGGTGGTGGAGGCATCTGAGGTCCCGACTGTGGAGGAAACTGCTGAGGGAATGGTGGTGGTGGAGGCAGTGGTACATTCCCTCCCAGTGGCATGGTAGTAGTCTGTCCAGCCTGGCTGCCTGGGGGTGCTGCGACCTCTGGGTACTCCGTCGTCGGCGTCGTAGTAGGCTGTGACAGTCCTGGCTGGTAAGGTGTCGCTGGAGTCATGGGAGGATTCTGTCCCTCCGGAGTAATCTCCTCACCAGATGTGAGGGCCAAGGCAGAAGTGCGTCCGCTTCGTAGATTCATACTGTTGGCACGAGGAAGATAAGTTGATATTAGGAAAGATTAGATATGAAGTAAATCAAATAATCAAGGAAGTTTCAAAAAGATTGGAAGTCAAGGGATAGTAGTAGTTCTGGATGAGATATTCCTATTCCTATATGCAGGCTTGTTGGGCACAGTCATGTAACCCAATAATATTAAATCTGACTTGCATGGGCTACCACAAAAACATGTAACGCCCCAGTCCTAAAATACATAGGACCAAGTACGTGAACATGCCAGCTACACATATACGACGAATACTCCAATAAATGGAATCCTCATATACGTATATAAGCTGTAAATAAATAATCACAGGCCAGAATAATATATCTAATCTCATCACAGCTCAACACAGAAGATAATGAAGTCCAAATAAATAATAAGAGTATCAAAAGATAGCCGGGTGAACATACTCACTCCAAACAGCTATGAAAAATAGTCTCACAAGATCGGAGTCCGACCTCCGCAAAATAGAAAGAAAAAGAGGTGTAAAATAATGTCTACAACTGTCTCAGATAAGAAATAGACTAGAAATCATAAGGCACTGCCTCGTCATTAAGATAAGATAGCTCCAATGCCGCTCCGTACTCCTGTAGAAAATCCTCTAAACCTGGAGAGATAACCAGGTCCTCAGGGGACATAGCAAGATACAAGAAAACACCATGCCATATAAACTGTGATAATATAATAAGAGAAAAAAGTATGCATGCAACCGGATTCCTGACCATTCTACTGTGAATATGCAGTTGAGATACATTCCTTCGACGCATGAGCCCTGGCTAAATATAGGATCCGGTATAGTCCCCTCTTGGGCACCAGTGACCAAGAGCATGTCGTTGAAAAACGACAGTGGCCAACCTGAGAGGCTCATACCCGTATCTCCAGCGGAGCTTCCGGGTTACAAGGAAAGTGCAATCGAAGCCCATACGTCAGGTAATGTTCTCCCCACCCAATGCCTAGTATCATCATCTCCATGACTGACATGTACCTCTAGTAACCGCCAAGTCTTCAAACATGCAATCCTATTGGCAGTTACCCCTATCCGTCGCACGCTCCATACGTATCGGTGGCCAGCCGACTACGCAGAAATGTGTCCTACATGTTACTCACATCACGTGATACAACAAGTGTCAAGGCCGTATGAGATATACCAATACCTCAACATCAATGGGTGGTCAATAAACTAAGTCAATGCAAGAGAATAAATAAAGCAGGAATACGACCGATAGAGTCACTTGCACCCAAGTGTGACTTGGACGCACAGTTTAAATAACATAAATAAAATGCTGAAAATAACAACTAAAAATAAGAATATGATAATCACAGAGTAAGGTGGCAAGGTATCTTGCCTGGTGGTACAAAGTGGCAAGTCCAAGAGTAGCAAGCGTCAGCACCAAAACTCACAAATCACAGATGACTCCAAATGCTGAAACAAACATCAAAAATGGTCTCGGTGAAAAAGATATACCTAAAAAATGCCTGTCCAAAAGTCAAATTCTGGAACAGGGGCAAAATCGTAATTTCGGATCAAAACGATATCCGCCGTTGGACCCACTTTGCACCAAAATGCGTGCCAAAGTCTACGGTCTCTAAAGTCGTCAAACTACATGTCTACGATTTCAGTTTGAGGAAAGGAACTCAATGGTATGTCCAGATTTGGATTCCGAGGAGCCGTGTACAAAATCGCCCGTTTGAGTGGGTCGCGGGCCCGCCAAAATTGGGTTTCGATTCGACCTTCTAAGAATCGAACCAAACTTGGCATACAGGACCAAAATTTCGATCCGGACCTGTTGGCGCAAGTTTTGTCTCGATTCGACGACTGTACACAAAGTTATAGACAAGTTTGTAAAACGCCGATACGGGGTTATCTCGACGGATACACGTTGATTTTGTCGCACACACGCGACGAAACTGAGTTCCGTCAGTTCCCACACGTCCGCAACATTCATACGCGCCTTTCGATGCGTATAACGTGCGACCACGTCACCCGGTTTGTCGGGGCGTACGTCGTATCGTGAATTTTTTTGAAATTTATACTTTAGAAAACAGTTTTTCTCACAAGTTTAACATGGAATTAATACACACAGAGAAATTAAAATACTAATCTACCAGTTATGTTTCCATCTTGGTTAGGTTGTCTTCAAACGTGTTCAATTAGTTTCACAAAACAGTCGAAGGATCGCCAAGAATTTGGCTTCCAAATAGGGGTTTGGGACTGCCCTGAAACTATTATGTTTCGACAGTTTTTCGGGAAGTTTAGGTTCGAATACCAAGCGATATATGGGGTTTTGCTCGATTCTACCAAAAAGGGTTTTGAGGGGGGTTATGTTGTCTACGCACAGCATTCGATAGATCGAATTTTCGTTGGGTAGGATCAAAAATATTTGGAGTTGAAGACGGGTACCTGAGTTCTTCGAAAACAGAGTATTCTCTGTTTATCCGTCAATTCCGAGTGATCCCGACGTCGTCGATGGCGAGTAGGCGGCCGACTGTGAGCGCGGGGATGTGGAGGAACGTTGACGGCTTGGGGTCGAAGAGTTTTTGGATGATGAGGGGGTTAGGGTTTCGATTTTGCGTGGGTAGGTTTATATAGCGCCGATGCTAATATCGTTCCTATTAGTAATAGGAATGACAAGGCTCGGGTTTATATATTCGACTGCAGCTGCTGCATTCAATTACTGTTGAAGGCTTTGGGTTGAGGTGGACCGCCCCTCCCATGTGGGCTGGTCCCCTCCTTTTGTTACTAACTCTTTTTTTTTTGCAATGGCTACTACTAAGCAACCACTACTTGGCAATCAACAGAGCCTGGCCGTCCCTTCTGGGAATTTTGGCCGGGCCCACTTCTTATATATATATATATATATATTTTAAACAACACAACACAGTGCTGCAACAAAGGCATGGCCGTCCCCACCCCTTTTTCTGGGTGTGGGGCCGGCTGTAATATTACTATATATATATATATATATATATATATATATATATATATATATATATCATTTAAGCTACCAAAAATGTCTAAAAATTACAATAAATTTCTAAAAAAATTTAGATTTTTATCATACTCCTTATTAAATAGGAATACGCACATGTAAGCATATAATAATATATACACACACATATATTAATTATGCTATTAAACTAGTAGTAAATAAATCCATAATTAATGAAATGCTTAACGAAAAATTAATTTAAATTATAAAAAAATCAATTATAAATTATGGGGGTTTACACTTCAGATGCAAGATCTAGACGAGCCCACCTTCATCTAGGTATATCATATCCCACTCAAACCCGTCCCCTTGTACTCTATTTTTGTAGTGCGACTTTCAGGTCAAAAGGACTAGTTATATCCCTTACCCTAATACCGATATATTTCCTGACTTCCACTAGAGCCTCCACCTTGACTCAATTTTTTCGACCCAATATATGGTCGTGATCTACTCGAAGCCCACTACGCACATGCCACTCGTGTGCCACCCAATTGAGACCTTATGTGCTTCTTAGCACAAAAGTCACTGAAGTCACATTTTGAGCTTTAGGGACCTAGCTAACCAACCTGACTAGCAACTAGCTCAATCCCTTGGGTAGAAACCTATTCTAGGATACCCTAATCTAGTAGGAATAGTTTTAATATTGGGATCTTGTCTAGCCCATATAGATTGAAATCCAATGTTCATCCAACCAACGACTGATATCCAAATAGAGAACTAATTTAGACCACAATCTTGATTTCTCAAATTTTGTTCCGTTATGGAACCTTGTTGGAATAAGAATTTCGAGAACGAGACTCCTGTACTGCACGGATTGTAGGCCACTCTAAGTAACGAAGGGCTCTTCGACGTAGCTAATGACAGGACTAGAGTAGCCCAATCTAGCCAATAAGACAGTGGTTCATAAACTCCCTTTCTATCTGTAACATTGGATACTCTCCACTGCTCTTAAAACTTCACAATTGCTCCCGATTATTCTGTCTTATCTTCCTGTCCTCCCTACTTCAAAGCGACGAATAGTCATGCTTACTAGAGTTTACCAATAATTCTTAGCTACGTGTATAAATGTGTTGCTTGTTAAAGTTTGGATTGCTTGAATGGTAGGAGAGGATAATAGAGGCCGTATGCAGTAAATAACTATTGGTAGCAAGTTTAGCAGATTATAAGCTTTTAGTTTGAGGAGTAGTGTGACCAAAGGTGGGTAGAAGTCATGTAGGTCATACAGTTACAAAATGGCTAGGAAGAGGATATAAATGATTTTGAGGAATTAAATTTAAAGAGATTGAGGTTAAGGCAGACTTCTTTTAGAATTTTACGGGATAACTACGAATTAGAATTTCGAGGACGAAATTATTTTAAGGTGGGTAGATTTGTAGCTCCCCTTCCCTAAATTTTTTTTAAAATATTTATTATTATTTATTGGGATTGTCATTTAATAGTATTATTTCTATATTATTTTATAGTCAAATAAATATTGTATATGTGTGAGTGTGAATGTATGGATAAATAAATAATATATATATAAATAGGTGTACGTATATATATGTATATACATAGTTGTATATGTGTACGTGTATATATATATATATATATATATATATATATATATATATATATATATATATATATATATATATATATATATATATATATATATATATATATATATATATATATATTTATATATATATATATATATATTTTTTATATTTTTATTTATATATATATAATTATATATATATATATATATATATATATATATATATATATATATATAAAAATATATATATATATATATATATATATATATATATATATATATATTTATATTTATATATATTTATATATATATATATATATATATATATATATATATATATATATATATTTATATTTTTATTTATATATATATATATATATATATATATATATATATATATACAGGTGTATACGTGTATATATATAAATATATTTATATAGGCGTACGTGTGTATGTATATATAATTAGATATATGAAGATGTATAAGTGTATGTATATACCAATATTCGTAATATATATTTATATGTGTGTATATAGATATTTTGGTGAATATATGTATGTATGTGTATATATATAGACGCATATGTGCGTAAATACATATTACTTTATTTTATGTGTGTGAATATATATTTATATATCTTATATATCTTATATTATATATATATATATATATATCCATACGTATATGCGCATATTCATATAGATACATATACGGATATATGTATGTAAATAAATATATGTATATATGAACATATGCATTGATGTATATGTAAATATATACATATATATACTAAGAAATGAAAAGGAGAATAAAGGAATTAGCCTGAGCTCCAAAGCCCATCTACAGCCCGGCCCCATGGGCCATCAACCGAACCCACACAGGGAAGTTCCCCCCATCTCGTTCTGCTCTCAGCAGAACCGAGCCCTGATTCGGTTTTAATATATAGACATACATGTATATATAGATAGTAAACTAGCAAACCCTAACAACTCACCGCCGCGGCCCCGACCCTGTGCTACCTGACGACCCCCAGACCCAGGCGCCCCGCCTCGACCACCTGCAGGCCGCACTCAGTCACCAGAGCACCACCACGTCGGCCGAACCCGACAGAAGAGAGCCATCTCTGTTTGAACGACCAGTTCAGGTACCTATGTTTCGAGTTATTTTTCTCCTCTGTTACTCAATGGTTTTTTGATCCAACGCTTCCTAAGTGCAGATCATATAACCCCCTTCGAACCCTTTCAGAAGGATTTCGTTGTATCCCCCTAGATAGACCATGGGATCGACTCAAATTCGAGCACTTGTCGCTCGAAAAACAATGCGATAGGGTTGTCCCAATCCCTAACTTGTAAGCCAGTTTTTGAACTAGATATTAGAGTTTTCGAGAAAGTAATTTAACACCTCTGTAGACAACATAATCGAGAACAAAACACACCTCGTAGAATCTTAATTCGTTGATTGTACAGAAAATTTTGTGAGGTTAAACTTGTGCAAAAAACTGTTTTAAAAACCTTAAAAACCTAGAAATATTTCCCGATACCATGTGCGTCCCGCCAATCAGGGCGACATGGTCGCAAACCAAAAGCATCGAAAGGTGCGTAACGGCTTCGTGGTCATGTGCGCTTTGGCGGAATTCAAATTGGTCGCGTGTCGCAACGAATTTGATGTGTATCCGTCAAAATTCACCGTATTGTGCACTTTACAAATTCTCCAATTACTTTGTGCACGCTCGTCAGATCGAGACGAAACTTGCGCCATCAGGACCGTATCATTTTTTTGGTCATGTATGCCAAGTTTGGTTCAATTCTGAGACAGTTGAATCGTACGTCGTTTTACGGGCCCCACGGTCCCACTCAACGGGCGATTTTGTGCACAACCCGTCGGAATCCAACTTTGGACATACGATTGGGTTCGTATCGGAAAACCGAATCCGTAGACATATAGTTTGACGATTTTAGAGACCATTGACTCTGGCACGCTTTTCGGTGCAAAGCGGGTCCAACGGCGGACATTATTTTTACCCAAAATTACCGTTTTGCCCCTGTGTCCAGAATTGTACTTAAGGACATGCAATCCTAGCTAATTTGACTATTCTGAGAACGTTGGTACTATTTATTTCAGCATCCGGAGACTTCTACATGTGTTGACTGATTGTGGCTCATTGAGTGGTATGGTATTATTGGTTTCTCCAGCTAAGGACCTCAGACAAGTACACTTTCTGATTGCTTTCCGATTCATAGTAGTCTTTTCATTTTATGTCTATACATATATCTTGCTGCTTGTTGACACGCTCGTCACACTGAGTAGTCGGGAGGGGAAATATCTTAGTAGACATGTGGATTACCCAGAACTATCCCCCGTATCTTTCGTGGAGAATAGCAGCTGCACACGACACGTGCAGGGTGCCGAATTTACCCCTTAGCCGTTCACATGTCGAAACGGATATTTCACACCACCTAGATAGATGTCTTTTATTAGTTTTTCCTTGTTTACTTCTCTATCGTGCTATGTCATCAGTTATCTTCCAGTTTTTATTTCTCATATGCTATTTTCATGTCTTGTTAATTCTATTGTGTTTTGCATTGTCATCAGTTTGTGTACTTATTCCATTCCTGACTGGAAATCAATATTTTTCAGGTTTAGCCGCTATCACTCTTAGCACTGGGGAAGACTTGGGTATGCTGAAGACAACCTAGAAATAGAAAGCAATTGTATCTATTTCATTAATTGTAAAATCTTGTATTTTCTTTAATTGTAAATGTTGTAATAAATTTAGAAATGTGAATGAGCAATAATGTTTATTTTGAGCAATTATTCTTGCGGGCTTGACAGCGTTCTACCGCCGACTCTGCGGCGTAGGCTGGCTTGGACACGTCTCGTATCCGGGAAAGCGGGTGTGGGTCGTGACATGCTCCCACTTTTATTCTGAAATAGGTAAAGGCTGGAGTAATCCTGCTGGTCTCTGGCGCTCCACCTTGACTTGCTGGCACACAAGGTATCTGGAAAAAAATTTAGCAACCTCTCTTTTCATTCCATACCACCAAACATACTCCCGCAGATCCTTGTACATCTTGGTAGATCCAGTATGAATAGAATATTGCGACTGGTAGGCTTCCTGCATAACCTCCTCCCATAAATCCTTGGGCACACACAACTAGTTTTCGTACATCAGGGATCCATCCTCTGCAATAATGAAGTCGTTGAGCAATCCTGCCTCTGCCTGGCCTCTGAGACATCGGAGTCCCTCATCTAGAAACTGGGCCTCCTTGATCTTCTCTATCAGTCCTGACTGTATCTGCATGTGCATCAGCTGTCCTCCAACTCCTGGAAGAACAATCTCAATCCTAATGCTCCCAAGATCCTCCAAAAGATGTCGATCCATAGTAAGAAATATAGCAACAGGATATCGACTGAGAGCATCTGCTACCACATTCGTCTTTCCATGATGGTACTGCAAATTGATGTCGAAATCCTTTATGAGTTACAGCCATCTGCGCTGCCTCATATTCAGCTTCTTCTGAGTAAAGACATACTTCAGGCTTTTATGGTCCGTGAAGATGTCCACTCTCTCTTCATACAAGTAGTGCTTCCACAGTTTCAAGGCAAAAATGACTGCTGCAAGCTCCAAGTCATGTGTAGGATAATTTTTATCATGAGGCCTCAACTGTCTAGAAGCATAAGCAATGACCCTCTTGTTCTGCTTAAGCACACATCCCAATCCTTTCCCTGATGCATCATTGTACATGACGAACCCTCCTGATCCTGATGGCAAAGCGAAAACTGGCGTTATAGTGAGTCTTCCATTCAATTCTTCAAATGTCGACTGGCAGGCGTCGCTCCAGATGAACTCCTCGTCCTTTCGCGTAAGCTTCGTTATTGGCTCTGTTATCTTGGCAAAATCTTTCATGAACTTCCTGTAGTAACCTGCTAGCCCCAGAAAACTATGAATCTCTGCTACTGACTTGGGAGGTGCCCATGCTTCTATTGCTTCAATCTTCTTAGGATCTACAGAAATCCCCTCTCCAGTCACCACATGCCCCAAGAACTCCACTCTGTCCAAGAAAACTCACACTTCAGGAGTTTCCCGTACAGCTTCTCCTTCCGCAAAATCTCCAACACAATTTGCAGGTGCTCCATAAGCTCCTCCTCGATCTTCGAATATATTAAGATGTCGTCAATAAAGACTACGACAAACTTATCCAGATACTTGTGAAAAAATTTATTCATCAAGTTCATAAACACTGCTGGGGCATTAGTGAGTCCAAACGTCATCACCAAGAATTCATACTGGCCATAACAAGTATTGAAAGCTGTCTTCGAAATATCCTGCTCCCGAACCTGTATCTGATGATATCCCGACCAAAGGTCAATCTTGGAAAAGACCTTCATCCCACTCAGCTGATCAAACAACTCATCAATCCAAGGCAAAGGGTATTTATTCTTGATGGTGATATTATTGAGTGCACGGCAATCGATACACATCCTCACAGTCCTATCCTTATTGGGTACGAAGAGTACCGGTGCTCCCTAGGGTGAAGCACTGGACCGAATAAAACCCTTGCCTTCCAACTCATCAATCTGAGCCTTCAACTCTGCAGCTTCCTTCAGGTTAATCTTGTAGCGATGTTAGGATTTCGGCACTGATCCGGACACTAGGTCAATGCTGAACTCCACATCTCGATCCGGCAGCAATCCTGGCAACTCCTCGGGAAAGACATCGAGATACTCTGCAATCAGCGAGTGTGGCAACTCCTGGTATTCTGCAACTGCTCCGAAGTAGACTTCCTCTGGCCTCTCTATAATCTGTCTGCTGATCTCGAACGGTAGAACTCCAGGCGGGCTGAAAATAACCGTCCCTTCATGGCAGTCTATTACAGCAAACTGCTCACTCATCCAGTCGATGCCGAGGACTACATCGAATCCGGGCAATAGCATCACTAGAAGTTGAGCCCTAAGCTCCCACCCAGCTATAGTGATAGGGCAATCCACTATCTCACTAACTGGCACTACCCCTCCTCCTGTCATAATCTGACAGTTTCTCCTAGTGGGCTTGGGTGTGAAGCCGTGTCTATGCAGAAACTCATATGATACAAAGCTATGTGTGGCTCCAGAATCAAATAATGTAATGGCAGAAAATGAATATAAAAGGATAGAACCTGTGATCACATCTGGTACTGCCTCATCCTCTTCAACTGCGGCCATGACGTAAGCACGTCCCTGCTGTGGTGGTCCCCTCAGCTGTCGGTGCCGTGCAAAATGCTGTTGCTGAATAGGCAAAGCCTGAACCCTCTGTGGTGCTGCTGGTAGATCTCTGGGTGGTACAGCTGGTGGTCCTCCAACTCTTCAAGGTCCTTTTGTCAGTCAAGCTGCAGCCTGTGGGTAGTCCCTCTTCTGGTGTGCGTCTGATTCACAAAATAAGCAGAGCCCGAGCCTCTTATGGCACTCGTCGAAGCTGTGTCCCGGCCGGTAACAGAAAGTGCAAGTAACTGTCTGATGCTGCCTCTAAGGCTGATATACAGGAACTCTGGCTGGACGGTGATATTGTTGTGCCGGCTGCTGTGGCCTCGCCTGAATCTGAGTCTGGGTCCTCTTCGTCGGTGTCTAGAAGCTGCTGCTGTCGATGTCCCGATCCCTCTTCAGCTTCGGATCTGCTTCCTTCTCCACAGCCTGAGCAATCTTGAGGATGCTCACATACGTCATCGTCTGACTAATAGCCACCGCATGCCGCAGCTCCCTGGTGAGGCCCTTCTTGAATCTCCAAGCTCTATCCTCCGGTGCTCTGACTAGGTTCTCCGCGAACCTGCTGAGTCGACTGAACTCTGATGTGTACTCCGCCACTAACATGGTCCCCTGCTACAACGCCTCGAACTGCATCTGGAGCTCATCTCGCTCCACATTAGGGGAAACTTCTCCTTGAACAGAGTTTTAAAATCTATCCAAGAAACCTGGGGCTCAGCTAACTGGGGCTCCTCCCGGTACCAAGCTCTGGCAAGGTCAAAAAGTCGCATACTCGTAACCTCCCCTTCAAGTCATCCAGGATCCGCGCCAACTTCAGTGTCCTCTCCGCATTCTCTAGCCACTCATCCGTAAATACGATCCCCTCGTGGCCCCAGAAATCCATCGGGCGGAGGTTCTGGTAGTCTTTGGCTGTCCCTGGTCTCGGTGTTGCTGGTGCTGGGGGTGCTACCGGTGCTGGTGCTGCCGGCTCTCTGGTCCTGAGCGCATCCACCACTGTGCCCCAAACTGCACGGCTTGGTGGTTCTGGGCCTCTATGAACTGTTGGAACAGGGCCATCACCTGAGCGCCGTCAAAAGTCATCATCGGGGGCAACGGAGGAAAGGTAGTAGGCGGTGGCGAAAGCTGATCTAACAAAACATCTGGTGCAGACTGTCCTGAGCTGCCTATAACTCCAGGCTAATCAGCGGTCTTTCTCGTAGCAACCATCCTGCAACAAAAGAAAACTTCGTAATTGATAAAAACCTAACCTACAAGTAAATGTAAATGTTTATATAATATCCATATATACCCGATGTACCCGATTTCCTATATTGTGATTATGTTTTCCTAGTTTAATTGAGTTCCCCAATAGTACTCTAATACCTAGGTACCATTAGGATCGACCTGCATGGGCCACCACTAAAAATATATCATGATTCGCTTCCAAATAATCGGACACGAGTTGGGCACACCCAGCCTTCATCGTTGGACATGATAAAGTAAGCTGTACCAATCTAGGGAAATCTAACCAGATAAATAGGAATAAGTACAAATCACAGCATCTATAAGCGTATCCCAGAATCAAAGTGATGGAACTGGAGATTCCCAGGACCCTTCCTTTGGTGTGCGTATTGATCGATAGAAAGTTAAACAGATCTAATATGTGTTCTAACCCTTCATAGGCAGAAATTGGGGTTCACGAATTATACCTGCGGTAGAAAGGAGACAAGTAATTCCTGGCAGTCTCGAGCGGACGACCCCAAGATCTTCTGCACGTATTCCTTCCTCGAGTTGGACATCGTATGGACGACGATCTTCCAACCTTTTCTTCTCCTTGGCAGCCCTCCCTTTCTCTCCTTACGTGAATCACGAATTTAGAGAAAATTTTAGATTTCTGATCAGTAATCTGGCGGCCAGAGAATGGAGGATATATATAGGCTACGGCAGGGACCATGAGAAGAAATTAGGGTTAGGCCTCCTAACGGATCTGGATATCTCGTGTTCAGCCTGAACACATAATCCAGGCCCATTAACAATAGCTCGGTCCACTAATGAGCTATTATTGCACTACCTCCCTAATCCCAAATTATGTTTGTGGGCTCCTTTTGTTATATGCTCGTTTGGCTCCCCATGTTAAGATATCGTATGTCCGTCGATCAAATCAAGTTACTGACAACTATATTGATTCGACATCTTTTATCCTTAAGTAGTACCGCTCAACTTTATTTGTCATATCGGATATATTCCACCTGCAGGGTTTATATGACAATCCTTATGAGCTCCTTAAGAGGACATCATCAACCCGATGTATCGGGACATGGATTCCATTTATAATCAATAGCCCATCATACATATAATATTATTACCCAATTCATAGAGGTTGTTGATCCATAATGAATCTCACTCTTTGATGAGTCAAAGTAATGCACACTGCATATACATGTCCATTATTATATCTGAATTAAGAGCACAAGCATCCATAATAACAGAGGTGTTTGTTTTCTTATGTAGTCAGTACAAAGAGAACAACCTCAAGTGGTCCTGTTCAATACACACAAAGTGTACTAGTGTAAAGTTATAGTCAAGATAGACTAATACCAGATTACACTATAACCTTTCCAATAGATTGTCCAAGTCCATCTAGGTTGTGAACTATTTATATACTCCATAGAAAACTGATAATATGATCTTCTGTGTGACACCACACACCATATCATCTACAATATAGAATATCAGGCATTTGCATTAACACTTGTAACAAATACAATATGCAAACATTTGCCCATATGATTCTCATTCAAAATTTAAGGAAATAAGGTTACTACAAAAGTGATGCTTTTAGTATATAACCCTAACACAAAGTACATCTCTCAGAATTATTATATTTCTAGCAAATGAAAAGTAAGTATGATAGTCTCAAATACAAGAAAATATAGACTACTAAAGGGTAAAATGCTAGGCTTCCTCAGCCTCTAAGTCCAGAGCAACTCCAGCTGGCTATACTGCATCTACAGGCTCTCGGCCATAATATGTATCACACAAAGCCTTCATCTCACCTGCAACATATCCTAGTCAGGAGCGGAGCAAAGTACAATTCTAGTAAAGAACAAGAACATCATGATATGAAAAATAAGTACAGGAGAACAGAAAATATGAAATACAGGAAATAAACATGAAGGTACAGGAATGAAAGTACAGAAAGTAAAGTATAGGAATGTAACTATGAACCTGAAGTACAAGACATGAGAAGTGCACCATATTTGAAATACAACTAGTCTATGTGACTGGCTAAGGGGAGTACATGAGCATGTACAGGAGTACATGAATATCGGTACGGCTTAGGGCCCGCATGCACGATGCGAGGCCTAAGCTATCTACATGAATATGGTAACCGAAGTTTGGTCACATAGCTAGTATATTTTCCCACCGACACAAGTAAGTACAAGAACAGGAAATACAAGGTACAAGATATCGTGTCATGACATGTCACAAGAAGGGTACAAGATATATAAATGTACAAAAACAATAGAACAGTACTTTCCTTGCTCTAGAAAGGTATAAGTAATCAATGAAGCTGGATGTCCTCCTGGAAATGATTTGATATAAGCTGATTAATTTCTAATCAAGTTCTAGCTAGATATCTTGTAACTTTTAACCATGTTTAACTATGAAGTATTTATAAGTAATATTAGTTGGTTAAGAATAAAACCACATTAGTAGTCTACTAATATTTAGAAATTTAACTAGTAACTGACTATCTGATATTTTATAAAATAATTTATTCCAATGCTTAGGTATAGTTATTTTAATATTAGCTCAATAAAGAAATTAGTGAGGCAACCTGACAAGATACGTAATACTCTAGTATTTTATAATCTCATATGTCCACTTAAAACTTACTAGATACCATGCTCAATTGGTAGCTGTAAAACCCATAATTCTCGTATTTATTTATTAGAGTTTATTATTAATATTATTAGCGTTTTCTAAAATTATTATTATTAATATTACTATTAATTATTTTTGGGTGAAAAAGGATTTTTGAAAAAAATATATAACATGGATCTTCGTTTTTGGACCCAGACCCGAGTCCGAGCCCAGACCCAGGCCTGAGCCTGTATCCAACCCCTTTCTTATTTTCCAAATCCTGGTTAAAAAAAAAAAAAAAACTAATAAAAACCTAGTCTTGGGCTGGTCCCGAAGGACCAGCAATTTTCTCCCTTTGAATTGGTAACTCTTCACCTATTCTGTTACCCATCTTTACTCCCCACCACACAAAGCGACACACGTTATAACCCACCCTCTAATAATAACCCTCCACTTCCCCCACGTTCTCCCGTACCAACATTCCAGCAGAGAAGTTATTTCTCTAAAACTCTCTCTCTTTCACTCAACTCCTCATCTCTCTCCCTCTCTGATTTCTCTCTGGAAGAGACTTCCCCAAACTTCCTCCCGAGCCCTAGCCCTAGCCCTACCCGTGGCCGAGCTCAACTTCCCCGAGCTCTCTCTGCCGTCAGCGCCTCCGCGCGACTCATCTCCGACGGATTTCCCCGACCGCGCGGCTTCCCCGCGCTCTCCCCGCGTCGAGCGCCACCCTCCCAGCGGAGCTCCTCCCCCGAGCTCGCCCGCGCTCACCCGCGTGCGCCCCTCCGCGGCTCCCCGTGTTCGTCCGGCGCCCCACAGCGTCGATCCCCGGCCAACAGCGAGCCCGCATCCCTTCGCGGTCTCCGGCCAGACCTCTCCTGCGGATCCCCTCTCTCCCACAGACTCTTCCGCCCCTTTTCGGTGCGTGGTTGAGTCTGGATCTGTGAAGTTTTGCTGTCCGAGATTCGCGACGTTGCTGTCCAGATCTGCGACCTGCTGCCGAACTTCGTTTCGGGTTTTTCCCAAGATTTTCCCGCGGCTCCCCACCAACGGAATTTGGTAATTTCTTGGTAATCACAGTAGTTCGTCCCTCCCGTAGAGTCGGTGATGAAAATCGGTCCCCGATTTCCCTTTGGGAAATCTGGTTAGCTGCGTAATATTTTTCGATTAGCTGCGTTAGCGTATTTTCTTGTGTTTTATCTGCTGGTTTGGTGTGGTTTGGATTGATTATGGAATTCCCGGATATTTCGGGAAATTCAGTTGTTTGGGAATTATTCTGGTGGTGTTGGAAATTAGTTTCGGTGGATATTTTGGGATTATTATTTGGGATGGAATATTTGCAGGTTTTTCGTGGCGCATTTCCCAGTTTTGGGTTTGTCCCGAAATAGAGGAAGTGCTGCCCAAATTTTTACAAAAACTATATTTATGTTGATTTCAAAATTGGCTTTCGAAAATGAATTTTAAACTGATTTTTCGGGCGACGACCGTACCGGTCTGTGGGCCCTGGCGAAATGCAAACGCACCGGTCCGACCGGACGTTGGGGTATTAGCCGAATTTTGAGGAATGGACCGAGTCTGAGACTCTTAGCTATTTTTTTAATTATTTTAATTAATATTTAGGCTATTATTTATAGTTATTTAATTCCTGCACTTTATTTAATAATTAAGTCATTTTCTCTTATTTTGATGTAAAAGAAAATTGTACAGGGCATAAGCCCACCCTAGGACCATTAGCTGTGCCATTGTATTGTGTAGCATAGTTTTATTTTATTTTTCTGGTGGATGTGAAATTTGGGTGGTTTTTGATTAGTCGCATAATCGTAGATTAGAGCGCGATTTACTGATTAATTAAGAACTAATTAAAATGGATAAAATATTAGTAAATAACTAATTCACGGTTTATCACTAAAAGAAAACTGTATTTTTATAAATATATTACAAAACATAAAGTTTTCCAAATTGTAATTGATTCTCGTGTATTTTCCAAATAATCCAATTAACCAGTTTAATCAACGCTTGTAGTTGCGACGTAAACGTTAGCTGTAGACTTAATACAACTAAAACCTGATTAGGACTTGCTACTAGAGATTGCAACTAGCACACTTAGCCCGATTATACAAAGGATCTAAGTCGAGTTCTCAACTGTAGGAACTCGAAGTTACAACTGATGTTCCTCCTCGGTACCGACTCGTCTATCCAGTCATTCTAAAACAAAGGCAAGTGCAATTATGTCTATTTGGTAATTTATCTAGTAATTGTTCTATTGCAATTTTAAACCACATTGCTACACGAAACTCTCTCCTAGAGTTCGAATATTGACTCATTGATTGAATCTGATTGACTCGGGATATTGGGGGAGTAGTGTAGCGTCTATGACCAATACCCCTATATTGCATCATTGATTGTGCGAGCTGATTCCTCCTATACACGAGGATAGGCCGGACCGTATCATTAGGATATAATTGAATCATCCCAAGCCGGTCATAGTTCGTTACCTACTCAAATCACATTGTTTTCAATTGTAGAATTGTGAAAAATATTGTTAAAGTATTTTAAATTGTTTAACATTACAAATTTCAAATTATTATTTGAATTATTGGATATTCGTAATTATACTTTGCTCCCTCCTGACTGGAGACAACATTTTAGGTAACATTGAGGATGACGAGCTATTCTATAATGGCTATTATGACCCGGACCTCTACCCTGCGAAGGTACCAGAGCCGTCTCTGGAGGACGCTGATCCTGGGACTACAGAACCAGATGCTTAGATAGTTTTTCTTTTCTGCATTTTCTCCTTTTGGAGTTTGTAGTTTATTTCAGCATTTTATTTCCAGTTGTACTTCTGAATATTTTATTAAACAAAGTTTCATTTCCGAATAGAACAGTTGTGACAAGTGTAATTGTGTTGTTGTGAATACCTGCAATGGAACAGCTTACTGCCGCCGTCTCACAACGGTGCAGGCTGGGCATGATCCGATTCGACCCAAGAAATTGGGACCGGGTCGTGACATGTTTTTAGTGGTGGCCCATGCAGGTCAGAACAACAACTTAGGAAAACATATTTAGAAACAACTAGAACACTAGAACATCAATTGGTCACAACATAGGACCGAAATATATTATAAATAAATATTTTTGTTTGATTATAGACTGGTAGGATACCTTGCTTATGTTTGCATCCTAACCCATCCAGAGAATGACCGTTGACCAAATCCTGCTGGCGATGAGGTGTCATCTCCGGATCATACCCCATCTCCTCAACCAAGCCCAGGGTCTTTTCCCTCGCGGCTGTTTGACCGTCCTCATAGTGCATCCAGTGAAGTTTTTCCTACACTGGCGATTCCTATCTCATCTCAAACTGAATTGCATTCCTTGGTGGAGTATTCATTTTTGTTGCTCCACTAGTACCAGCAATCATCTTCCAAATGGTTGCCCTATTTCAAGAAATCCTGGAGTTCTAGAAAGCTCAAGATGAAGCCCAGCAGGAACAGATGAATATCACGAGAGAAGACATGAAGAACGTCATGATGTAGCCTTAGCTATCTCCAAACCAAGTTAGAGCAGAACTTTTGTCCTAGGAAGGATACCCTTGAAACTAGAAGATATTTGGGTCCCATCAAGTACTCTACTTTTCGGCAGTCTTGTCGTAAGAAGCTATGGGCTTGTAACTATTGCAAGAGGCCTGGTCATCAGACCGTTAGTTGTCGCAAGAGATTGGGACAATATTTGGCATGTGGATCTGCTGAACATCGGGTAAAGGACTGTCCTTATCTTTCCATCAAACCAGAGCTCATATTCCAGCAACACATGTTAGGCCACAATCTAAGGACCCTCTTCCTATCCAGCAGACCCTGCCCCTTACAATAAGGCATGATGTATACTCGAGGCTCTTAGAAAGGAAAGCAGTTGGAGACTGCTCATGCAGAACCATGAAGAATAGTACCTAGAACCGCAGAATAGCATCATCTTTTTGGAAGTTATAACAGGATGTCCTTAGATCAATCATAAGAGTTTTGCTGTAATTCTTCCCATGAATAGAAATTTTAGTTACACTCTTATGGCAAATGTTTTCCCTGATAGTCTTCCCGGATTATCCCAGATATAGACATAGGATTCACCCCTGACTTAGTCCCTGGCTATTTTCCTATTTCTAAAGGATGTTACAGAGTCAACCCGAAGTTGGCCAAGAAGATGAAGGACCAGATCAATGAAGGCTCTAGGATTTATTCAGAGTGGAACTTCACTTTAGGGAGTACCTATCTTGTTTGTGCCCAGAAGGATGGAACAACGGATGTGCATCGATTACCAGACACTAAAGAACAAGTACTTTCTGTCTGGATCGAGGATCTGTTTGATCTGGTTGTGTGGAGTTAGAGTGTTTCGAAGTTTGACTTAAGATTTGACTTCCATCAAATCAAAGTCAGGAAAGAGGACATTTCCAAGACGGCATTCAACACCAAGTATGGATTCTTGGTCATGTCGTTTGGACTAACAAATGCTCTTGCTGTGTTCATGAATCTCATGAACAGAGATTTTCATGAGTATTTGAATCAGTTTATCTTCCCCATAGATAACCTTCTGATATATTTGAAGACTGAAGAAGAGCATGAAGAACATCTGAGGAAGTTTTGGAAACTTTGAGGAAAAAGAAGTTTTATGGAAAGTTACCTGAACGGGGATTTTCTTTGACAATGTGGACTTTTGGCCATGTTGGCAAGAGAAGAAATTTCGATGAAAGATAGCTGATGTTGAAAAGTGGTATACCCCAAGTTCAATTCGGAAGTTTCTTGAACTTGGCTGGCTATTATCAGAAGTTCGTGAAGGATTTTGCCAAGATTGCTGAGCCGATGACGAAGCTCACTCGGAAGAATGAAGAGTTCATCTGGACGGAAGTTTGCCAGACGGCATTGAGGAGCTGAAGAAGAGACTTACCACTACACCAATCCTTGCGCTACCCGCAGGAACCGGTGGGTTCTTAATTTACAGTAATGCCTCTGGAAAAGGACTGGGTTGCGTTCTTCAACAACATGGGGAAGTAATTGCTTACATATATAAGCAACTACAGACTCATGAGGAGAATTATCCCACACCTAATTTGAATTGCTGCAATTATCTTTATTTTGAAGCTATGGAAGCATGATTTTTATGGAAAGGGAGTGAAAATATGTACGGACTACAAAAGTCTGAAATATGTCTTCACTCAGAAAGAGCTGAATGTTAGACTAAGAAGATGGCTGAAGCAGATGAAGGATTTTGACATCAACCTGCAGTACCATTCAGGTAAGGCTAATATGGTCGCTGATGCACTTGGTCGATACTGATGGCGAAGTTCTTAGCCAAGGACTAGCCCCTACTAGAAGACGTCGAGAAGCTTGGACTGGAGGTTATACTACCTGGAGATAGAAGGACGAAGCTGGATGCTGATTCAGTATTGATGAAGTTCAAGGCTGAGGGACAAAAATCAAGAGAACAACAAGTTTGTTGGAGCCGCTGGACAATTCGGAGTGGAAGTAGAAGCATATAACAATGAACTTTGAGTAAGGATTGCCTTGTTCCTAAGGAGGGAAGGGCACCAATTGGATTTTAGTAAACCGACTGACTAAGTCGGCACACTTTATTTTCCTTCAAAGTTGGTTTATCCACTAAGAAGTGGGCAGCATTGTACGAAAGGCACATTTACCGGATTCATGGAGTACAGCGGGACGAGCAATCAGAGAGGTCAATCCAGACGCTTGAAGATGTATTGAGATTTTTGCGTCTCGGAATTTGGCAGGTCTTGGGAAGACCAAATTGCATTTGGTGAAGTTTCTCTTACCAGAGGAACAATCAGTTTCGACGGAGCCGGAAATTGAGGCCAGATACATCAGGCCATTTGAAGTTTAAGACGTGTTGGAAGTAGCGTACCAGTTAGCTCTACCAGCTAATCTTGAGAGTGTGCAACGTCTTCTACGTCACAGCTCAGACGTTATATTTCGGATCCGAGTCACATTTTGGATAATTCAGAGATGAAGATTGGAATCAACCTTTCAGTGCTAGAGAAACCAGTTGCAAGTCTAGTCAGAGATGAGTAGAAAATCAGAATTTGAGCCATCACTTAAACTCCTATTCCTTATCTTTTCTTTTTCCGTTCTAAATTTGACTAATGCTGCTAAGTTAGCCTAGTTTTGCAAGCTACCTCTTTAAATCAAGCTTGATCATGACGGTATTTTATTGGGTGCACCCACTAATATATTGTCTAATCAGGACCGGTGCGTGATGGTCTGATCAACCTCATGTACTTTGGTTCGTTTTTTGTATTCTTTCTGCATGGATGTCACTATAAATGAAACTTGTCTCTAAACCATCTCATCCATGACTGCCTTGAAAATTCTTATTGTTGGACCTGAGTTACGGGCGTAGTCCCCGTAGCTGTTTGTCTTTCCTACCTTACTTTAAATTTCGAGGACGAAATTTTCCAAGGAGGGAAGATTGTGAAACCCATAATTCTCGTATTTATTTATTAGAGTTTATTATTAATATTATTAGCGTTTTCTAAAATTATTATTATTAATATTACTATTAATTATTTTTGGGTGAAAAAGGATTTTTGAAAAAAATATATAACATGGATTTTCGTTTTTGGACCCAGACCCGAGTCCGACCCCAGACCCAGGCCTGAGCCTGTATCCAACCCCTTTCTTATTTTCCAAATCCTGGTTATAAAAAAAAACTAATAAAAACCTAGTCTTGGGCTGGTCCCGAAGGACCAGCAATTTTCTCCCTTTGAATTGGTAACTCTTCACCTGTTCTATTACCCATTTTTACTCCCCACCACACAAAGCGACACACGTTACAACCCACCCTCTAATAATAACCCTCCACTTCCCCCACGTTCTCCCATACCAACATTCCAGCAGAGAAGTTATTTCTCTAAAACTCTCTCTCTTTCACTCAACTCCTCATCTCTCTCCCTCTCTGATTTCTCTCTGGAAGAGACTTCCCCAAACTTCCTCCCGAGCCCTAGCCCTAGCCCTACCCGTGGCCGAGCTCGACTTCCCCGATCTCTCTCTGCCGTCAGCGCCTCCGCGCGACTCATCTCCGGCGGATTTCTCCGACCGCGCGGCTTCCCCGCGCTCTCCCCGCGCCGAGCGCCACCCTCCCGGCGGAGCTCCTCCCCCGAGCTAGCCCGCGCTCACCCGCGTGCGCCCCTCCGCGGCTCCCCGTGTTCGTCCGGCGCCCCACAGCGTCGATCCCCGGCCGACAGCGAGCCCGCGCCCCTTCGCGGTCTCCGGCCAGACCTCTTCCGCGGATCCCCTCTCTCCCACAGACTCTTCCGCCCCTCTTCGGTGCGTGGTTGAGTCTGGATCTGTGAAGTTTTGCTGTCCGGGATTCGCGACGTTGCTGTCCAGATCTGTGACCTGCTACCGAACTTCGTTTCGGGTTTTTTCCAAGATTTTCCCGCGGCTCCCCGCCAACGGAATTTGGTAATTTCTTGGTAATCACAGTAGTTCGTCCCTCCCGTAGAGTCGGTGATGAAAATCGGTCCCCGATTTCCCTTTGGGAAATCCGGTTAGCTGCGTAATATTTTTCGATTAGCTGCGTTAGCGTATTTTCCTGTGTTTTATCTGCTGGTTTGGTGTGGTTTGGATTGATTATGGAATTCCCGGATATTTCGGGAAATTCAGTTGTTTGGGAATTATTCTGGTGGTGTTGGAAATTAGTTTCGGTGGATATTTTGGGATTATTATTTGGGATGGAATATTTGCAGGTTTTCCGTGGCGCATTTCCCAGTTTTGGGTTTGTCCCGAAATAGAGGAAGTGCTGCCCAAATTTTTACAAAAACTATATTTATGTTGATTTCAAAATTGGCTTTCGAAAATGAATTTTAAACTGATTTTTCGGGCGACGACCGTACCGGTCTGTGGGCCCTGGCGAAATGCAAACGCACCGGTCCGACCGGACGTTGGGGTATTAGCCGAATTTTGAGGAATAGACCGAGTCTGAGACTCTTAGCTATTTTTTAATTATTTTAATTAATATTTAGGCTATTATTTATAGTTATTTAATTCCTGCACTTTATTTAATAATTAAGTCATTTTCTCTTATTTTGATGTAAAAGAAAATTGTACAGGACATAAGCCCACCCTAGGACCATTAGCTGTGCCATTGTATTGTGTAGCATAGTTTTATTTTATTTTTCTGGTGGATGTGAAATTTGGGTGGTTTTTGATTAGTCGCATAATCGTAGATTAGAGCGCGATTTACTGATTAATTAAGAACTAATTAAAATGGATAAAATATTAGTAAATAACTAATTCACGGTTTATCACTAAAAAAAACTGTATTTTTATAAATATATTACAAAACACAAAGTTTTCCAAATTGTAATTGATTCTCGTGTATTTTCCAAATAATCCAATTAACCGGTTTAATCAACGCACGTAGTTGCGACGTAAACGTTAGCTGTAGACTTAATACAACTAAAACCTGATTAGGACTTGCTACTAGAGATTGCAACTAGCACACTTAGCCAGGTTATACAAAGGATCTAAGTCGAGTTCTCAACTGTAGGAACTCGAAGTTACAACTGATGTTCCTCCTCGGTACCGACTCGTCTATCCAGTCATTCTAAAACAAAGGCAAGTGCAGTTATGTCTATTTGGTAATTTATCTCGTAATTGTTCTATTGCAATTTTAAACCACATTGCTACACGGAACTCTCTCCTAGAGTTCGAATATTGACTCATTGATTGAATCTGATTGACTCGGGATATTGGGGGAGTAGTGTAGCGTCTATGACCAATACCCCTATATTGCATCATTGATTGTGCGAGCTGATTCCTCCTATACACGAGGATAGGCCGGACCGTATCATTAGGATATAATTGAATATCCTAAGCCGGTCATAGTTCGTTACCTACTCAAATCACATTGTTTTCAATTGTAGAATTGTGAAAATATTGTTAAAGTATTTCAAATTGTTTAACATTGCAAATTTCAAATTATTATTTGAATTATAGGATATTCGTAATTGTACTTTGCTCCCTCCTGACTGGAGACAACATTTTAGGTAACATTGAGGATGACGAGCTATTCTATAATGGCTATTATGACCCAGACCTCTACCCTGCGAAGGTACCAGAGCCATCTCTGGAGGACGCTGATCTTGGGACTACAGAACCAGATGCTTAGATAGTTTTTCTTTTCTGCATTTTCTCCTTTATTTGGAGTTTGTAGTTTATTTCAGCATTTCATTTCCAGTTGTACTTCTGAATATTTTATTAAACAAAGTTTCATTTCCGAATAGAACAGTTGTGACAAGTGTAATTGTGTTGTTGTGAATACCTGCAATGGAACAGCTTACTGCCGCCGTCTCACAACGGTGCAGGCTGGTCATAATCCGATTCGACCCAAGAAATTGGGACCGGGTCGTGACAGTAGCCTTCCCAACCTACCCTTGCATCAACACAGTCCAAAGGACCAAGGATCAGCACCTACTTACGAAGCCGAAACCAATAAAGCCCTATGCCAATCCAACATGCAGATCAACCATAACATAATCTCCATCTCATATATATAACATTCATTATCTGTTCCTAATCTCCCACCCTTGGTCAACAATTCCAATAATTATAGATATAATACATGACCTATCATAAATCACAATATACATTCAGGAACATAACTCACATATAAACTATTGCATTCCAAATGTTCCTAAGAAAATCGAACTCATTAACTCTAATCAAAATCCCAGGAAATATATACACTAAATAAAATTCAAGATCAAATAACAGAATGTACATATATATGAAGACAAAAAATTAATATTCTAAAGGTAGCTTTCAGGACAATCAGCCCCCCATTCGTCTACGCGAACATGGATACAGGAGGACACGAACTGGATCCATCCCTGGACACGCCATGACACCATCGAATACATACACGACCCCAACCCAGGCTGGTTCCAACCCGAGCATCACACTCTGCTTCCCGCTACTCCCTGTTCTTGCACCCATCCGAACAACTCATGGTCACAGCAACTAATCATCAACACAAATATGGATACGAACTCTACAGGACACGAACTGTACTCTGGACACCATGCTACATACACCCTGCATCTCGACTGTAACAAAATAAACTCCAATATACAAAATAGCAAATTTTGTAAGCAAGGAGATCCTGAGTAATACTTGAAGTGATCGAAATTGGCTGACAAAGGCTCAAGAAATCAAATACGCTGTCTTCAACAAATCGGACATGAATCATATCATGTCCTGACCCAACACCCCATCAAACGAGTATAACTGATAAGAATAACATCTCCCAAAAGAATCCAACAATCTCAATAAATTCTTAGGAACAAAGGATCAGAGCTCACCTATGAAGTGATTCGAATCGAACTAGAGTCGATTCTTGTGGAGAATCAAGGATCAAATTCTTCAAATACTGAATAATGAACAAGGAAACCCAAAATTACTCACCAAAACTCAAATTGCCCAAAATTTTGAATAATCAAGATCGGGTGCTTACCGATCGCAGATCTAAACTAGATGAAGGATTCTTTGCAACTACACCTTCTTGTCACCGTCGTCGAAACGATCTCCATAGCCTCTATGCCGATTGATGGATGATACCGCTGTCAGTCGTCGGAGTACAGCGAGTCGTCGCCGAGAACAAGCTGCCGGAGTAGGATCCCCTCCACGCCGCCTTCATCGTCCTCGAGAGCTCCATGCGTGTCGTCGAAGAGTTGAGCAGCTGCTCGGAAGAGTTGGTCGCCACCATTGTCGTGGAGGAATCAACCTCGCATTTGCTAGAGAAGATGCGCCTAGCATCGCGAAGAAGATGATGCTGCCGAGATCTCGTCGGAGATCAGCAAATGCCGTCGCCGTCAGCTAGGGTTAGCTCCCAGCGAACAATTGGGAAGAGAGGAGAGCTCTGGCTCTAAATGAGGAATGGAGGAGTCTCTCTTCTCAGCTCAGCATAAATAAAAAAAAAGAATTTTGTAAATAAATCCCTCCACAATTGGTATAATAACAAATAAGCCCTCGCCCTTTTTATATATTGCACTAAATCTTAAAAATTAGTTAGAAAGGGGTGGGGACCACTAATTTTTAGTTACAACAAACTTTTAAATTTGAATTTCCTGCTCTTAATTCAATTCCTTCCAAATTAGTCATTAGACTTATTATTTGAAAATTAATTAAACAATAAATCATTAAATAGAAAATAGATCTAGGATTTTGAAAAAATACTGGAAAAGTGGAGTGACATTTATTTTCTATGATTTTTTTTGGACCCATTATCTATTGCGCACCTTGGCTTGGTGCAGATAATAAGTTACTCACGGAGGAAACTGACACATTCACTCAGAGATAATATGGATGTGATGAATATGGGGTAAAAAATTTGTGTAGACTTATCATCCTTGGCATACCTTGGTGTTAGGTACGGATAATAAGTTGAGGGAGAGGACCGACATATTTACTCAGAGGTAAGGTGGACATGGTAAATATGGGCTAATATGGTGGAGTTTTCCTACTCAGAGGTAATATGGACATGGTAGGAGTGAACTCTGTGGGGTTTTATAGACCAACTCAGAGGTAATATAGACGTAGATGTTCTATGGTGCAACAACACCGGGATTGTTGTACGGAATGTTTACTCAGAGGTGATGTGGACATGGTAAACATTGCCTTAAGCATGACCTTACACGGTGCAGGATCCTACTTGATGAGTTGTAGAGAGGCAACTCAAAGGTGATGTGGACATGGTTGTCCCTCTACCAGGATAGAATGCAATGAAACAGCTGGGTTCCAGAAGCATATGATTTATCAAAGAAGGGGTGTGAACTTGTTTTGGTCAAGTTCACCAGTCCTCTCTCTGGGGAGAGGCAGTACGTTCTCGACGGAGGTCAAGAATAGTACTTTTTCATGAACTTGTCGTTGATGGGTATCATGAACAAGTCCCCATTAGCTTGGCGAGAAGATAAGCACCGTTTGAGTATACTGTCTCTATGACGAAGAGTCCTTCCCATTTGGGTTCAAACTTTTTTGATATTTTATGAGTCATCACCATCGATCTTCTGACTGCCAGAACCAGGTCGCCCACTTGGAAAGTCCTCTGTCAGACTCTTTTGTTGAAAGTCTGTGATATACGGGCTTGATAAAGTTCGATGCGTTGTTGAGCCACGATGCATTTTTTGTCCAGTGCCTCCAACTCTTGCAGACGGTGACGTTGATTATCTTCTTCCGTCAAATAATTCGTGATTACCACCCGTATGGAGGGTATTTGAATCTTCAGAGGTAGCACTGCTTCACTCCTGTAAACCAGGAAGAATGGTGTGTTGTCCGTCGGGGTTCGTACCGTTGTACGATAGGCCCAAAGGCATTCGCCGAGCTTCTCGTCCCAGTCGCGCTTATTGGTTGACACGACCTTTTTTAGTAGCTTGACAATGGTCTTATTAAAAGCTTCAGCCAATCCGTTTGCTGCCAGATTGTAAGCGGTTGATGCCATGTTCTGAATACGGTTCTTGTTACAGAATCTGCTGGACGCACTGCTGATGAATTATGGGCCATTGTCGTGGATAATCCTTCGAGGTAACCCAAAACGGTAGATGACATGATGCTTGATGAAGCTGATCACTTTTGAGCTTTTTACCTCTGTGAGAGGTACTGCTTTCGCCTATTTAGAGAAATAGTCGATGATTGCCAGGATAAAGCGGTGTCTCCTTGACGAATGAGGAGTAATAGGCCCCACTATATCCATGCCCCGGGCTTCAAATAGCCAAGAAGCAACCGTCAAGTGTAGATGTTCTGACGGTCTATAGATGAAGTCAGTGTTCAGCTGACAAGCATGATACTTATTTGCATACTCAACAGCGTCGGCCATCTTGGTGGGCCAGTAATAGCCCATACGTCGAAGTCGGTCGTGTAGCTTAGGACCAGGTTGATGAGCTCTTTTCGTTCCGTCATGAGCTTCTCGAAGAGCTTCGACGACTTCTTCGTTAGATAGATATCGGAGGAGAAGTCCATCGTAGGAGCGCCGGTACAGCATTTTGGAGGCTGTATCGTAATAGAATCGGAGGGAATGCCTTCTGACTGAGACTGCCTCCTTTGGGTCTTTCGGAAGGATTTTGTAGACAGCAAAGTCAATGAATAGGAACCTCCAGTCTCTGACGTTGATACCAAGGTCAGCGGCCATGGCATAAGTTGTCCGCATGCACAGATTATTTCTGGGAAAAGCCAAGTCCCAACCCATTACCGTAACGAAGTGTTGAGTCACGACGGGTGCAGCCAATGAGGCTGCGAGGTCGGCCAGAGCATTACCTTCTAAGTTTTGCAGCCGAGGCACATGCTCTATGAAGAATTCTGCGAAGGTTGAGATGATGTCCAATGCTGCTTTGTGATAGGGGATGAGGTCTTTATGGCAAACCTCATATTATCTCCGAATTTGATTGACGACGAGCTTTGAGTCGCCATAAGATTCAAGGTAGTCTTCCTCCAGTTGTCTTGCTAACTGATGCCCTATGATGAGGGCATTGTACTCTACAACATTGTTAGAGCACGGCTCTGAAAGAGAATAAGCGCGCTGGATGACCAGTTTGTCGGAAGAGATTAAGACCACCACTACTCCTGCGATAATTTGGCCGGCCTGTTCTGGAAGCACCATCGAAGAACATCCACCAGACTGGACTTTTTTCGGTAATGTTTGCTTCTTGCACCTCATTGGAGATACCTTCGTAGAGCCTAGATGATTCCGGGATTGGGTGCATGGCTAGAAAGTCGGCCAATGCTTGGCCCTTGATAGCCTTTTGTGGTACGAATACCATGTCATATGGTGTCAATAATATCGCCCACGTAGCCAACCGAGTGTTTAGCACTCATGGTTTTGTCATGAGAATTCTGAGTGGATTGACTCGAGAGATGACATAGATTGTTTGTCTTGAGACATAGTAGCGAGTCTTCTGGATGGCGAACACCACGGCTAGACACTTTTTTCTATGGGGTTGAACCGATGTTTGGCCCCAACCATCGTCCTACTGAGGTAGTAAATGGCCTGCTCATGGCCTACTTCATTGACCTGGGCCAACAAAGCGCCAAGGGAATGGTCCATTGCACGGTCATAAAGCAAGAATGGTGCTTGCGACGGGTGCCACCAGGACTGGAGAACTTGTCAGATAAGCTTTGATGTCGTCGAAAGTTTTCAGACATCCTTCCGTCCAGACGTAAGACACTCCCTTCTTCATAAGCTTGGTAAAGGGTTGATATTTTCGAAAAGGTTCACGATAAACCTCCGGATGTAGGTGAGTCGTCTTTGTAGGCCTCGAAGTTCTCTAAGGTTCTTCGAAGGGTCTATGTCAAAGATGTCTTTAGTCTTCTCAGGGTCGACATGAATGCCTTTCGCAGGGATGATGAAAGATGGTGCTCATAGCTCATTGGTATATGGCACTAGCATTCATCAAGCCAAAGGGCATTACTGTATAGCAGTAAACCCCCTTTGGAGTTCTAAACGACGTGTGTTTCTCATCGGTTGGGAACATCTTGATCTGATTGTATCCTGAGTAGCCATCCATGAAGGACATACGCTCGAAGCCATATGTGTTGTCGGTCATTACGTCAATGATCGGGAGTGGAAACTTATCCTTTGGGCATAAGGAGTTGAGATCCTAAAAATTGATGCAGACTCGGATCTTTCTGTTCTTCTTGGTGACGGGGACGATGTTGGCTACCCAATCGGAGTGTTGCTATTCACGAATGAACCCGCCGTCCACGAGCTTGTCAATCTCTTTGTCAATGGCGTCCATGATGTTAGGACGAAAGCGTCATTGTTGCTGCTTAACGGGCTTAGCGTCAGACAAGATGTTAAGCTTGTGTATTGCGACTTGTGGGTCAAGTCCCGGCATGTCTTCATAGCTCTAGGCAAAAACGTTAATATATTCTTTGACCAGGTGGATCAAGGATTCTCGGTCCTCCCCCACCAAACTCTTATTGATGAAGATGGGTTTGGATGAAGATCCATCCCCAAGGTCGATCTGCTCGACTTCGTCTTCGGTAGGGGGTTCCCGCAATTCAAAGCGAGACTTTATTGTGCGCCTAGGCGTTGAGCCCAGGGTTCTTCTTTGAAGAACTCTTCTGTTTTTGCCATCTTTATCTTCTGAAGGATGTATGGAAGTCATGTTGGCTGACAGCACTTTTCTGAAGACTGAGCCGATGCTGGGGTCAGAGTCCCAAGTTGAAGTTTTAGATGAGTGAGAATGTATGCCATCTGCTTCTAATTCTTCTGAAGTTATTGGAGGCATGATATATCCTACACTCCATCGGGTACGGTGATAATAGTCTTGCGACTTTCCTTTTCGTACTGGAAGTCGTAGGGGAAGGTGTCAACATTTGCCGTAGTTCAGACCTTGGTCGCTCTTTAAGTTGTAACCCATCTTTTGGATTAGATACTTAGCTCGATCGTTGTACCGGTAGATTTACATTCTGTCGATGTTGGGTTCGGACTCCGTCGGTGGGAGGTTTTGGTGACGCTCGACTTTGCCAAAGTTAATGGGCTTCTCGTCCTTATTCCGAGATAGGACTATGTAACATACTCCTTGGTACATGACAACTCGATTTATAGACTCACAGTCGTTATTTATGTTTACAATGACTATAGAGCATTATCTAGAGTGTACATGGTATTCTAATATAGAAGGTTAGAATAATTGAAAGATACTACTATTGATAAAATATGGGATCTTGTCCCGAGGGATTACATCATCGAGGGATGGAGCATCGACATTAGCCGATATGTACTCTCTAAGTGTTTCATCAGTGAGAACTACATCAACCTTGGAAGGTTCATAAGAATTTTTTGAAAGCTTGCCCCGTACTGGCTCCTGGGACTGTGCTGAGAAGGACGTCGAGGTCTTCTCTTGTGGCCTGACGGGTGCCGACAACTGAGGAGGTCTGCCTTTGAACCGCACCTTGAGGGAAGCCTCGGTTGGTGTGCCGGAAGCTGGAGCCTTTTTCCGTAGCTTGGCTACGAGAGGAGCCGCCACTTGAGGGGGCTTGCCTTTGAGGCATAGCTTCAATGGAGCTTCATTGGGTGTAGTGTCTGGAGAAGCTGACGCCTTCCCGTGGAGTTTGACTACCATAGGAGCCGATGTTTGAGGTGGCCTTCCTTTGACTCAGACTTTTAGGGGCGCATCGATTGCCATGTCCATCCCTAAGTCAGCTTCGATCTCAGCTTCTGCCTCATCCAGCGTCATTGGCTTCATCTTCGAGATAAATTGATTTATACAGGTCAGTGTCGGTGAAGAAGGCTTCAATCCCTCTGAAGGGATCGCCATCAGCAAACTCTGATCGGATGATGCCGTTGGTGGACACACATTTCATATATTGATGGAGGGTGGATGGCACCACCATGTATTCATGTATCCATGGCCGTCCTAATAGGATGTTGTAGTTGACGTCTGCATCCACAACGTAGCAAGTCACCTCTGTCTGGAAATTGTCGATGTGACACTTCAAGCGGATCTTCCCCAGTGGCTCACTCTTACTGGAGTTGAAGCAACTGATGGTAGTGTAAGACGCTGTCAGATGATGCATCGGGATCTCCAACGTCTGAGGTAGAGTTCGGGGGATGATGCTGAGAGAAGACCCAGGGCCGATCTGCATTCGATCCACCTTGATGGCACCGACATACCCTGTGTAATACAGGGGTCTGTTGTGCCTGTTGTTCTTGAGAAGCATATCATATTGAGTGAATATGATAGGGGATGATCTCCCCCACGTTATGGTAGTACAGACATACTGTAGGATCGTCGTCAGACTGCTTGACCTGACTGATGAAAGACTCGGTGTCCTTCAGGGCTTCGCAGAGAGCTTCGCGAGTATCTTTGGATAGACGGAAGAGCTCGAATAAGGAAAGTCGTGCTGGAGTATTGGCCAGTTGTGCCAATATATCAAAGTTGTAGGATTGGCTAACCCTGGAGTATTGTCTTTACAAAGATGCCTATCGATGCGGGCCTCATTTTGCTTTTGTTTATCAGCTGCAGGAGGTTGGGATGAACCTTCTCCTTAGACAGCTGTGGTGATGATAGGAAGCGTCACTTCGGGCGGAACCTCCTCTGGTTGGGCGTTCTGCTGTGAACGTGTTTGTACGGGCAGTGCTTCCTCAAAGGAGGAAGTCACCATTTGTCAAGACTCGGTCTTCTTGCCTTTTTTTTGATGTGGAGGGTACCCCCGGTTGAGTCAACTCTGGAACGAGATCCGGATGAACCCACATGATCTATCTTGGATGTCGTGAGTGGTGTGAGCCCACCCACGTTGTTGCGGGTTGGTGGAAGGTTGACTACTTTCATTGTCACCTTTGGGATGGGGACGATGCCATCTTGAGCTATGGCAGACGGTAAGGTGCCGAACTGGAGCGACACCATGTTGGCCGAGACTGTCTTCTCCTCGTAATCGACTGAGATGGCGTTCGTGTTGATCATGCACTGTATATAGTCTTTAAGGATGTAGCTGTCTTTAGTTGGATGTCTAACGAACCGATGGTAGTGACAATACCTCGGGTCGTCGACTCTGCCTACTTCGTCAGGACGCTTGGGATCAGGCAACTTGATTTTGTTGCCCTGCTTCAGCATCTCGAAGAGCTGTAAGGTATCCTCATCGTGGAAGGAGTAGACCATCTTCGATCGTCGTGCGGTAGGAGGCCGCTGGGTAGGACCTTGCATGCTATTAGACCCATTGACAGTCAATGCCTGTTTTTTTTTACTTCGCGACTGCTACTCCTAGTCGCAGGTCGTTTCCTTTTTGTCGTCGAAGGTGGGGAAGTTAAACCCGGAAGGCGAGCATTATGTGCCTTATTTTCAGCAGCTTTGGCTTCAATAATCAATGCGCTCCAATTGGGCGGGAGAGTAGAGTTGAGCCAGAGCTTGATCACGGACATCATGTTCATGCTGCAGAAGTCGATGAGTGCATGTTCCGGCATGCCTGAAGGCAACCTTAGGCATGCTTGTCGGAAACGCTCGATGAATTCTCAAACAGTCTGCTTCTCAATATGTCGCACTTCTATTAGAGACGACATGGTCATGTCTCTCCCTACGTCGTAGAACCAATCGAGGAAGAGGCATATCAAATTATCGAAGGATGATATGGAGTTGTCAGGGAGACTGCAGTACCAGTCATATGCGACTCCCTTCAGAGCCCCGACAAACAGGCTCGTGAGTAGGGCATCTTCCTTTAGGAGATGTCCGGTCTGAGACTGGAAGTAGGTCAAGCACCGACGAGGAGAGTCCTTCCCGTTGTATGGTGTCAGTGTATGTGGTTTATACTTGGAAGGATAAACCACCTTGTTCCACTCAAGAGGGTAGGGTTAAGGAAGCCCCAACTTCTGACGTTCTTTCGCATGCTTCGGGCCTCAAAACGCTCGTGCAGGTCTCTGACCATCTCGACCAAGTCTTCTGTCAAGCTGGGAGCAGGTGAAGGCGGTATGGCCTGAAGCTGGATATTGGAAGGAGCTGACACTCGCGGTGCAGTGTGGTGCTCCACCCCTGAAGATACATATTGAGGGGGTATAGTTGATTCTCTGTTGGCCCCTGGATTGGGACTGGTGGAGACAGGTTCCCTTGCCAGAGTGGTTCGAATGTCGAACACCGCCTGGGTCAGAATTTGTATAGAGGCTGAGAGGGTTTTGAGACTCCCTTCAAGGATGTCTACGCGCTGCACGATGTCTAGCACTGGAGCGTCTGATTCTCCTTCGTCACGACCCCTGCCATATAAGCTATCATGACATGGGTGGAAGTGGATGGATCGGTCGAGGCTTTGCTTTCGACCTCGCATGTAGGCGGGCTTCTTCTTCTGAGGCCTCGTGTTGGCTTCCCCCAGCTATGTCACGGCCAATTTATGGAAGCGCTTTCTCATCTTCGAGGGGAGGATTGTCAGAGGTTGACTACCCCCAGTCGTTGCTTCCGCCAGGACCTTGCTCCTTGTTCGGGTGCGTTCGTACACCCCTGGGGATGAGGCCACTATTTTGCTCTTCCTGAGCTGAGTCTTGGATGCAGAGGCTGAGGAGTTGGCGGTCGTCTTTCTCACGGATGAGTGGAAATTGGAGACAACATGATAGGAAGCAATCTTGGGCTCTGCTTCGTCTTCAATTGGCACTTTCTTTTCGAGGCGAAGTCGGATGGGTGTCGTAGATTGTAGTTGCTGAAACACGGACTACCTCTGTGGTGGAGTCGTTGTTTTGCAACAACAGCAGTTGATGGTGACCATAGCACAGGTGTGCCCTACGAGAGGCACATTATGCTTATTGGTCAACTCTCCTAATCTGCATTTGTGACTGATCACATTACGCAAATCATGATGGGAGAGTTTTACTTTAACACCCCCATCAGGTGCATGGCAATGCCAAGCACCGGGGTGGTCATGTGAATATTGTACCCCCTGATCTGGTTCAAGCATATGAGATACGCCCAAATCATTGGTAGAGGAACAGCATTTATAGAAACTTGAGTCCACTTCATGTACGTCACCCAAGTGGGCACATGGACTCAACATCGCAGTTGCCCAGCCAAACATCGTTCGAAACGCAGTAGATGCGCCCAAGCGGGACATGGACTTTGAGAGTCGACCTGTTTCTAGCACAGATGCCCCTGAGTCGACTCTGTATAGCTTACCATCAACAGCGCATATAATTTTGAACACATGTTTCCGGTTTGCTGTTGGTGTAGCAGATTCGTGGTGTATGGCCTGTGTCTTAGATTTCTTTGTACTAACCCGCGAAGGTGCATAGTACTCAGAATCCAATTATGCCTCGCCATGACAGCAAGTGAGTCTATTGAAGACAAACATTCCCTCCTGTACACCATAGCTCATGCACTGGAGATTGGTTGCACCTCTGCTCCGTTGGTACATCTTCTTTGGCTGGTAAGAAGGCGGTTGGAGAATGCAGTCAATACTGTATTTCCCAGACAAATGTACGGCACCAGTGGGCGCATCCTTGTTGCTGAGAGCATCAGTAGGAAGGGCCAGTTGTGGTGGCGTATCCCCTTCAATGATGCAGCCAGGCGCATCGGCCTTGTACACCCAGACTTGGCGAGTCTTCTTCGGGTTTGGCAGCTACTTCGAAGGACTCGTACTGCCTTCAGAGATGAACTCCTCATACGCTTGTTGATTGAGACGCACCATAAGTGTTTTGTGGAAGGAGCCGAGTTTGATGTCGTCAGATTGCGACACAACTTTCTCGTTGGAGGAGAAAGAGGTCCACAGCAGAGTTGCCAGCTTGTTTGCTATTAAAACACTTTGATTGATTGACATTTTTCAATACAAATAAAATAGAGTACAATGTAGGACTTAGACATAGTCCTAGGAGTATACTTTTTTTTATCTAGTGTCACGCCCCAGAACCAGAATACTGGAGAGCGGAGGCGAACATAGCCAGCTACGTATATTGAAATGAAGTCCATCTCGTTATACGGTCATGGCTGTCTAGATATGAGGGTTTACTACAAGCCAACGGTCTCTTAAGGTCAAGCCTATTGTCTCAATCTCAAGCAAGTAATATAAGTACAAGATGTTTGACCACCAAATATATAATAAAAGGCGTCCCAAATATTACATATCAGCTGATCATGAAGCTAGTCGTACAAAATGCTAGGACTAGCAAGAGTTAAGTCATACATGATCAACCCTAGGATTTGTCAATCATGTTTATAGCCCGTAGGCAGACAGCAAGTAAAGTGCATCGAGCTAACAGGTGCTCGTCGGCTAAACGCCTCAAAAGAATAACTTTACAATAGAGGGAGCGAAACAAAATAGAAAACCCACTCGTAGCCCGGGTTCCTTCTAGTCGCCACCATCGGGCTGGAGGTTCGAAAGATCCTCGGGAGCTGGTCCGAAATCTAGCCACACAAAACCAGCTGGGTCAAACCCCAGAAAGAGCAAGTGCCACAAAGGAGGCCACGAATAAGAACAAAACCAGCATATCATAACATAAGAAAAGAAATGGAAGAGGGTACAAGTAATAAAGAGTGCAACAGGACAATAAACGACTAGTGACGTAGGACCATTCCGGGAGCCAGGTTACAACCCTTAAACCAGACAAGGACCGAGGTTGTAACCATTCGCCTGAACAGCACTCTGTCTCTACCCATTTATTGTTAGATATAAGTAAAACAAGCATGTACAAGAGTTCCAGGTACCGGGGCTAGACAAGACTTAGACAAGGCTGGACTCCATCCATTCATAATGCGGCCAAGCAATTACTACGGCTTACTACTTAACTAACTAGGGTTATCACAAGCCTTAATTACTAACAAGATACAATAAGAATTTTTCAGTCCCAAGCCCTGCAGACCATCCAGTTATCCTTCCGCGGGTTGAGAGTATGGTTGGGTACATCGCCTAGGAGACGATATATCCTTAGGTGACTTAGAGGGTGCAACACATGACAGTGTGCTGGAAATGTGCTCTACTCGTCGGCAAGCTACAAGTCCAATTAAGAGCGCCCAGATAACGAGATTGCCTGTGACCGGAAATTCTCCATGAACTATAGTTTGATCTAATCATTAGCCTAATCCAGATTCAGTGTAAATCCCTGACCGTGGGAACCAGGGAGTCACGTCCTAGACATGATGCAAGACAAGACAGGTGGATTGTACAAGCAAGCAAGCAGGAACACCCACGATGTCAAGTTGATTATACGAGTCAAGTTAGCCGTCGCAACAGCATCAAGATAAATCATGTCAGGGTACTTGTCAGGAGTACGCCACGACGGGTCACTATCATGTCAGGTTGGTCATGTCAGGAGTGCTCCACTACGGGTCACTGTCGTGTTATGCTAGTTCTTTGTCATACCATGCCATGTACAATAGTCATTCCAAACATTAAGTAAAATCAAGTTCATGACAAAAGACGTAAGGATATAAAATGGGCGTAAAATATCTAATAAAATATCAATATACAGGGCTATAGAAGAGCCAAGCTTAAGGATAAATAAAACCAAATCTCCATGATTGGACAGATTGCGCAAGGGTCCCTGGCGTCGGGTTGCGCAAGAGTCAAGTACGCCAGGGGCCAACTGCGCAGGAGTGAGCTGCATAAAAGTGGCTTGTGCTGAGCTGGTTGGCGCAGGGGTCAGATTGTGCAGGGGTGGATGGTGCAGGAATGGTTGGTGCAGGAGATAGATGGCGCAGGAGATAGATGGCGCAGGGGTGAAGTGCGCAGGGTCAGATTGCGCGGGGAGCCAACTGCGCAGGGGTGAACTGCGCAGGGGGCTAGATTGTGCATGAGCAGACTGCGCAGGGGTGAACTACGCAGGGGGCTGAGCGCAGTTCGCCGAGAGGCAAGCAGCGCGGTCGGCACTGCGCTAAAGAGCACAGGCCGAGAGGGGATACGCAGTCCAGTACTGCGCTAAAGAGCGCAGGCTGCAGTCTGCTACTCCAGGCCGAGAAGAACACCAAGAACACCAATAATTTAAATTTTTATATCTTTGTCAAATCAAAGCCAAATCTAGATTTTCAAGGTTCTAACTTGAGTAAAATTGAATTCTCTTCCATATGGAAGCATCAAAATCCCCAAAAACACAACCAAAATAGATCAAAACCATGTAAATCCAAAAATAGAAAAAACTTAGATCTAGAACAAAGGAGACTCCAAATCACAAAATGTCAAGTTCTAATGTTGATCTTCATGGCCTAATCTTGCTATTGGACAAATAAAATATGGTTCTCATGTGGTGGCAAGGTGCACTTGCCTATGGGTGATGGTGTTGTGTAGAGGAAGGAAGAAGAAGAAGAAATTAAGGGAGGGAAGTAATGAGGAGAAAGAGTGTTAGGTAGGGATAATAAAGAGGGTGGTTTGTGGTGGAATGAGGGTTGAACATAGGCTAAGGTGTTCCAATGCATGTTAAACCAAACCAAACCAAATCAAACCAATTCTCCTCCATAAAATAAACCAAGCCAGGTAAAACCCAATTACGAGAACCAAAATCTGCAAGTCAAGACAATTACAAGTACATGCCAAAATCCGAGAAAATAAATACAGGTCTGAAATACATGCAAGCTTGACAAAATACGTATTCAGAATATGGGGTTATATCTGGGTACGGTATCGATGGAGCGAGTGGTAATATGTTGACTCCGTTGACGATCTGACGACGATCTCGAACTCTTTGAAGGTCTGGGTTGCTTTGGATGCCGGAGTGTTACGAGGAGAGCAAAAGTTAAATGTCTCTTTTGGCCTCTGTATGTGGATATAACAGTCTGCCTGTATATCTCTCTTTCTGTATATCTGTCTCCGTGTGTCATGAAGAAGCGATCCTTCTATTTATAGATAGTAGGCTGGCTGCTCACGTGCATATTTGTCGGGTGCACCTGGACGTGGGGACGCCATGTGGCTGATGATGGCCGGGGTACATGGACGATGCGCCCCAAGTTGTAGTAGAATTTGCTCAAGCTACTTCGTCAGGCTGCGAAGGAGCTGATACGTGGTAGTTGCTGAGATTTGGTTGTTACTAAGATCTTGGGTGGTTAGCACCCATTCTTTGAATAGAACTGAGTCAAGGGACGCGTGGCGTATGCCTGTGGGTCAAAGATATCGGTTTTGAAGGAGAGTGACCTGTCGGGGTGCGCTTAGGATCGGTGCACATGGAGGCGACTTAGTCTATGAGTTTTAGTCATCATAGATGAGTCTGGGCACATGGCTTTTGAGGTGCATGCAGAGCTTTGCATCAGGGTGCGCCTAGTATCAGACGCAGGGGAGGCGACTTGGTCTCATGTTTTTTAGGAGCCATGAGCAAGTCCAGGCGCATGGCTTTTGAGGCACATGCAGAGCTTTGCCTTCTGTTGCTTGAGATCAGAAGTGAGCTGAGGGGGCGTATGTCCACTGGGGCGCTTGTCGTCTTCTGGGCGCATGGTCGCGAGGTGCATACGAATGATCGGTCGGCCATGTAACTTATTGCCGACCCAAGGTGTAATGATGGTGCTGACATCAACGGCACTTCGTTTTCTGTACAGCTGATTGGACGGCTCTTGGAATGCGTTGCCGCCTTTGTTATTCAGCATTAAATGTTTGATGGAGAGGGTTACATTAGTTAGTGCCAATCTGGGCACATCCATGGGGAGCGCATGATATCGATGGTACATCTGCCAATGTGTCTCATCCACTTTGGCCCGCTTGTTAAGTTCTTCGAAGCGTAAATGGCTATTTTGACTTAGCCGAATATGAGGAGACGGATGCATTTACTATTAATATAAATTTATTACATGGAATATTGGCCATTTGGCACTCGAGTGTAGGCTGCCCGTGCTTATAAATAGCCGCATGAGGGAAAGCTTTGCTTTTATTCTTCATTTCGATATAAAGATGAACTTGGCCGGTGCTCCGCCTTGGCGACTTGCCGAACTCGAGCTCTTACCAAAGGTGAAGATGCACTACCCCAGTCTTCCCATCGTTCTGAGCTTCCGTGATAGTGTCTGTTGCATCCAAATATCGGGATCGTCGAGTCCCGACACAGGCCGATGGTGTATGTTGCATCCAAAGATTGGGGCGATCGTGCTCCGTCTTTCATTATGCTGGCAGATCCACAGGCTGTCGAGTGTGCCTGTTGCTTCTGAAGACCGGGGCATTGTGCCGCGATCCTTGTCGAGCTAGAGAGCTCCTCCTCCTGCTACACAAGGGCTAATTGGTGCTGATGCGCCTACGCCATAATGACGAGACGATGTGCCTGGATGAGACACCAGAGTGATCTGCCTGACAGATGATGCGCCTGGCGTGGGATGCATAGCAGTTGTTGTGCCTGGCTGTAGCTTTAGAATTTTTTTTTGTAGAAGTTCTCCTTTGTAAAGCCTTTCTTTAGACATGGAATAGAATTTCATATGAATAAAAGCCTTATTTTTAATGTCTTTAAACTTGTACTGTTCTTTGTTGTGCCAAGTATCTATTTGAGCTTCCTGGTGCATTTGAGTTGGTCGCATGGTTGGGTTGAGCGCATAGGAATTCTGGCCTATAGATGCGCCTGAAATTCCATGCTTCTACATGCTCCAGTACTCACTGACGAAGAACTGGGAGATATATCTGCCAATGTGGATGCACCGTCTCTTGATGATGTAATCTCTCGGAAGAAGATCCCATATTTTATCAACAGAAGGGTGTCTTTCAATTATTCTAGTCTTCCATATTGGAATGCCATGTATACTCTAGATAATGCTCTACAGTCGTAACAAACACAAATAACGACTGTTAGACATGTAAATCGAGTTGTCCTATACCAAGGAGTCTGTTGTATAGTCCCGCCTTGGAACCAGGACGAGAAACCTATCATCTTCGACAAAATTGAGCGTCACCAAGACCGACGGAGCCACAATCCGATACCGACAAAATACAAATTTACTAGTAGAATGATCGAGCCAAGTATCTCATCCAAAAGATGGGCTACAACCTGAAAAGCGGCCAGGGTCTAAACTATTGCAAGGGCCGACATCTTTCCTTACGACTCTATGTTCCGAAAGGGAAGCCACAAAACCATTATTACCGTACTCGGGGGGGTGGGGTACATCACGCCCTCAACAACCCCAGAAAGTTCAGAAGCAGAAGACGTCGCACACTCTCACTTGTCTGAGGCTTTAACTTAGGATTCTGACACCAGCGTCGACCCAATCTTCAGGAAGGTGCTGTCAGCCAACATGACATCTGCATATCCTTCAGAAGATAAGCACGACAATCAAACAATAGAGTTCTTCAAAGAAGAACACTAGGCTCAACGCCTAGGCGCACAATTGGAATCTCTCTTTGAATTACGAGAACTCCCTACGGAAGATGAAGTCGAGCAGGTCAACCTCGGGGATGGATCTTCATCCAAACCTATTTTCATCAGCAAGAGCTTGGTAGGAAAGGACCAAGAATATTAGGTCCAACTGGTCAAAGAATACATCGACGTCTTCGTCTGGAGTTACGAAGACATTTCGGGGATCGACCCACAAGTAGCAATGCACAAGCTTAATATTTTACCTGATACTAAGCCCGTTAAGAAGCAACAACGACACTTCCGTCCCAACATTATGGACGCTATTGACAAAGAAGTAGATAAACTCCTGGGGAGCGGGTTTATTCGCGAAGAGCAACATCCGGAGTGGGTAGCCAATGTCGTTCCTGTCAACAAAAGAAACGGGAAGATCTGGGTCTGCATTGACTAATCGGACCTCAACTCGACTTGCCCGAAGGACGAGTTTCCACTCCCAATCACCAACGTAATAATCGACAATACATGTGGCTTCGAGCGCATGTCCTTCATGGACGGGTACTCGAGCTACAACCAAATTAATATGTTCCCAGATGACGAAAAGCGCACGTCGTTCAGGACTCCGAAGGGGGTTTACTCCTACACAGAAATGCCATTTGGCATGAAGAATGCAGGTGCCACATACCAACGAGCTATAAATACTATCTTCCGCCAACACCTCCACAAAATAGTCGAATGCTATATTGACGATATTGCCGTCAAGAGCCGTCTTCGAGGCGATCACCTACAAGATCTGAAGCAGTCTTCGATCTCATGCCGGCACATCAACTCAAGATGAACCCCGCCAAATCCTTCATTGGAGTTTCCAGTAGAAAGGCATCCATGTCGACCTCGAGAAGACTAAAGCCATTCTTGACATGTACCCTCGAAAGAACCTTAGAGAACTTTAAGTCCTGCAGGGATGTCTCGCATACATCTGAAGGTTTATCATGAACCTTTTCAGGAAATACCAACCTTTCACCAAGCTTATGAAGAAGGGATTCTCCTATGTCTGGACGGAAGAATGTCAGAAAGCCTTCGACGACATTAAAACATATCTGACGATCCCCCACTCTTGGGGGCACCCATCGCAGGCAAACCATTTTTACTTTATGTCCGTACAATAGACCATTTCCTTGGTGCTTTGTTGGCCCAGAACAAAGATATGGGCCACGAGCAAGCCATCTATTACCTCAGCAGGACAATGATCGGGGCCGAACACCAGCGCAACCCCGTCGAAAAGGAGTATCTAGCTCTGATGTTCGCCATCCAGAAGACTCGTCATTATGTCTCGGGACAGACAATTCACGTCATCTTCCGAATCAACTCCCGATTGGCTACTTAGGCAAAACTATTGACACCATATGATATGGTATTCGTCCCACAAAAGGCTTTCAAGGGCCAAGTACTAGCCGACTTCCTAGTCGTGCATCCAATTCTGGGATCGTCTAGACTCTATAAAGAGATTCCATATAAAGTACGAGAATCAAATATTATCGAAGATATCCCGTCTAGTAGATGTTCTTTGACGGCGCTTCAAGAACAGGCCCCAAAGTCCATATCATCGCAGGAGTAGGGGTAGTCCTAATCTCTTCCGACAAGTTGGTCATCCAGCGTGCCAATTCCCTTTCAGAGTCGTGCTCCAACAATATGGCAGAGTACAATGCCTCATCATGGGACTCCAATTAGTAAAACATCTAGAGATAAAATACCTTGAGTATTACGGCGACTCGAAGCTTGTCGTCAATTAAGTTCGAGGACAATACGAGGTCGCCATGAAGACCTGATCTCTTATCACAAAGCATCTTGACATCATCTCAACCTTTGCTGAATTCTTCATAGAACATGTGCCTCGGCTACCAAACTTAGAAGCCGATGCTCTAGTCGGCCTTGCTGCCTCATTAGCAGCACCAGTCGGCACGCAATACTTTATTACAGTAGTGGGCTGGGGTTTGGCATGCCCCAGAAATAATCTATGCATTCGGATAACTTATGTCATGGATACAGACACCAGCATCAACGTCAGAGACTAGAGGTTCCCATTCATCGACTTTGCCATCTACGGAATCCTTCCGAAGGACCCAAAAGAAGCAGTCTCAGTCAGAAGGTCTCAGTCAGAAGGTGCTCGCTCCGGTTCTATTACGATACGGCCACTAAAATGCTGTACCGACGCTCCTATGATGGACTTATCCTCCAATGTCTATCAAACGAAGAAGCAGCCGAAGCTCTTCGAGAAGCTCATGACGGAACATGCGGAGCCCATTAACCAGTTCCTAAGCTACAGGATCTACATCGACATATGGGCTATTACTGTCCCACCATGATAGCCGACGCTGTCAAGTATACAAAGAAATGTTATGCTTGCCAGCTACATGCTGACCTTATCCACAGACCGTCGGAACCTCTACACCCTACGGTCGCCTCTTGGCCATTTGAAGCCTTGGGCATGGACATAGTGGGACCTATCACCCCTTCCTCATCCAGGGGACACTGCCTTATCCTAGCAATCACCGACTACTTCTCTAAATGGACAAAAGCAGTACCATTGACAGAGGTAAAAATCTCAAAGATAATCAACTTCATCAAGCATCACATCATCTACCATTTCAGGGTGCCCCGGAGGATCATCCACGATAACGCTCCACAATTTATCAGCCATGCATTCAGTAGATTCTGCGACAAAAATCGTATTCAGAATGTGGCATCAACCGCCTACAATACGGTAGCAAACGGATTGGCTGAAGCTTTTAATAAAATAGGAAGTGGAAGGACTACATTTACAAAAGAAATAAAAAAGAGAGACAGTTGCATCTCTAACTAAAAGCAACAAAATAAAGGATAAAGGAACTAAGGGTCAGCGGAAAGCTCGTCAATACGATGCTTCAAACCTTCGGTCCTGGTCTCTATAGTCACTACAATGTGACGCTCAGCCTCACGATGCATGTCTGGCCTCAGAAGCTAGGTCAGCTGCATATTTGTCGTCCAATTCCTTCTTTTAACGAAGTAAGAAGGCCACATGGCGTGTGAAGTTTGCCGTTTCTTTTTTAAGCTGGACATGGTCAGCCTGTGCTCGTTCAGAATCAGCTAAAAGTTGACCCAGTTGCTCCTGAAGAAGGCGAATCTTGGCATCGACTTTCGCTATTATAGAAGCATAAAATTTTAGTAGCCTTCACAACCATGCGCCCAAGCCAGAGAAGTCATATGCGCCTAAGTCACCAGAGCAAGTCATATAAGCCGCAGTCACCAGAGCGAGTCATTTGCGCCCAAGTCACCAAAGCGAGCTATGCGCCCAAGTCACCAGAGCAAGCTATGCGCCCATACGCCCACTCTAGGCTCCTCCAAAAGGAGGCGCATAGCCCTGTTTCAGGCTTTGCGCCCAAGTCAGAACAGCCCCCGACTCGGTCAAACCCACGACCAATCGTGCACCGAAGTATACGGCCACGTCAGTCTCCACAAGTAGTCGTGCACCGAAGTATGCGGCCACGTCAACCCCACAATCAACCCACGATCACGTAGTCTGCATGCGCCTACACTCTATCCGCCCAAAGCAGAACCATGCGCCCACATGAAAATTAGTATGTTTTCTCATTTAGGCGTATAACATCATTCCAGAACGGAAACGACTATAAAAAGGGGTCTCATACCTCTTCAAAGCACATAACGGAGAGCATTTTCAAGAGCCAAATTGTTGCACTTCTTGCCAGTGAGCCGAGAGTTAGCAATTTTCTTAAGTTTCTCCCACTTTTGTAATTGGAGTGTCAACGGAGTAAATGAGCAACTATTGCTCGATCTCCATTGTCCTATTCTCCAGAATTCTTTTTGTACTCGGGGATCCTCAGCACAGGATCTCTCAGGTGTACTCGAATTATGGTGCCTTGTGCTAATAAGAAAAGATAGCGTTTATTCTTTTTTGTATCCACAAAAATGGCGACTCTATTAGGGACTTTTTCCTCTAACGAGAAGGTGGTGACGCAATCCGATACCGACAAAGTGGGGAGCACTCATAAGATGTTGATCGCGAAGTTTGATCAGTAGGCGTTCGAAGAGATGCTCTCGAGGGACGGCTCTACTCCCTCAAAATCAGTGAAGCCAAACAAGTCTCGCAAGACTTGGCTTCTGAAGGCTCGTGGTGCATATCATGTCGCTGTCATAGAAGATATACAACCGAAGGACTCTGCCACGTGGGAATATAGAGCTCCTCTGTGGGTACATGGCTCTGCCACATAAGCTCCACAAATGAAGAAGGTTTATACCATTTCGGGATCTACTAGCCCAGCGATCTCTCTTGTACAACCAACAACAGAGTGTTCAACTCTTGAGACTTGGCAAAGAAAAATACTACGATGCCAAGAATCGAAGTGTTCGATACTCTGGGCAAACTCAGCGAGGCTCACGAACGAAGGAGACAAAACTGGAAGAAAATAGCACTGCTTCACCAAGCATGCGCCCAAATCTATATGCCCAAGAGGGTGTGTGGGCGTATAACTCTAGCCAGAAGACTTCTGTCTTCGACAGATTATGCATCCAGGGTCATGTGCCCAAGGCTATGCGCACAAGCTCTACTGACCCATACTATGTGCCCACATCGAGGAAGCTTAGGCATGCTGCCAAGACTTCTGGAAAGCATGCACCCAAAGTCAGACTCCAGGGTCTATGCGCCCACAGCAAAAGACATGCGCCAATGTGTAGAGCACGGAGTTCTCTTCAAGGTCATCACAGAACTTAGGTGTGGGGGTTGTCCCTGCACGTAAACTAAGTTCGAATGCGCCAACTCTCCTACAAACCTATATGCAAAGCTCGGCAACGCATGTGACATGGGGTTTAAGGCAAAACTCCCTTCCGCTGACTTACGCGACATGATAAATCATAAGCGTAATGCGAGGGAGGATACGGCAATTCATGGTGTACATCCGTGCACCAGTTGTCATCAACTATTGCTGCTCCAAAGCAACGAGAGTGCCTCAGGCAGTCCGTATTTCGATGACTGTATCGCTCTAATGATGAAAAGCCGTTGTGTGTTTCATCCAACATGGCTTCATGGGGTCTCCCTTACGGGAGCCCCAATCAAAGAAGGTGGACCACGAACCCAACTTTCTTTCTCAGTTCCACAAACAAAAAAAGAAGAAGTCTGCCAACAGATAGCCAGCAAGCTGTCATATCTGAAGGAGTCTATATGGGTACTCGATTAAGGACGAGATTTCATATAGACGATGAGGACTCCCAAGCTGGGGGTGATGGTCCTTCGGCTCGAGGTAGTATTCCCTCAGAGTCTGAAGCAGATGACATTCACACCGGAGGTAGCCTTCCAGATGACGATGATCTCTCCGAGTCTGACGGTGACTATCTACCTCCCCTACCTGAAGACGAGGGACTTTTCAATTCAAAGACAGACAGTATCAGCACCAGTTGTACCGTTTCCTCTGTTCGTCCTCGTATGTTATCTACATACAGGGGATGAAGAGAGACCTAAAGAAGCCACTGATCAGACCAACAAACGGCTAGAGGGTCTTGAAACAACATTTGCCAAGATCACATATATGCTTACCAGTATCATGGCGGTCCAAGCTGCTGGGGCTGTTCCTCCACCTCAACAAAATATCTCGGCACACGTTAGTCCGGCTCATAGAAACAACCCTCCTTCGCTATGAAGGAGTATCATTCCATTGTGCCTCCTCCAAATCTTGCAAATACTGGGGGTGGTCCTTCACCAACGATGCCTGACAACCGTACAGCAGCCATTTCTCAACACCTGCTCAATCAACAGGATGCAATTGATTCTCTTGTTGCCCGTCTCGATACCATCCCACACAAAGACGAGCTTCAGAAGATGGGGGATATCTCAACCTTACCCTCCTTAATGGGAGAACGCTACTTGCCCTCCTAACTACAAGCCACTGACACTAAATTTATTTAATGGGATGACTTCTTCTCGCCAACACATGACATACTTCAACACGAAGACTCTACAGTTACCCAGGGACGATCTGTTCTTGTCAAAGCTATTTATTAGCACCTTTGAGGGTGTAGCTTTTGAATGGTTCTGCAGTCTGCCTGACGGTTGTATCAATTCCTTTAAAGACTTGGAGAGGTTATTCCTCAGCAGGTTTTATGAGAGTGGCATGCATGTTAGTATGTCCACCCTCATCGAGACCAAGCAAAGGAGGACTGAGTCTGTCATTGCTTTCATCGAATGCTTCAAGCAACTAGCATTGAAGATGCCCTTCAGTATACCAGACTCAGAACTTATGGATACTTGTCGACATAACTTTCTTCCTACAGTGAAGTTCTGTCTGGGTATACATAAGTATGATACATGACATGTTGTTGGGCTGCTGATGCTGCTGAAAATGACGTCCCTAATCTGGAATTACTGGGGTTGAGAACACCCAAATCTGAAGACAAAGGCAAGCAACCTCAAACTATCCCTGTCCGGGGGTAAAGAAAAAGAAGTCTTAAACGTCGACACTTCCAAGGGAGCTTCCAATTCTCAGGGCGCTCCTGACAAACCTAAGGAGACTTTCTCCTTTGATGAGGAAGATGTTATTACCATTTTTTATACATTGACGAAGGGTAACAAATTGACATTGCCTCCACCATGACGTCCTGCAGAGGCGAACCAACTTAACGACCCCAAGAACTGTCTTTATCATCAGTACGTACACCACTCTACCAAGGATTGCATCGTCTTGAAGAAGAAGATACAACAGCTTATCGACAGCCAAGTGATCAACCTCGAAGCTGAAGACAAGGTCATATCTTCTAACATGATCTCTCTTCAATTTGGTGACTTTTCTCCCACAGAAGTCCCAAACGGTGTAGTCCCAATCCCTAAGGCAATAATGGAAGTCGTCAACCTGCCGCCACTGCGCACACACTCAACCTTGGTACCACTCATGACTGAACGTGGTAAGATTATGTGGGTCCATCCGGACCTTGTGCAAGAAATAACACAGGGGGTGGTATCCCTAAAAGTAAAGAGGGACAGAAAATACAAATCATGTCATATGGTGTCTTCTCCCATTTACGAAGTTCTATCTGGCGAAACACGATCTGGGAAGGCTTATCTACGGACTTATGACCCTGCGCAAGAAGAAGCAGTACCTTTCCAAGCTCCTGCTGCCCCCACAAGTTCCGAAGCCGGTCCGTTTAAGCCTTCAACTACCGACAAAGCCAAGCAGAAGGAGACGCAATTTGACAAGTCTATGAAGGTGCCAACTCCGAAGGCATGGATCATCCTTACAACTTGACATACTGGCATAGCTGGCCAATACACCCGACAGGTTATCTCTGTTTGATCTATTACGACTCTCCCAAGAAATGCAGAAGGCCTTAAGTGAGGCATTACTACATGCTGACTCTTATCTCGCTGAAGTCAAAGCCCCACTGAAGATCCTGTCTCATGTCTCCACTGCCACAATACTATAGAAGTGGTGCCCAACATCACCTTATCACAAAAGGACATGCTACTTAAAAATAATCGTCATAAAAGACCTATATACTATACATGGTATATCGGGCCGATTAAGGTGGATCTGATGCACATCGATCCAGGTTCCTCCCTCAGCATCATTTCTAGAAGTTTACTCCAAATTCTAGGAATCCCTCTGCACAAGCTATCTACAACCAATTCAACTATCATGAATTTTAATGCTGGAAGAAGCCACCCGCTGGACAAGATCCGTCTCAAGTGCCAGATTGGTGATCTCCGAACAGAGGTCTCTTGCTACGTAATCGATGCCAATATATCCTACAATGTCTTATTGGGACATCTGTGGATACACGAGAACATGATCGTTCCTTCCACACTTTATCAGTGCTTCAAGTACGTCAACAACGATGGCATCATGAAGACGGAGTTTGCCGATGTCGATCCTTTTAAGGGCATTGAAGCCTACTATGAAGATTCGGTACTTACCAATCTCCCCTCCAAGGATGACAGCAACGAAGCTGACAATAAAGATGAAGTGAGTTCATCCACCAGTGATGGTCCCCTGATTATTCGCATCAAAGGACGTACTACTCCAAAAAGTACTCCAAAGTCTCTCACAATCTGGGTTAAAAAGAAGAACCCTGATAAGGTCAAACCATTGACCATCACTTTTCGTAAAATACCTCTGGTGGAACCTGCTGAAGTCCGCCCTCCCAATCCTAAAGAGTTACCCTATGTGGCAAACATGGCCAAGTTTGTGGCTCTTGTTCCAGACAACGATCCTCTCATTGAGTATATCAATACTCATAATAATGTACCTTCCATAGATGATGTATCCCTGAAGAAGAACTTGCGTATTTTCTAAGTAAAGGTTATCTTTGAATTACTCCGATGTCTTACAATCTGTAAACCAGTATATAGATACGATATACGCTCTAGAACACGGCATAGGGCCACACCTCTGTATGCCGGTCACGATGCCTCATCTGCAGGAAAAAGTTTGGCCAGATGATATTCACTACTTCATCGTTCCAGCTAGAAAAAAGGGTGAAGAACTAATCATCTTCGGTCGAATAATTGGTGAAAGAATGTTTGTTCTGGACTCTACTTCTCCTAATTACAATACCGAAGCTGACTATAATTCTGGGAAATACAACTTTTCCGATATAGTTGGCAGGCCAAGAATATCATCCAGAACATGGGATATGATATAAAAAGCGATCAGGGGCTAAATTACGATCAAGGACGACGGTTGCCAATACGTCACTTTGCTCCTTCCGACAAACTCGAGAACTATTATCAACAAAACGGTGTTGGTTTGGGTTATGTCACTCCTCCAACAACTCCTGAAAGGTCAGACGTCGAAGCAGATCGTGTTCTCATTCTTCTGATTCCTGCCTCTAGAATTTAGACTCCAGCATTAGAGACATGTTCAAAGCAACTTTGTCCATCAATATGGTGTCAGTTGACCAAATTGCAGACGATGTCCAATCGATCGAGCTTAAACAATAGGCTCAAAAGATGGATACTGTAACGCCCCAGTCCCAAAATACGTAGGACTAGGAACGTAGACATGCCAGCTGTATTCATACGAAGTATACTCCAATATATAGAAGCCTCGTATAAATACATAAGCTGTAAAATGCAGTAGAACCATAACTAATCTCATCCACACAAAATAATGAAATAAAGATCATATAATGAGAATAAATTTGTCTTGATACAATATGTTGGGCGGAGATAAATCCACTACCAACAAAATAAGGAAAAGTACATAGAAAATGAAATGAGTGGCGAGCGAAGCGAAGACGATCCAAATGCAATCATCCTCGAAGAAATTGCGAAGATCACAGCTAGAGCTAAAGCACCTGCGAAAGACAATAGCACACACCTGGCAGGACAACCAGGTCCTTAGAGGGACGTAACCAGACACATAATAGCATGCCATATAAACTGAATAAATATTGCTCAATAAATAAGTAAATCAAATTTATAACATAGTCCAATACGCACCTACTGAACGAGCGTACCATCCCCCAACCAAACAAGGACAGGAGAAGGTAAACTAATTCACGACGACGTATCTTTCCATGCTAAGAATCCGATATGGTATCTGGACCCCAACAAGGTTCAATACCTTCTCATCGAAGTAGTAAGTCACACCTACAACCAAACAAGGACAAGATGTGACGAACTAATCCGCAATAAGTTATTGTTCCAAGTCACGGTCAGATACAAGTACCCAAACCAAAAGTACTCGTACCTAACGGATAGGGTAGCCTACCGTTCTATGTGAAATGTAGTTAAGAACAATCCTTCCTACGCATGGACCCTGGCTGAATAGGATCGGCATAGTTCCCTCTTGGGCACCAGAGGCCCCAGCAGGAGGAGCATGGGTCGTCAACCCCGTATCTCCAGCGGAGAGTCCGGGTCACAAGGGAAGTGCATCGAAGCCCATACGCTAAGGAATTGTCCTCCCCGCCCAATGCCTATTATGTTGTATCCACAACATTAACCTCTATAACCGCTAAGTCAAACTAGCATGCAACCTCTATTAGCGGTTATTCCTATCGCACGGCTTGTACGTACTGGTGGCCAGCCAATCACATACTTCCGTGTTCTACATGCGACACACAACTTCGTGTTTACAACGTGTCAAGGCCAATGAATGCAACACACAAGGTGGTCCCTTAAATCTAGGTTTAATGTGAGAAAAATAATACATAGCAGAAAAAAAAGTGAACAGTAAGTTCTAACAGTTATGCTATGTATCACAGTTTATTTTGCATAAAGAAAATAATAGACATGCATAAAATATGAGCTAAAATAAGTAAACAGCTAATGGCAAGGTGTCTTGCCTGGTAATACGCCTGGTGTGCTGCGAATATCACTGTGGCACGAACTGCAATTTCGGTGTAACAACTGTACATGGTGACCTCGGATGGTGGCACGAACAGTTCCATTGGGTCCGGGACGGTCAATTTAGTTAGGGTGGACATAAGGTAGTCTCGAAATTTGCGAAGGAATAGAAATAACGTGATTGGTCATGGAAAGGAGAAAATCAAAGAAAATGGATAATGAAATATTTATGATTTTTAGAAAACTATTTATAATAATATACTTAAAAAATGAAAAAGAAAAACTAAAAATAAATTTTACGTAATATATGAAAACAATTTGGAAACTACATTTTTTATTAGTCCAAAATATTTTTAGGCTAGAAATTCTATGTTTGTCAAGATGAAATTATAGGCAAGAACTATATTTTTCACGGGTCAAAATATTTCTTTAATAATCTAGAAATTAAAATATTAAAACCATATTTTGAAATATAAGCCAAACCAAATATTTATATAACCATATACCTATATTTTTACAAAATAATTTGAAAAGATTATTATACCTAATTACGCAAAAATCAGTTATTTATAGTAACTAATAATAACAAAATCTTAGTTACCAAAAGTATGATAATAATAATAATAGTTTTGAAAGCTTCCCATAAGTATTTATAATTCCTATTTAATAATGCTAACAAACTAACATATAGTTCGTAAAAGGAACACACTAGCATAATAATAATCAAAATAGCAATTATGATAATAATAATATTATTAATAATAAAATAATAATTTATAAGATTAATAACAATAAGAAGAAGAAGAAGATTATTAATGATAATGATAATGATAATGATAATGATAATAATAATAATAATGATAATTAATAATATAATAATAATAATAACAATAATAAAAATAATAAAATAATAATAATAATGATAATTACAATGATAAAAATAATGATGCTAATACCTAACAACAGTACAAACCAAAAAAAGAAAGAATTAAATAATTAATTAAAAATGATCAAATTAAAAGAATAAATTAAATAATAAATAATAATAACAAGTGATTGCTGCTCCTCCATGAGACAGCTGAACTCAACTCAAAAAAAAAATCAAAGAAGAAGGGAGAACGAGAAGGAGAGAGACGAGAGAGGATCGAGAGAGCGGGACAGATCGAGAGAGGGACAGAGGGAAGAGCGAGACGTGGGCTCGGCTACTCCGACGGAGGAGAGAGGAAGTTCGGGTCGGCGGACGGCGCGGGTTCGTGGAGGGCGCGGCCGCGCGCGCGGTGGCTAGGTCGTCGGAGGGGCGGAAGAGAAGGGGAAGAGATGAGCGGCGGTGGTTGCGGCGAGCGACGAAGAACGGGAGCGGGCGGCGGTGGTCGGGATCAGTGCGGTGGTCGCTGCACAGGGAGGCGGGCGGAGGCGGCGCTCTGGCGGAAGGGGCGGTTGAGAGGGTTTTTGGGTGTTCGGCGACGAGGGTTTACGCGGCTCCGGTCGGCGACAAGGGTCGACGGCGCTCCAGGCACGGCGGACGGGGTTGGGCTTTCTCAGGCGGTACGGAGAGAACGGTACGGGGCTGCGGATCGGTGGTACGGAGGCCCATGGAGACTGGCGCCGGAGCAGAAAGGGGGCCCAGGTCGGCGGCGTTAGGCGGTGACGGTGGCGGACTGGGGCTCGTGCGGATGGGGGTTTTGGCCGGGCTCCTCTGCAGAGTCGACGGCGAGCGGGATGGGTGGCGCACGCGGTAGGCACTGCACCGGGCGGACCTGGGGGCACGGCGTCGACGGCCGGAGGTAAGTTTTAGGTTAGGGTTTGGTTTTTCTTTCTTGTGATGGTTTGTTGGTCGGTAGAGCGCCGTGTCGGGTTCGACAGTGGCGACGGGTGGTACGGCGTGGTGATGACGACGATGATGACGAGGGGGTAACTGTGGTAGTTGGCGGACGGGGGAACAAGGCTAGGTTTGGCCTGAACAACAAGAGGCTGGTGGTTGATGGTCGAGGGGTCGTGGTTGTAATGGTAGTCGGAGTAGGCTTTGCGGTGGTGGAGACGGGGTGGTTGCTGCGGTGACGATGACGATGACGAGGGTGATGGTGTTGGCTAGAGATTAGGAGTAGGATTTAGGAATTTAATATTTGTTGTGTCGGGATTGTCAACACGGAGGAGAAGTCAAAATGTATATGTAACAATATGGAATAAGAATTGGACGATGGAACACGGACACGAGGCACTCACCATTGGGTTGTGGAATTTTGTGGAGGAATTCATGGAAGAATAATGTGGAGGAGTACCTGCCTATATTTATAGGATGTGGGAATTCCCACTTAGATATGGACTAGGATATTTAAACCCAATAATAGATAGTTCCAAATTAAATTTAAAAGCAATCAAATCAAAATCAAAATCCAAATCCAAACCCAATTAAATCTAATCAAATCCTATCCTTTATTTTAAAAACAATTAAGATAAACCAATTTCCAAATAGATACTTATTTAAATAAATCATAGATTCAAATCAAGAATTAAATCTCTACAATAATTTTTAAATATATTTTTCCAATAATATTAATAATAATAATTTCGAAAATAATAAATATTATAAATATCCTTTTTGAATAATAAATATTATTTCGAAAATTATATTTTTATTTACAATAAACTAGCAAAATTTTTATGAAATGTGTGCATGCACTAAAATATTATTTATTCTAAATAACTGCCATAAACGAAAGACTTTTTATAGATAAATAATACCACTTGGAAACTTTGGTACGATAGTTAAAATAATTATTATATAAATAAAAATATTTTTCTAAAATAACGCTCGCACATAGCACTCGTCGAGCAAAACGAAAAATAAAATTCCGTGCACGTCGTACAATACGACTACGCGACGAACAATACAAAAATTTTAAATCAGTACAAAATAATAATAATAAAAAATAGTAGAAATTTAGGGGTTTTACAGATACTAGGTCGAAGTTACATTTTGAACAACGTGAACCACCTACTGAAGACGAAGTCATCCAAGTCAATTTAGGAGATGAATCATCTCTTAAACCAATCTTCATCAGCAAAAGTCTATCTGGCGATGAACGATATTCTCTTTTACAGCTTATAAGAAATACAATAACGTCTTTGCATGGAGCTAAGAAGATATGTCATGCTTGGACCCTAAAGTTGCTATGCACCGCCTAAATATTTCGTCTAAAGCTAAGCTAGTGAAGCAGCAGCAACGAAGATTCCGACCAGATATCATGGAGGCCATCGAGAGTGAAGTCAAGAAGCTTATTGCAAGGGGATTCATTCGCGAAGAACAACACCCTGACTGGGTCGCTAATATTGTTCCAGTCATAAAAAAGAATGGTAAAGTTCGAGTCTGTATCGATTATCGTAATTTGAACTCTGCATGCCCGAAAGATGAGTTCCCTCTACCGATCATCGATGTAATGATCGACAATAGTAGCTTCGAGTGGATGTCCTTCATGGATGGGTTCTCAGGCTACAACCAGATCAAGATGTTCCCGACGATAAGAAACACACATCTTTTGAACACCGTTGAGGGTATATTGCTATATGGTGATGCCCTTCGGATTGAAAAATACAGGGGCAACATACCAGCGAGCTATGAGCATAATTTTTTGTGATCATTTGCGCAAAACAGTGAAGCGCTACGTAGATGATATCGTAGTTAAAAGTCGTCTCAAAGGCAACCACCTCCAAGACTTGAGAACTGTGTTCGAACTAATACGCGCACACCAACTCAAGATGAATCCAACCAAGTCTTTTCTGGGAGTCTCCAGCGGCAAGTTCCTTGGTTTCATCATCACTTCAAAGGGTATACATCTTGACCCGGAGAAAGTGAAAGCTATCCTCGATATGCATCCCCCAAGAAACCTCAAAGAGCTATACGGACTTCAAGGAAGGCTAGCCTACATCAGACGATTTATTTCGAACATTTCTGGAAGGTGTTAACCATTTACTCAGCTCATAAAGAAAGGTGTACCTTTCGTCTGGACTGAACAATGTCAACGTGCATTTGACGACATCAAGAAGTATCTCACAAGTCTCCCAGTTTTGGTGGCTCCAATAATGAGGAAGCCCTTCTTACTATATGTTCGCACTATGGACCATTCCCTTAGCGCCCTATTAGCGCAGAAGAATGAAGGCGGCCATGAACATGCAATCTACTACCTCAGCCGCACAATAGTGGGTGTCGAGCACAGATACACACATGTGGAAAAGGAATACCTTGTATTGGTATTTGCTATCGAGAAGACACGCCACTATGTGTCTGGGCAGACTATCCACATCACATCTAGAGTCAATCCTTTCAGAATACTCATGCTTAAACCGGGGTCTCTTAATTCTCGTTTAGCTACATGGGCAATGCTGTTGACTCCATACGATATGATGTTCGTTCCTCATAAGGCAGAAAAGGCCTAACATTAGCTAATTTCCTAGCAGCTCATCCAGTACCAGAATCTTCCAAACTCTACGATGAAATCTCTGATGAAGTAGTAGAGTCTAACATCGCAACAGAGGAAGTCCCCATTTGGCGAATGTTCTTTGACGGTGCATCAAGAATATGACCTAAAGGAAATATCATAGCCGGAGTAGGCATCATGCTTGTATCACCCGACCATCTGGTTATACATCCTGTATATTTTCTCGTGAAATCCTGCACCAACAATGTGGCTGAATAATGCCCTATTGATTGGCATGCAACTGGCAAAACAACTGAGAGTTGACTATCTAGAAGCTTACGGCGATTCTAAGCTAATAGCTAGTCAGGTCCGAGGGGATTATACAGTTTGTCACGAAGATCTCATCCCATATCACAAAGCGACAATCGAATTGGCTTCTACTTTCATTGGATTCTTCATCGAGCACGTGCCTCGACTACAGAATATAGAAGCATATGCTTTAGTCGATCTCGCTGCTTTCCTGACCGTTCCTACCAATACTCAACAGTCGATCATAGTGTCTGGTCGAGAACTATTCTGTGCGAAAGACGTCTTGCATATTCATCATTGTTACACAACGGAAAAAAATGTCGACGTTAAAGACTGGAGATTTCTTTCATAAACTACGCTGTCTATGGAATCCTTCCTGAGGACCCAGAAGACAGTATCTGTCCAAAGGTGATCCCTTAGATTTACTATAATACAGCTACCAAAGTAGTGTACCGACGCTCTTACAACGGGCTACTGTTATGATGTTTATCAGACACAGAAGCCAAATATGCACTCTGGGAGACTAACGATAAATTTTACGGTGCACATCAACCAGGCCCCAAATTATAAGATCGCCTCAGACGAATGGGTTATTATTGGCCTACGATGATAGCAGATGCTGTTGAATATGCAAAAAAGTTTAGGGCTTGTCAGTTCCACGCTGACTTCATTCATCAACTTTCGGAGTTTCTACACCCGATGGCAGCATCTTGGCCTTTTGAAGCCTGGGGTATGGACATTATAGGCCCAATCAATCCGCCATCTTCCAGAGGACATCGGTTCATCCTAGCTATAACCGATTACTTCTCCAAATAGGCGGAAGCTATACCACTCACCGAAGTGAAGACGTCGAACATGATCAGTTTTATCAAACATCATGTTATCTATCGCTTTCGCCTACCTCGTAGGATCATCCATGATAATGGTCCACAATTTGCGAGCCATACATTCTATCGGTTCTGCGATAAGAATTGAATTCAGAATGTAGCCTCTACTGCCTATAATCCAGCCGCTAATGGGTTAGCAGAAGCCTTCACTAAAATCATTATTAAACTTCTCAAGAAGTTCGTGTCTTCAAACAAGCGCGATTGGAATGAGAAGCTCGACGAATGTCTCTGGGCCTATCGTACAACGGTTCGAACTCCAACAGGCAGTACGCCATTCTCTCTGGTTTATGGAAGCGAAGCAGTTCTTTTCCTAGAAATCCAGATACGCTCTCTTCGAGTAGCCTTAGCCAGTGAGTTGACTACCGAAGAAAGTTAATGTCTGTGACTACAGGAGCTCAAAGCACTAGACGAAAAATGCTTATTAGGTCAGCAGCGTATTGAGCTATACCAAGCATGCCTTTTCAGAGCCTTCAATAAAAAGGTGAAGGAAAGAATCTTCCAAGTTGGTGATCTAGTCTTAGTAGTGAGAAGACCAATGGTCATGACGTACAAAATAAAAGAAAAATTCTAGCATAAATGGGAAGGTCCTTTCGTTATAGAATCAGTATATTCTAACGGTGCGTATCGACTAACCAAGCCTGATGGTGACATGTTCATGATGCCTATCAACGACAAGTTCCTGAAAAATATTATGTGTAACAGCGTTCACATATACCCTATTTTTAATGTAAATATACAGTACAATGTTTATGTGATTCGAAAAATCATCTAACTATTATCCGTATTTCAAGAGTCTTGAATATGTCATGGATAATAGGTCCTCTAAAATATTTCTCCAGTAGAATCATTTCCGTTTTTGACTCTGCCCAAACTCGGTTTGACGAAAACAAGTCACGTTCCTATTACGTCTGAATTATTTTCGATAATTATTTTCCTGGTGGAACGATTAAGAAATGTTTTGCCACGTCCATATAACCTCTGAGCTAAGCATTCATCAAGGATAATCACGTCCATATTACCTCTGAATTATCCACTCCTATCTAATGTTATATATCCTTTCACGTCCATATTACCTCTGGTCAGATATAGAACATCCTCTGCTATTACGTCCATATTACCTCTATTAGCAGCTTCTTTTAACTTATTATCTATTTTCAAGAACCCTGAATATAAAACAGATAATAGGTCCATATCAAATTCCCCAACAGAATACCCACCAAAAATATCCTTACTATGTCCATATTACCTCTAGTTCTGATATTTCACAAAACTTCATTCATGAATTTTGAAAGCCAACAGATTCTTTATTAAAATGTCTATCAGAAGGCGGAGAAAAAGATACAAGAGTCACGACGGCTAAAAGAAATAGTTACAAAAAAATCTAAGGGATACACAATCGATTGATACTATCCCTTAGACCCGTAATTTTGGCTTCGGACTTCGCAATAGCACGGCGGCGCACCTCTTCTTGACGAGAAGCTTCATCCTGGAAGGGGATCAGATTCATGTGCTCTCCTCCAACTTCACCATCTGTTCTTTTAAGTGGTCGGAAGTTGTGGCGGTTATGGCAGCCTGAGCCAATAGTCCTCCTGCTAAGACGTTGATATCCTCAAGCTGGCCTCCAGTTGAGAAATCTCACTTTAGATCAGCATAATGTGATTATATTTCTAAGTAATCTGCACAGCAAGCTTATTCTTTGAAGCAGCACGTGCCTCACCTGCAGCGTTGAACTACCCATACTGATCAGCCAATTCACCGATCTCTTGAGCGAGGGCATCCTTTTTTACTTAGAAAGTAGCCTCCTCCTCCGCGAGAGCCACGATCAAAGCCTCGTCTTCTGCATGGAATAGCGACGACGGGCTCCGCTGTTTGGCATCCTGGAATCTGGCCACCTGACCCTCCAGATCATTCAGAACCTTCCTTAGAGCATTAGCCCGCTCTTTATAGCCGCCACTTGGCATTCAGCAACATACTTTACAGGGCCAAAGGCGGCATTCTGATTCAGAACTCCAGGAAGCTTCACTTTCCGGACAGAATAAAAAGTTTTGACGACTTCCTAGGCCATCTCGTCGTCTTCAGTGGAGGTCGTTGGGGAGGATGCTTGATGAGGTTCTTCCGCTCCAGGAAGAGATGCCTAACAAGAAGCCGAACCTGACAAGAAAATATATATGCATCAGTAAACAAAAAAGGAGTACGAAAGAGTTGTAATTTCGTACCTTCGGCATGCTCAACGCCAACTTGGGCTAAGTCTTTGTCACTACCACTTTTCTAGTTTGAGGGTATTTTGGTCATTTTTAAAATTTTGGGAATTATTTGGAATTATTATGTATTATTTAGATTTATTAGAATTAATGTGATTTTTAGTAATTTTTAGTATAATTGTTTTGGTGATAGTTTTAGACTTTGACTAATGTTGACTTTAGAGACTAACCTAGGTCATGACTACTTGGTTAGAGTGTGTAACCCTAGCTTGACCTAAATTAGTGACAATTAACTCATTAGAACTTATTTGGAGAGATTAGGAATTGATTAGGCTAGAATGGCTTATGACTTCACAAGTCATGACTAATGACTTAAGCCCTTAAGCCCATAGAGGCCCAACCCAACACTAGTGGAACCCTAGCCCTATTCCAATAGCCCATGGCCAGCCACTAGGTCTTCCCCCCTCTATTTAATCACTCCTAGAAATTAGGGCTAGCCTCCATTAGGAATTATTTACAAGTTTGGAAAGAGGTGAGTCTCCATCTTCCTTAATCAATAAAAATTCCTATTTAACTCCTTTTTCCCCAAACTAATTGCAATAGTTTCTAATCTATTTGTTCTTACTGTTTATGGAGGAATATTTCAGAGTTTGGACAATTTGGGGAAGTTTGGCTATTAAGAGCAATACCTCTCTTTGGAGCTTTTTGAGGATTTTGACACATATAGGTAAATTCTATTCTATACCATAGAATGCTGATTTTATTGCATATCTAGAAAGCCCTAGGTCTAACCTAACTGTAGGACGAGCTAACCCTAGAATTCGTGTCCGATTCGTATCCCATTTGGACACGTATCAGTCCTATGGTGCAAGTGTTTGATAAAATATCCCAATGGGCATTTTGATTAATTTTTAGGAATGTATGAATAGAAAATTAGGTTTTTACATTGCTTATGGATTTCTAGTATCTTGGTATGGTTTTCGTGTCGTGTCGAGTCACCACGGACACGGGAACACGCTAACACGCACGCGCGTGCACGGGCGGGTTGCTTGCCCTGCTGCTCAGGTGCGTTTGTGTGCAGGACACGACACCATGACATGCGACACTTGACACACACAATGGGGTACTGACTGACACCACATGTGTCAAGTCTCAGAGCCTCTCGTGTCGTGTCGGACACGCACGAGGCCGTGCATTGGGATTACACTGTATCGACTGCTGTCAAATTTCAACACTGATATGCGTGTCGTATCGCACGCACGCGTGTCGTAGTCATGTGTCAGGATGCCCTAGCCCTAACCCTAGTCCTACTCGACACTGGGATACGACCACGAGATCTGTGTCGTGTCGTGTCGTGTACACGAACTCTGGGAACACGTGCACGAGGATTACACAGTTTGTACTATTTTCATGTTTTTAATCTGTTGGACACGTTTGTGTCCACTTGGGTGGACACAAACATATTGTTGGATACGTACACTATAGGTATATATATTACCAACCATTGGTTTTGCATTTTAGCTCGATCTCGATGCTCATTTCACAATTACCCAATTTTTCTGATACCTATATATCAGTCCATTACTTCACTAATTTTCCAGATTTTTTTAAATATGAATTTTGGCAGCTAATTTACCTAGTTTATACTATTAATTAGTATGGTATTAAACCCTAATGGGGTACACCTATATGATTTCTATTTGTGTGTCAAATTTGGGGTAATTTGGTAATGTCTAGAGCTCAAATTCTGGGTTGTATGTATAGGACTGTTAAACTGAGTTTTAATGAACTGTGTTAAATGAATTTTCAATGAATAGACCTGAGATTGGTTATGGACTGAACTGTTGGTGACATTTGATTTGTTTCCTTCCCATTGCTTGACTGTGATTCCCTGTTTTACAAACAGTTCACTGATTTTCTTTATATTTTCCTATTTATGTTGTATCACACTAATGTGATTCCCTATGGCTGAACTGAAATAAATGTTTGTTAAATTCCAGATTTCATATATGTAGGTAGTTCACTGTTTTAGGTTTCCAGATTTTACATTGTAATATTCACTGATTTTTCCTATGGTATTGTCACTATTTTCATTGTCATAGCTCACTGATTTTGCCTAAACTCTCATTCACACACCTCCTCACATAGCACCACTCTCATGTATCCCTTCTTGACACTTCACACACACCCTCTACTCCATGCCTTCACTGTCACACTGTATTCATGTCTCACTATTACACACACCCCACAAGTTATCATATCACAGTTTTTCTAATGCACACTGATTTTTTCATAATGTGTGCCACTGTTTTCCTTCACTGATTTCATATGGTTGTGCACATTGTTTCCAGGTTCATCCTTACCCACATTCACACACATACACACTTGACACATGAGCACATGTGTCCTTCCATTCTCTATACACAGGTATATATTTTTTGAGATATAAATATATGTATCCTATATATGTAATATGTGTGTACTAAATATATATTAGATATATGTATGTGTGGTATACACATAGGAGCCTATATGTTAATATGTGTATCCTATATTAGATTGTGTAGTATAGCAATATGTGTATTATTTTGGATATAGATATTGACTTGTGTAGGTGATTTATAGTTTGGTTAGGGCATGGTATTGCCTAGCGAGTCTAGATTAAACTTGTTTAGTCTTGTTAGACCTAGAATAGACTAGTTAGACTAGTTTAGACTTGTTTGACTTAGGTTTGACTTGGTTGACCTAGTTTGACTTCTAGGGTTGACCAGAGTTGACCAAGAGTTGAACTTGGTCTAGATTGACCTAGATTCATGTAGAATGTATTGATTTGCATCTTATTATCATTGTAGACTCATAGTGACTTGTACTGTTCTATAGGAGACAGACACCACTCCTCGGACAGTATATATTCTCCAGATTCTTAGGATACAGGTGAGTTCATTCTCTGATCATTTCATATACTGCATTAGGAGTACATTTTCTGCTTTAGATTACTTTACATGATACTGACACGTTGGAAACACGGATTAGTACTATATGGATCTTGTTGTGCGGTATTATCCCCTTAGCAGATACATCGGGTATTCGTGTTCGTGTACTTTATCGTGAACATCGTGTACTCCTTGTATTTGTGACATTCGTGTACGAAATATGTGAAATCGTGTATAATCATGTATTCACATGACCTTCGTGTACAATAACATAACTTAACTAGATCCTTGTGTATTGATTGGGGCGGGGGAGTAGAAGTGGTTATGTATTCAATCTAGTAGATTACTCGTGTACAACCTCTGTAGATTACTCGTGTACAACATCGTGCCGTTTACATAACCATCTTGTGCTCTGAATCACTAAACACTGTTAGTTCTCTATATACTGTAGCTATTTATTTACAGTCTTCCTGTTTATCATATTATTCTTTCAGTTTCTTGTATCTTACTCTATATCATGATTATATATCCTAACCTGCTATGATTTGTTGAGATGTACAATGCTCGCTCATGTCCTGACTGGACCTGTTGAAAATTTTACAGAGGACGAGGCTGAGGCGTTCTGCCCTACCTACTACGGTGCTACATTAGATGAGTGCCTGGACTTGGACCAGCAGCAGGATCCACTAGGAGTAGATGACACTTTCTTAGATTAGGATGTCTTTACTTTTATGGATCACTGTATTTAGATTCTGAGCTTGGGATATGTACTTATTTAGACACTTAGAATTCTAGATGTATCTCTGTGGTTTATTCTGTTCTGGATATTATCTATCATTTTATCTATCTTTATCCTGTTCTACCTTAGTTGTGATTGAGATATATTCCGTTATGTCACCCCCATTCGGGGAGTATAACTGTTTATTACCTTAAAACTGTTAGATGTTGTGACGGGCCGACGTTCTACCGCTGACACTGTGGCGTAGGCTGGACGTACCCACGTCTCGTTCCCTTACTCTAGGGTGCGGGTCGTGACACATTTTTAGTGGTGGCCCATGCAGGTCTAGGTTAGAATGTATTGGTATTCGAACTAGAATATCGCTGCAGCCTACAGTAGGAATTAGTATATTTTTGATGGTACTCAATCACACTAGGAAAAATTCCTTATCAGATTCTGTATATCTACTTTGCTGCTTATTGTCTTCCTTAGAAATTTTAAACTGTCCTCCTTTGATATTTCGATTCATTCTCAGTAATTGCTTCTTGTTTGATCTGTGTCTCCCGGATGGTTGAGACGAGATCGCATCGCCCTGGACTGGGAGACGCTGGAGAGGGGTCTAGCACCTCTCGACCTCAGCAGCAGCCAGCTCCCGGTGCCACAGGGCCAGTGCAGCCCTCAGGAGTCGATGTTTCTGCCACTTTTGGAGGAGCACCTCCACCAGTCAGGAGGCCGAGCATTGTGATTCCTGAGATCCTTCCACCGCAGCAGCCTCCGCCTGCAGGGATGGTAGATACTGTACATCTCTTCTCCTTCGTGGAGAGGATTTTGGAGTCCCACCAGCAGCAGCAGACGAGACAGACTGTAGATTTCCATCAGGGGATCGATGAGGCACACCAGCTGGTTTGCACTACAGTTGAGATGATTACAGCTCAGGGGACCCAGCAGCAGCCCCGTCGGAGGGAGAAGGACATACAGGACTTCCAAAAGATGTACCTTCGGGAGTACTTCGGCACAGAGGGCATCCATTATGCCGACGACTGGACAGAGCATATCGAGGAGATCTTTCGACTGGCGAAGATACCAGATCGACTCCAGATCGAGGCGGCGGGTAGTCAGATGCAGGACTTGGCCCATGCATGGTATCAGACAGAACCCAGGATAGGAGTTGAGGGCCAGACTTGGGCCCAGTTCAAGGAGCTGTTTAAGGAGCAGTTATTTCTTGATGTGGCCTTAGGAGGTATCGAGGCACAGTTCGAGGGTCTGGTTCAGGAGAACCAGACGGTAGCTGAGTATGTTGCAGGGTTTTATAGACTGGCCCATTTTATAGATGACTTGACAGAGAACGAAGGTGAGGAGGTTTCGTCGAGGCTTTAGAGAGGTTCGGTCGCTGACTAAGAGCGACCGGAACGCTACATTTGCTGAGATATTTTTTGGGGCTATGGCGGCGGAAGACGACCTAGGGCTGAAGCAGAAGAGGGGTCGCGACTTCCAGGGTGGCAGCAGCAGTCAGGGGCATGCCAAGAGGCCTCACTTCCAGCAGCACTTTTAGTAGCAGAGGCCAGTTCAGCAGTATCAATATCAGGGCCGTGCACCTTTTCAGCAGGTACAGCACCAGCAGCAGAGAGGCAGCAGGCACCCAGGCAGCAGGCTATTAGTTATACTTTCTGCAAGAAGCCTGGGCACAAGTAGGAGGAGTGCAGGAAGAGACTTGGTAGATGCTTGATGTGTGGATCAGCGGATCACCAGATGTGAGATTGTCCAGTGGCACAGATGCGTCCGATACCAGGAGGAGTTGGGGCAGCCAAGGCTCCAGCAGGTCAGCCGAGGGGACCAGCCCTGGAGACCCAGCAACAGAGATGTGAGCACCTTAAATTTTGGATTGATTTTTTTATTATTATTTTTATTTAATTTTCTGCTTGGTTGGTTTCGATAAATAATTTATTCTGTTATTTTTCCTTAAGTGTGCTTTTTCATGCCTTTGATATTTGGAGTGTCAGGGATGTTCAACTCTGGAAATCTTCTTTACGAGTTTTGGAGTGGACAGGATTACCTTCATGACGGTATAGTGTCCCACTCAAACTTGTTCCCTTGTGCTCTTTTTGCTTTGCAGAACTTCGGGTCGAATTAGACCATTTGATTATTAATTAATTTTCCCACTCTTTTCTTTGATCATTATTAGCACTTTACCGTGACTTTTAATTTGGGAGCGCAAGACCAGTCAGTTTCTTGAAACCAACCTCTCATGCATGATCTTCTCGAGACGCTCTTCACCCATGACCTTCGTGTCCCACTCAGACACGCCATTTTGTGCTCTATTTGCTTCACACAACTTTCCTGACACGTGACCCGATTTTATTTCACTCCACGGTGTCACATTCATTTTCCAACTTGATTTGTGGGTACCTTGTCGACCAAAACCTGTCAGCCCCACTTATGGACATGGCCCACATTGAGCCTACTACCCGCATGCCACTTGTATCCCATTTATTGGAATCCCCATGTGCTACTTATTTACTCATGATCATCAACACCTAATTTTAATTCGATTATTGCATGATGTCTGATTTTGACCCAATCCAGCTCCACCGAGTCCAGCACAGCTCCATGTTACTCCATCATAACACCCTCATATTTTCTTGCCCAAAAATATCAAGTACTTATTTTACCTATTTTTAATATTTAATGGAAAATTTCTATTGATTTTAATCCATTAGAATGACCCAATTTTTAGCCAATTAATTCCTAGCCATTGATTTCCCTCATTTAATCCTCACCATCAATTTCCCTACATTCACTTTTCCCCACACCCCCTCTCATTAGCCCGGCCCTAACTTTAATAAGAGAAACTTTTTCTCTCTCTCTCTCTCATATTATTATCATCTCTTTCTCTCCCTCACTTGTATTCTCTCTCCACACAAAAAATAATACAACCACAACAGCAGCAACTACAGCCCGACACTCTCCTCACTCCCCTGGCCGAGCCCGACCACCCCCTCCTGGCCGACCTCGGCCGGCCATCACCGTCGACCACTCCTCCTCCATCTCCTCCTTCCTTCTTCATATCACCCACACTCCGACCAACACAGTGCAACCGAGCCACCACCTCCCCCATGTCCACCATGGCCGCACCACCCACAACTACTCGAGCCATCACCACCACCTCCTCCGCCATCACCACCACACGCCGCCACCGTGTTTGCCGCACCGTCCCGTGCGTCGCTGCGTGCGCCACAGCAGCACAGCGGCAGCAGCACGACGCCAGGCCGCGCGCGCTGGCCGCGTTGGCCACGCCGCCGTCGGCCGTCGTGCCCCGGCGACCCCCTCCGTGGGTTGCCTCCCTCCGACGAACTCAGGCGGACAGTCCCCTGACGGCCACCGTCCTCCGGGACGCGCCGTCGAGGCGATTCGTGCGTTTCGCACGAAGTTCCGTCGTGACGCGCGTGAAATCAAGTTCGTTTTGGCGCCCCGTCGCAACGACTTCGCTTGCATTTTCCCGGAAATTCGACCGTTGGATCAGCGATTTCTTCGCTCCGTCACAATCTCGATATATCCACCTTCACTCCTGTCAATTTTTGTCCGTTTATTTATCGTTTGATACATCAAACCGGCCACCAAGTTGACCGTTTAAATTATATTAATTTTGGACAGTTTCGCGGGGTCAACTTCGTCAGCTTGTATCTCCTCCATCGCAACTCCTCTTGGCATGCTACCAGTTCCTGTGCGAAGCTGGTATAACCCTCTTACTATCCCTCCATTTTTGTTTCATTGTGAGCTTGTTTGATTGGTTGAATTCGACGCCAAAGTTGGTCGTCCGAATTCGTAATTTCCAACTTGTAAAATTCTATTTTGAACACGGGACTCCAGATTTCATTTTTGACACACCATTAGACTCGTGGCATCATTCTGGCATGTTTTCATATAAAATTTGTTAGATTTGGAGAACGTGGGCCCTGGCACATTTTTTGGTGCAAAGTGGGTCCCACATTCTAGGTCAATGGGACTTTTTGACGCCGGCTCATCAGAATCCAATTCCGGATATACCGTTGAGTTCGTATCATCATTCTGGACTTGTTGACATATAATTTGCTTGGTTTTGGTGGATATTGGATCCGGCACGTATTTCGGTGCAAGTCGGATACCAATATCCGGGTCAACAGGTCAAATTGAGATCGGCTCATCGGAATCCAATTCCGGATATACCGTTGAGTTTGTATCGTCATTCTGGACTCATTGACATGTAGTTTGCTGTGTTTTGAGAACATTGGCTCTGGTACGTATTTTCGTACAAACCGGAATTTCAAGTTCTAGTCAACGGGCCAAATTGAGATCGGGTCAACGAAATCCAATTCTGGAGATACCGTTGGGTTCGTATCATCATTCTGGTTTCGTGGACATATAATTTGTTATTTTATAGACTTGTTTTCTTGCACATTTTTTGGTGCAAAACGGCTCCGACACGGACACCGTTTTGACCCAAAATTACCTTTTTGCCCTTGTGTCCAAATTGGACGATGGATAGGCTATTCTAGCTAATTTGACCATTCTGGACACGTTGGCGATGTTTATTTCATCATCCGACAATGTTTGTTGATAATTTCTCTGAGTTTAATCTTTTTATAATTAATAATAATTAAATCTTATAATGTTCGTATTTCGGGATTAGTACAACGAAACTGAGATCAGCCAATTCCAGTGATCTCACATCACTGAAATTGACAAGTTGGACACGTGGATCACTATAATAAGATTATCAACTTTATCGTTGATCATCTCATCTCGATTTGTGTGTCGTAAGTTTTAACGTACCAATAACGAAGTGCACTTTATATCTTTAATAATTAGACTAGAATTGACCCTGTTTGACCAGAGTTGACCAGTTGACCCAAAGTCAACTGTAAGTCAACACTTGACCTAGTTTGACTAGATTATTTGTCGGAGTTGACCAAGAGTTATTTTGACTTAGAAGAACCTAGGATAAAATAGACTGTTTGTAGAGTTTCATTTATTACAACTTGAACACCTTGTAACCTGTGTTACTTTAAATAGGACTCTGTGGCTTCAGTTGGACCCCCTATACTTATCAGCTGTTCAGGTTATCAGGCGAGTACATTCTCTGATCATTTCATATCCTGCTTAGAATTATTTCCTGTATTAAATTACTTTACCTGTACTGTCATATTGGTCACACGGATTGGTACTATATGGATCCCTTCTTGAGATGTTATCCTTAGGGAGCATCGGGTATTTCATGTTCTGTGCGTTTCACTTACATGGCGTATCACTATGCTTCATTGGTTCTTTGATCACTTGCGACATATACTCTTATGATCGCAGAGTCTCCTAGAATCTCTTATCCCATTTACTGGGTATCCTAGAATCTCCTAGAATCACCCATTTATGGGCATCCATGTATCACCCTTCGGAGGCCTTTGCATGGAATCATAACATAACCTGGCTGGATCCTTGTGTATTGATTGGGGTACGGTGGAGTAGAAGTAGACATGTGAATAATCCCCAAGTAGTATCTTATAAGAATCTCTTCTATAGTGTCTTATCAGAATCTCCTATGCCATTTACATGTCTATATTGTACTCTGACTCACTAGCCACTATTAGTTCTCTATGTATAGTAGATATTTATTACAGTTATCTCTCTGTTTACATACTGCATTTCTTTCAGTACCTGTATCTTACTTTACTGCATGATTATATTTTCTAACCTGCTATGATCTGTTGAGATGTACTGTGCTCGCTCCTGTCCTGACTGGACCTGTTGATAAATTTTACAGATGGCCTGGGATTGCCTGCTAGCCTAGAGGAGACACAGTAGAGGTTGTTTAGATTGTTATTTCATTTTGTCTGGAGTTGTATTTACTTTGTGGATTACTGTATTTGAGTTTTGAGATGTATTTCTGGGTTTATGTATCTTAGACACTTAGACTTCTATCTCCTGTATCTCTTTTAGATTTCATGTTTTATCTATCTCTATCATGCTCTACCTTAGATATGATTGAGACTGTATCTGCTATGTCACCCCCATTCGGAAAGTATAAACTGCTTAGCATTATATTGTTAGATGATGTGACCTAGGACAGCCTTCTACCGCCGATACTGCGGCGTAGGCTGGGCATTGTTACGTTCTCGTACCCTAACAGTGGGTGCGGGTCGCGACACATTTTTAGTGGTGGCCCATGCAGGTCAAGTTTGTGTAGTGGTATTCGAACTAGAGTACCACTACAGCCTGCAGTAGGATTAGGATATTTTGAAGGTACTCAATCACAGTTAGGATCCCTTGAGAGATTCCTGGACGACCCTCGGGAATCTTATTTTAACTTCGATTTGAAAATTCTTCTTTCCTTGATTTGAATTATATTTACTTTCTGTTGTTGAATTTGATTTTGATGGATTATGGTTGAACTTGAGTTTGTATTTATTGATTTTGATGGATGATTGTTGAATTTTGAATCTTGATGATAGCTGTTGCGTCCGAGTTTGTATTTTGATGGATTTTTGTTCATTTTTGAATTTTGATGTCCGTTGATAAATTTGATTTAATTTTTGGGTATTCATTATTGATTTAATTTAATTTTTGTCAAGATGAAATTATATGGGCTAGGTCATCTAAGTTATGGAAATCTAGTCTTCTACGGTCACATTAGTCATCATGGTGAGGACATATAGTCTGATTTTGGATATATTCTCGGGTGTGGGAATTTAAGGTTTTCGCAGCCAAGCTAGCGGCATCGCGAAAATGTTAAATACCAAGATTCTAGAGGTATGTGAATAAGTCAAGGACTCTGTGATTATCGTAGCCTTGCTTACTAGTATGACGAGGATTTAGAGTACCATGATTTTAGATAGACGCATATGATTATCAGATTGTATCTTAAATATTTTCGATATTTTATCTACTTTTGTTGCAGTCCTTCAAAAAGAAAAAAAATTATTATTTGATTTGTCTTATTTTGCTTCTCATTTTTTTTACTTAGGATGTAGCTTTAGCTATTTTTATTGGCCTTATGTAACTTCTTGCTATGAGTTTTTCATAATACAATGAATCGATAATTTTGCTAAAGGCCTCATGTTGGATTGATATTTTAGCTCTGGGTTTCAAAATTGTTCCTTCTTTTAAACCGATAAGCAGGACAGGTTCTAATACCATATTTTCCCTGCCAATATTTTTATTTCCATCATTCTTGTCTTATAAAACTGTCTTGATTTCGTCAATCACCTGCTTTGCAATATTGGTAGGAATCTAACGTTGGTCTTGGTATAGAATTTGATTTTATTTGGGACATGAGAATATAAATATAGTAGACATAGACATTTTTGTCTGATACATATGCATGCTACACTTTGATTTCCACCTATTTGAATACATATTAATATGTCGTTAATGTTTAAATTTTCAAAACCCCAATATTACCGATTCTCTGCTTTTCCTAGCTTAACTCGTAATTTGAATATAAAATTTCATGATAATAGTTTTATTTATATCACTGCACATGTAGGTTATACATAGGGTTTCAATTCAAAAAAAAAATTTGGTTGAATTTTGTGATGAATTTGTCAAATCTGAGACTGTGTGCATATTAACCCTTAATACGGGTTCCAAATGTTAGTTCAATTTGTTGTTTTCTTTTTTTATGTAATATTTAGAGCTGTGTACATTGTTGTATGTAGGGATATAATATTAGGCTTTATATTCTTACATGTTAGGTTGTGATAAACATTGAGTTGGTTTGATGTTCAAATTCTCCAAAATCCTGAAAACTGAATACATGTTAACATTTTTTCATTGATTTCAAATGTTTAGTTCAATTTCAAATTTAACATGTAATATTGAACTGTATGCGTAGATAAATGTATGGATGGTATGTTAGGGTTTCATTTCTATCATGTTAGGATGTATTGGGAGCATTGAGATTAGTTGTGATGTTTCAAACTCCTAAATTTTGAAATTGCATTATGTTAATATTGTACTGGTTTAAATGTTAGCTTATTTTCAGATTTTGTATGTAAATGCTGAACTAAAACTGGATTTAACCTTTCAATACTAAGCTATAACCCTGTACAAGGACACACACACCCTAACTTAGTATACCTTGTCATGTAACCTAACCTTTCCTCTCTATGTTATGATCATATACCTGTATAGATATATAGAGTTTATGCATACATGTTATAATGTATATAGATACATAACTAAATCTCTACCTCTTTATAGATATATATGGTTAGCCATGCATGTTATGAGTAAATAGGTTGTGTGTGTAGATTGTTTAACCAATATGCCATGAGTAGTGTAACTGGATAGCTATTATTTGAAGCCCAAATCCTCATATACAATTTTATGTATATTTCACATACACACATGCCTACTATCTAACCATATGAACCTGTTCACATACACCCATACACACACAAACCACATAACATTACATAATGCTAAGTTTTCCCTCTCTAACGCTCTCTCTCTCTCTATATATATTGTGATTGGATTTCAACGTAATCGACTTTCGTTAATTAAACTTGTGATTTTGATTTTCTTGGGATAGTACCCCTTTTAGATAATTGGTAGTTACCTCTATTTTATTTTTGATAAGTACCAATTTTCATATAGGATGGTAGACCGCCTTACAGTTTGATGATTTGTTATTTCTGTAACTTTTCTAGTTTAGCACCCTGGATTGCTTGTGTGTTTTGATACCAAGTTGACCGTTTTGGTTAGCATGACTAGTATACCTAGATGAGACTTTTACTACCCACCGTATGCCATGACCCTGTATGTCGTTCTTTTTTTTGATGATAGATTTGTTTAAGTTCTGGGACCTTGATTGTGGGGGTTTGACCTATAAGGAGTGAACAATTTTAATTTCGAGACAAAATTTTTATAAGGTGGGTAGGATGTGAGCACCCTGAATTTCGGGTTAATTTTTTATATTATTTTTATTTAATTTTCTGCTTGATTGGTTTTGATAAATAATTTATTCTGTTATTTTTACTTAAGTGTGCTTTTCCATGCCATTGATATTTGTGTCAGGGATGTTCAACTCTGGAAATCTTCTTCACGAGTTTTGGAGTGGACATGATTACCTTCATGACGGTATATAGTATCCCACTCAAACTTGTTCCCTTGTGCTCTTTTTGCTTTGCAGAACTCGGTCGAATTAGACTATTTGATTATTAACTAATTTTTCCACTCTTTTCCTTGATCATTATTAGCACGTTACCGTGACTATTATTTGGGAGCGCAAGACTAGTTTTCTTGAAACCAACTTCTCATGCATGATCTACTCGAGACGCTCTTCACCCATGACCTTCGTGTCCCACTCAGACACGCCATTTTGTGCTCCATTTGCTTCACACAACTTTCCTGACACGTGATCCGATTTTATTTCACCCCACGTGTCACATTCATTTTCCAACTTGATTTCTGGGTACCCTGTCGACCAAAACCTATCAGCCCTAATTATGAACATGGCCTACATTGAGCCTACTACCCGCATGCCACTTTGTCCCATTTATTGGAATCTCCATGTGCTACTTATTTACTCATGATCATCAACACCTAATTTTAATTCGATTATTGCATGATGTCTGATTTTGACCCAATCCGGCTCCACCGAGTCCAGCCCAGCTCCATGTTACTCTCCATCATAACACCCTCATATTTTCTTGCCTAAAAATAAGTACTTATTTTACCTATTTTTAATATTTAATGGAAAATTTTATTGATTTTAATCCATTGCAATGACCCAATTTTTAGCCAATTAATTCCTAGCCATTGATTTCCCTCATTTAATCCTCACCATCAATTCCCTACATTCACTTTTCCCCAAACCCTCTATCATTAGGCCGGCCCTAACTTTAATAAGAGAACAACTTTTTCTCTCTCTTTCCCTCTCACGGTATTATTATTATCTATTTCTCTCTCTCACTTGTATTCTCTCTCCACACAAAAAAAATAATACAACCACAACAGCAGCAACTACAGCCCGACACTCTCCTCACTCCCCTGGCCGAGCCCAACCACCCCCTCCTGGCCGAGCTCGGCCGGCCACCGCCGTCGACCACTCCTCCTCCATCTCCTCCTTCCTTCTTCATATCACCCACACTCCGACCAACACAGTGCAACCCGAGCCACCACCTCCCCCATGTCCGCCATGGCCGCTACCACCCACAACCACTCGAGCCATCACCACCACCTCCTCCGCCATCACCACCACGCGCCACCGCCATGTTCGCCGCGCCGCCCCGTGCGCCGCCGCGCACGCCACAGCAGCACAGCGGCAGCAGCACGACGCCAAGCCGCGCGCACGCTGGCCGCGTTGGCCGTGCCGCCGTCGACCGTCGTGCCACGGCGAACCCCTCCGTGGGTAAGCCCCCCCCTCCGACGAACTCAGGAGGACAGTCCCTGACGGCCACCGTCCTCCGGGATGCGCTGTCGAGACGATTCGTGGCGTTTCGCACGAAGTTCCGTCGAGACGCACGCGGAATCAAGTTCGTTTTGGCGCCCCATCGCAGCGAGTTCGTGTGCGTTTTCCTAGAAATCCGACCATTGGATCGGCAATTTCTTTGCTCCGTCACAATCTCGGTATATCCACCTTCACTCCTGTCAATTTTCGTCCGTTGATTTTATCGTTTGATACATCAAAACCGGCCACCAAGTTGACCGTTTAAATTGTATTAATTTTGGACAGTTTCCCGGGGTCAACTTCGTCAGCTTGTATCTCCTCCATCGTAGCTCCTCTTGGCGTGCTACCAGTTCCTGTGCGAAGCTGGTATAACCCTCTTACTACCCCTCCAGTTTCGTTTCATTGTGAGCTTGTTTGATTGGTTGAATTCGACGCCAAAGTTGGCCGTCCGAATTCGTAATTTCCAACTTATAAAATTCTATTTTTGAACACGGGACTCCAGATTTTATTTCTGACACCAACATTAGACTCGTGGCATCGTTCTGGCTTATTTTCATATAAAATTTTTTAGATTTAGAGAACGTGGGTCCTGGCACGTTTTTCGGTGCAAAGTGAGTCCCACATTCTGGGTCAACGGGACTTTTTGACGCTGGCTCATCGAAATCCAATTCCGGATATACCGTTGAGTTCGTATCGTCATTCTGGACTCGTTGACATATAATTTGCTAGGTTTTGGTGGACATTGGATCCGGCACGTATTTCGGTGTAAGTCGGATACCAATATCCGGGTCAACAGGTCAAATTGAGATCGGCTCATCGGAATCCAATTCCGGATATATCATTGAGTTCATATCGTCATTCTGGACTCATTGACATGTAGTTTGCTGAGTTTTGAGAACATTGGCTCCGGCACGCATTTTCGTGCAAACCGGAATTCCAAGTTCTGGTCAACGGGCCAAATTAAGATCGGGTCAACGGAATCCAATTTTGGAGATACTGTTGGGTACGTATCATCATTTTGGTTTCGTGGACATATAATTTGTTATATTTTATAGACTTGTTTTCTTGCACGTTTTTCGGTACAAAACGGCTCCGACACGGACACCGTTTTGACCCGAAATTACCTTTTTGCCCTTGTGTCCAAATTGGACCGATGGGTAGGCTATCCTAGCTAATTTGACCATTCTTGACACGTTGGCGATGTTTATTTCATCGTCCGACAATGTTTGTTGATAATTTCTCTGAGTTTAACCTTTTTATAATTATTAATAATTAATTCTTATAATGTTCGTATTTCGGGATTAGTACAACAAAACTGAGATCAGTCAATTCCAGTGATCTCACATCGCTGAAATTGACAAGTTGGACACGTGGATCACTATAATAAGATTATCAACTTTACCGTTGATCATCTCATCTCGATTTACGTGTTATAAGTTTTGACGTACCAATAACGAAGTGCACTTTATATCTTTAATAATTAGACTAGAATTGACCCTGTTTGACCAGAGTTGACCAGTTGACCCAAAGTCAACTGTAAGTCAACACTTGACCTAGTTTGACTAGATTATTGGCCGGAGTTGACCTAGAGTTGTTTTTACTTAGAAGAACCTAGGATAAAATAGACTGTTTGTAGAGTTTCATTTATTACAACTTGAACACCTTGTAACCTGTGTTGCTTTAAATAGGACTCTATGGCTTCAGTTGGACCCCCTATACTTATCAGCTGTTCAGGTTATCAGGCGAGTACATTCTCTGATCATTTCATATCCTGCTTAGAATTATTTCCTGTATTAAATTACTTTACTTGTATTGTCACGTTGGTCACACAGATTGGTACTATATGGATCCTTTCTTGAGATGTTATCCTTAGGGAGGATCGGGTATTTCATGTTCTGTGCGTTTTACTTACATGGCGTATCACTATGCTTCACTGGTTCTTTGATCACTTGCGACATATACTCTTATGATCGCAGAGTCTCCTAGAATCTCTTATCCCATTTACTGGGTATCCTGGAATCTCCTAGAATCACCCATTTATGGGCATCCATGTATCACCCTTCGGGGGCCTTTGCATGGAATCATAACATAACCTGGTTGGATCCTTGTGTATTGATTGGGGGTATGGGGGAGTAGAAGTAGACATGTGAATAATACCCAAGTAGTATCTTATCAGAATATCTTCCATAGTGTCTTATCAGAATCTCATATGCCATTTACATGTCTATATTGTACTCTGACTCACTAGCCACTGTTAGTTCTCTATGTATAGTAGATATTTCTATTACAGTTCTCATTCTGTTTACATACTGCATTTCTTTCAGTACCTGTATCTTACTTTACTGCATGATTATATTTTCTAACCTGCTATGATCTGTTGAGATGTACTGTACTCGCTCCTGTCCTGACTGGACCTGTTGATAAATTTTATAGATGGCCTGGGATTACCTGCTAGCCTAGAGGAGACACAGTAGAGGTTGTTTAGATAGTTGTTTCATTTTGTCTGGAGTTGTATTTACTTTGTGGATTACTGTATTTGAGTTTTGAGATGTATTTTTGGGTTTATGTATCTTAGACACTTAGACTTCTATCTCCTGTATCTCTTTTGAATTTCATGTTTTATCTATCTTTATCATGCTCTACCTTAGATGTGATTGAGACTGTATCTTCTATGTCACCCCCATTCGGGGAGTATAAACTGCTTAGCATTATATTGTTAGATGATGTGACCTAGGACAGCGTTCTACCGCCGACACTGCGGCGTAGGCTGGGCGTTGTTACGTTCTCGTAGCCTAATAGTGGGTGCGGGTTGTGACACGTTTTTAGTGGTAGCCCATGCAGGTCGAGTTTGTGTAGTAGTATTCGAACTAGAGTACCACTACAGCCTGCAGTAGGATTATGATATATTTTGAAGGTACTCAATCACAGTTAGGATCCCTTGAGAGATTCTTGGGACGACCCTCGAGAATCTTATTTTAACTTCGATTTAAAAATTCTTCTTTTCTTGATTTGATTTATCTTTACTTTCTGTTGTTGAATTTGATTTTGATGGATTATGGTTGAACTTGAGTTTGTATTTATTGATTTTGATGGATGATTGTTGAATTTTGAATCTTGATGATAGCTGTTGTGTCCGAGTTTGTATTTTGATGGATTTTTGTTCATTTTTGAATTTTGATGTTCGTTGATAAATTTGATTTGATTTTTGGGTATTCATTGTTGATTTAATTTAATTTTTGTCAAGATGAAATTATATGGGCTAGGTCATCTAAGTTATGGAAATCGAGTCTTCTACGGTCACATTAGTCGGCATGGTGAGGACATATAGTCTGATTTTGGATATATTTCTCGGGTGTGAAAATTTAAGGTTTTCGCAGCCAAGCTAGCGGCATCGCAAAAATGTTAAATACCATGATTCTAGAGGTATGTGCATAAGTCAAGGACTCTGTGATTATCGTAGCCTTGCTTACTAGTATGACGAGGATTTAGAGTACCATGATTTTGGATAGACGCATATGATTATCAGATTGTACCTTAAATATTTTCGAACATGTTTTCTCTACTTTTGTTGCAGTCCTTCAAAAAGAAAAAAAAATATTATTTGATTTGTCTTGTTTTGTTTCTCATTTTTTTTTTTTACTTAGGATGTAGCTTTAGCTATTTTTATAAACCTTGTGTAACTTCTTGCTATGAGTTTTTCATAATACAATGAATCGATGATTTTGCTAAAGGCCTCATGTTGGATTGATATTTTAGCTCTGGGTTTCAAAATGGTTCCTTCTTTTAAACAGATAAGCAGGACAGATTCTAATACCATTTTTTCCCTGCCAATATTTTTATTTCCATCATTCTTGTCTTATAAAACTGTTTTGATTTCGTCAATCACCTGCTTTGTAATATTGGTAGGAATCTAATGTTGGTCTTGGTATAGAATTTGATTTTATTTGGGACATGAGAATCTAGATATAGTGGACACAGACATTTTTGCTTGATACATATGCATGCTATACTTTGATTTCCCCCTATTTGAATACATATTAATATGTCGTTAATGTTTAAATTTTTAAAACCCCAATATTATCGATTCTCTGCTTTTTCTAGCTTAACTCGTAATTTAAATATAAAATTTCATGATAATAGTTTTATTTATATCACTACACATGTATGTTATACATAGGGTTTCAATTCAAAAAAAAATTTGGTTGAATTTTGTGTTGAATTTGTCAAATCTGAGACTGTGTGCATATTAACCCTTAATACGGGTTCCAAATGTTAGTTCAATTTGTTGTTTTATTTTTTTATGTAATATTTAGAGCTGTGTACATTGTTGTATGTAGGGATATAATATTAGGCTTCATATTCTTACATGTTAGGTTGTGATAAACATTAAGTTGGTTTTGATGTTCAAATTCTCCAAAATCCTGAAAACTGAATACATGTTAACATTTTTTTATTGATTTCAAATGTTTAGTTCAATTTCAGATTTAACATTAAATATTAAACTGTATGCGTAGATAAATGTATGGATAGTATGTAAGGGTTTCATTTCTATCATGTTAGGATGTATTGGGAGCATTGAGATTAGTTGTGATATTTCAAACTCCTAAATTTTGAAATTGCATTATGTTAATATTGCACTGGTTTAAATGTTAGCTTATTTTCAGATTTTGTATGTAAATGTTGAACTAAAACTGGATTTAACCTTTTAATACTAAGCTATAACCCTATTCAAGGACACACACACCCTAACTTAGTATACCCTGTCATGTAACCTAACCTTTCCTCTCTATGTTCTGATCATATACTTGTATAGATATATAGAGTTTATGCATACATGTTATAATGTATATAGATACATAACTAAATCTCTACCTCTTTATAGATATATATGGTTAGCAATGCATGTTATGAGTAAATAGGTTGTGTGTTGTAGATTGTTTAACCAATATGCCATGAGTAGTGTAACTGGATAGCTATTATTTGAAGCCTAAATCCTCATATACAATTTCATGTATATTTCACATACACACATGCCTACTATCTAACCATATGAACCTGTTCACATACACCCATACACACACGAACCACATAACATTACATAATGCTAAGTTTTCCCTCTCTAACGCTCCATCTCTATATATATATTGTGATTGGATTTCAACGTAATCGACTTTCGTTAATTAAACTTGTGATTTTGATTTTCTTGGGATAGTACCCCTTTTAGATAATTGGTAGTTACCTCTATTTTATTTTTGATAAGTACCAGTTTTCATATACGATGGTAGACCGCCTTACAGTTCGATGATTTGTTATTTCTGTAACTTTTCTATTTTAGCACCCTGGATTGCTTGTGTGTTTTTATACCAAGTTGACCGTTTTGGTTAGCATGACTAGTATACCTAGATGAGACTTTCACTACCACCGTATGCCATGACCCTGTATGTCGTTCTTTTTTTTTGATGGTATGATTTGTTTAAGTTCTGGGACCTTGATTGTGGGGGTTTGACCTAGAAGGAGTATGAACAATTTTAATTTCGAGGACGAAATTTTTATAAGGTGGGTAGGATGTGAGCACCCTGAATTTCTGGTTGATTTTTTTATTATTATTTTTATTTAATTTTTTGCTTGATTGGTTTCGATAAATAATTTATTCTGTTATTTTTTCTTAAGTGTGCTTTTTCATGGCTTTGATATTTGGAGTGTCAGGGATGTTCAACTCTGGAAATCTTCTTCACGAGTTTTGGAGTGGACAGGATTACCTTCATGACGGTATATAGTGTCCCACTCAAACTTGTTCCCTTGTGCTCTTTTTGCTTCGCAGAACTTCGGGTCGAATTAGACCATTTGATTATTAATTAATTTTCCCACTCTTTTCTTTGATCATTATTAGCACTTTACCGTGACTTTTAATTTGAGAGCACAAGACCAGTCAGTTTCTTGAAACCAACTTCTCATGCATGATCTTCTCGAGACGCTCTTCACCTATGACCTTCGTGTCCCACTCAGACATGCCATTTTGTGCTCTATTTGCTTCACACAACTTTTCTGACACGTGACCCGATTTTATTTCACTCCACGGTGTCACATTCATTTTCCAACTTGATTTGTGGGTACCCTGTCGACCAAAACCTGTCAGCCCCAATTATAGACATGGCCCACATTGAGCCTACTACCCGCATGCCACTTGTGTCCTATTTATTGGAATCCCCATGTGCTACTTGTTTACTCATGATCATCAACACCTAATTTTAATTCGATTATTGTATGATGTCTGATTTTGACCCAATCCGGCTCCACCGAGTCCAGCCCAGCTCCATGTTACTCTCCATCATAACACACTCATATTTTCTTGCCCAAAAATATCAAGTACTCATTTTACCTATTTTTAATATTTAATGGAAAATTTCTATTGATTTTAATCCATTGGAATGACCCAATTTTTAGTCTATTAATTCCTAGCCATTGATTTCCCTCATTTAATCCTCACCATCAATTTCCCTACATTCACTTTTCCCCACACCCCCTCTCATTAGGCCGGCCCTAACATTAATAAGAGAACAAATTTTTCTCTCTCTCTCTCTCTCACAGTATTATTATCATCTCTTTCTCTCTCTCACTTGTATTCTCTCTCCACCCAAAAAACATTACAACCACAACAATAGCAACTACAGTCCGACACTCTCCTCACTCCCCAGGCCGAGCCCGACCACCCCCTCCTGGCCGAGCTCGGCCGGCCATCACCGTCGACCACTCCTCCTCCATCTCCTCCTTCCTTCTTCATATCACCCACACTCTGACCAACACAGTGCAACCCGAGCCACCACCTCCCCCATGTCCACCATGGCACCACCTCCTCCGCTATCACCACCACGCGCCGCCGCCGCGTTCGCCGCACCGCCACGCGCGCCGTCGTACGCGCCACAGCAACACAGCGGCAGGAGGACGACGCCAGGCCGCGCGCGCGCTGGCCGCGTTGGCCACGTCTCCGCCGACCGTCGTGCCCCGGCGACCCCCTCCGTGGGTAGCCCTTCCTCCGGCGAACTCAGGCGGACAATCCCCTGATGGCCACCGTCCTCCGGGATGCGCCGTCGAGACGATTCGTGCGTTTCGCACGAAGTTCCGTCGTGACGCACACGGAATCAAGTTCATTTTGGCGCCCCGTCGCAGCGACTTCGCACATATTTTCCCGGAAATCCGACCGTTGGATCGGCGATTTCTTCGCTACGTCACAATCTCGGTATATCCACCTTCACTCCTGTCAATTTTCGTCCGTTGATTTTATCGTTTGATACATCAAAACCGGCCACCAAGTTGACCGTTTAAATTGTATTAATTTTGGACAGTTTTGCGGGGTCAACTTCGTCAGCTTGTATCTCCTCCACCGCAGCTCCTCTTTGCGTGCTACCTGTCCCTGTGCGAAGCTGGTATAACCCTCTTACTACCCCCTCCAGTTTCGTTTCATTGTGAGCTTGTTTGATTGGTTGAATTCGACGCCAAAGTTGGCCGTCCGAATTCGTAATTTTCAACTTGTAAAATTCCATTTTTGAACACGGGACTCCAGATTTCATTTCTGACACCAACATTAGACTCGTGGCATCGTTCTGGCATGTTTTCATATAAAATTTGTTAGATTTGGAGAACGTGGGCCCTGGCACGTTTTTCGGTGCAAAGTGAGTCCCACATTCTGGGTCAACGGGACTTTTTGACGCCGGCTCATCGGAATCCAATTCCGGATATACCGTTGAGTTCGTATCGTCATTCTGGACTCGTTGACATATAATTTGCTAGGTTTTGGTGGACACTGGATCTGGCACGTATTTCGGTGCAAATCGGATACCAATATCCGGGTCAACATGTCAAATTGAGATCGGCTCATCGGAATCCAATTCCGGATATACCGTTGAGTTCGTATCGTCATTCTGGACTCGTTGACATGTAGTTTGCTGAGTTTTGAGAACATTGGCTCCGGTACGCATTTTCGTGCAAACCGGAATTCCAAGTTCTGGTCAACGGGCCAAATTGAGATCGGGTCAACGAAATCCAATTTTGGAGATACCGTTGGATTCGTATCATCATTCTGGTTTCGTGGACATATAATTTGTTATATTTTATAGGCTTGTTTTCTTGCACATTTTTCGGTGCAAAACGGCTCCGACACGGACACCGTTTTGACCCGAAATTATCTTTTTGCCCTTGTGTCCAAATTGAACCGATGGGTAGGCTATCCTAGCTAATTTGACCATTCTTGACAAGTTGGCAATGTTTATTTCATCGTCCAACAATGTTTGTTGATAATTTCTCTGAGTTTAACCTTTTATAATTAATTAATAATTAATTCTTATAATGTTCGTATTTCGGGATTAGTACAACAAAACTGAGATCAGTCAATTCCAGTGATCTCACATCGCTGAAATTGACAAGTTGGACATGTGGATCACTATAATAAGATTATCAACTTTACCGTTGATCATCTCATCTCGATTTGCGTGTCGTAAGTTTTGACGTACCAATAACGAAGTGCACTTTATATCTTTAATAATTAGACTAGAATTGACCCTGTTTGACCAGAGTTGACCAGTTGACCCAAAGTCAACTATAAGTCAACACTTGACCTAGTTTGATTAGATTATTGGCCGGAGTTGACCTAGAGTTGTTTTTACTTAGAAGAACCTAGGATAAAATAGACTGTTTGTAGAGTTTCATTTATTACAACTTGAACACCTTGTAACCTGTGTTGCTTTAAATAGGACTCTGTGGCTTCAGTTGGACCCCCTATACTTATCAGCTGTTCAGGTTATCAGGCGAGTACATTTTTTGATCATTTCATATCCTGCTTAGAATTATTTTTTGTATTAAATTACTTTACTTGTACTGTCACGTTGGTCACACAGATTGGTACTATATGGATCCCTTCTTGAGATATTATCCTTAGGGAGCATCGGGTATTTCATGTTCTGTGCGTTTCACTTACATGGCGTATCACTATGCTTTACTGGTTCTTTGATCACTTGCGACATATACTCTTATGATCGCAGAGTCTCCTAGAATCTCTTATCCCATTTACTGGGCATCCTGGAATCTCCTAGAATCACCCATTTATGGGCATCCATGTATCACCCTTCGGGGGCCTTTGCATGGAATCATAACATAACCTGGCTGGATCCTTGTGTATTGATTGGGGGTACGGGGGAGTAGAAGTAGACATTTGAATAATACCCAAGTAGTATCTTATCAGAATCTCTTCTATAGTGTCTTATCAGAATCTCCTATGCCATTTACATGTCTATATTGTACTCTGACTCACTAGCCACTGTTAGTTCTCTATGTATAGTAGATATTTCTATTACAGTTCTCTCTCTATTTACATACTGCATTTCTTTTAGTACATGTATCTTACTTTACTGCATGATTATATTTTCTAACCTGCTATGATCTGTTGAGATGTACTGTACTCGCTCCTGTCCTGACTGGACCTGTTGATAAATTTTACAGATGGCCTGTGATTGCCTGCTAGCCTAGAGGAGACACAGTAGAGGTTGTTTAGATAGTTATTTTATTTTGTCTGGAGTTCTATTTACTTTGTGGATTACTGTATTTGAGTTTTGAGATATATTTCTGGGTTTATGTATCTTAGACACTTAGACTTCTATCTCCTGTATCTCTTTTGGATTTCATGTTTTATCTATCTTTATCATGCTCTACCTTAGATGTGATTGAGACTGTATCTGCTATGTCACCCCCATTCGGGGAGTATAAACTGCTAAGCATTATATTGTTAGATGATGTGACCTAGGACAGCGTTCTACCGCCGACACTGCGGCATAGGCTGGACGTTTTTACGTTCTCGTACCCTAGCAGTGGGTGTGGGTCGTGACAAGAGATTCCAGTAGCACCAGCAGCAGGCACGAGGTGGACAGCAGGGACGAGCTTTCGCCATGGCAGCTGAGGATGCAGAGGCCATCGGAGAGCTGATTGCAGGTTCGGTTCTTCTCGACACCCTTCCAGCATTTGCACTCTTTGATTCCGGGGCTTTCCACAGCTTTGTGTCAGTATCGTATGCTATTAGACACAGTCTGGTTTCTGAACCATTGCCTAGGACCTGCAAGATCATGACCGGGGGTGGGGTCATCCTCGTGAGTGATGTTTGCAGAGGGCGGAGTGTAGAACCCTAGAGGGGGGGGTGAATAGGGTAATTAAAAAATAACTACAACAATTGATGCAATAAAGACAATTGAAAGTAAAGAGTAGAAAGATCAAACGCAAGGATGTATCCTGGTATCCTCTTTTGAGGCAGTCCAGTCCCGGAACTCTCTACGGCTTTAATCCACTATTTAACCAAATAGTACACACGAGTTTGGATCCGAAGAACTCGCCAACTTCAACACGAGTTTGGATCCGAAGACTTGCCAACTTCTACACACGAGTTTTCTTACGAAGGCTCGCCAACTTCAAACAAAAGAGAATGAGAACTTGTTGATCTTCTAACACGTGAAGATCGAAATGTACAACTCTTTAATACTCTAGCACTTTGGGAGAGGATGACAATGAAAAGCTTGGAAGAGTATTAATGGTGGAGCTCTTGGTTGTTGGAAAATTTATGGAAGAGTTGGTAAAGAAGCTCAAGAGAGAGAGAGCATTCTTTTATAAGAGAACCAAGAGTTGGTGGCATTTAATGCTCTGTATACAGACAGACCGGCATGCCGTCGGTATGCAGCGGCATACCGTCGGTATACCGTCCAAATAGTAACGGTCATATTAATGACCGTTTGAGAGCATTAAATACGGCCATTAATGCTAGTCAGAGCAATTCAAAAACCAAATATTTGAAACTCGGTATACCGCTGGTATGCCGGAGCATGCCGCCGGTATGCCGATAATTTGTCACAGCAAGTTTTGACTTGCTAAAAACGGTATACCGCCGGTATGCCGGAGCATGCCGTCGGTATGCCGACAACTTGTCACAGCAACTTTTGGGTTGCTAAAAACGGTATACCGTCGGTATGCCGGGGCATGCCGTCGGTATGCCGACAATTTGTCACAGCAACTTTCTGGATGCCAAAAACGGTATACCGCCGGTATGCCGAAGCATACCGCCGGTATGCCGTTCTGTAGCTATTTGATTTTGACTTTGTTCTTTTTACTGTCATCCGTCCTTAGGTGTTTACAGATATACCTAGACTAGTACAGACTCGAAGACTCTAGGCAGGAAGACACCGTCTTATGCAGGGAACGCCGGTAACTGCTCCAGTCTTCAAAGTAAAAGAGATTGCGCTTGAACGGAAGAACTCCATGTAGTCGATCTTCTAAGAATATTTGAATCTAAAGAACAGAAGACTAAACTACGAAGATGCTGTTAATTAATCAAAATAAAATGTGCCAACAAACTCCCCCATTTTGATAATTGACTAAAGAGAGAGATAGCATCTTCAGGGAGTAGCTCCCCCGTAGGTAGACAGCTCCTCCTCAATACGATTTCTCCCCCTTTGTCACTTAGTCAAAGATGGGGATAACAAAAGAAAATGTGTATAATGAAAATGACACGAGTATATAAAGAGAAGCATGCATTAATATATTGAAGTAAAAAGTGAATACATGCTTGACCCATACATATCATAGTGAAAATATAAAAGACTCTCCACAACGAGAGCCGGACACGAGAGATAACCATAGATAAAGTCCCCGAAGGACTGCAAACAACCAGTACCAACCACACACCGGTTCCCGAAGGACCACAAAAGACAACATAAAAACAAACACATAAAAACTAAGACACGCATGAGACGAGACCATCACCCAAAAGGGAATCCATCCCTACTCATCAGCCGGATCGTCATCATCACCCTGAGCTTGCTGGAAGGCGCCAAAAGGTTCAATGCTGTCAGGGTACATAAACCCATAGACATTGGGATCAGAGCAGCGCGGGGCCGCGTACATGGGATCCTGAAGATTAAGATCCAGAAAAGCATCACGGTCTTGAAGAGTGCGCTGAATAAAGTACCCCTGATCGTGGAAACGAGACTGGATCAGGGCGCCAAGTCCACGAGTGTGGGCCCGTATCTGCTCCTCTGCCTGGGCCATACGTATATCAAAGTGCTGCTGAGTGAGCGGCATATAACGGCCCGAAGCAGGAGGGGTAGATGTGGGAGCAGCAGGAGTGGATGCCGGAGACAGCAAGATATGAGGGGACGCCATCCGAAGAGCAGAGAGATAGGTCAACTTGTTTGGCTTCCAGAATGAGAGTAATGAGGGAGCCGTAGTAGAGGTTTTGCTTTTCCGAAGGCATGACACGCCGAAAGAGCAGAAGAAGAGTCTTCGGGAAGGAGAAGGGCTTCCGGGCATAGAGATAATACATGCAGACGAGGGCATCACCGGTGATGGCGTCGTAGTTCCCGCCCTTAGAAAATAGTGTGTGACATACTATCCGGTGGAGCTCATAGTAGAATGGCTCCAACTGTACAGAGAGGGCCGGGATGGCCGGAGGGTTGGGACCCTTACAGATGATACGGCAGAACTCGTCGAAGGGCGACGCCGCCGAGGAGTTGAGAGCACCCAAGGATGGCAACGGTTCCCCCTTGTCCGAGATGCCGAGGATGGTCCCGATCTCCCGAGAAGTGAGACGGAAGTGATGGTCATTGACCATAGACTGAATGGCGGGGTGATCGTCGTCCCCGATCAAGTTGCAATAGAAAAGTCGGACAACAGCGGGGTAGACGGGTATTTGGCGCCGAAGTAGAGAGGAGAGCCCGGCATCGTCAAACAAGGGGACGTGACCGGGAAAGAGGTTCCAGTTGATCGCCCGTCCCTTGAACACGTTATGATGGACGAAGTGCTGGAACCAAAGCTCAGCCGCCAGAGAGTTGGAGAAGATGCGTTGGTCATAGTCGGTAGGTAGCGCCACCGGAACGAAGGGGTTGAACATAGAGGAGGAGGAGGATCGGGGGCGCTTACGGTTTGCCATGAGGAGAGAAAAGAGTGTTTAAGTGGAAGGAGGAGGAGTAGAAGAAGTGATGGAAAAAGGAGGATTTTAAAGAGGAGGAGGAAGATGAAGAGATGATTTTGAAAGGGGAGGAGGGTGGGAACGGTTGTAGAGGAGGAGTAAAGAGGGGAGATGAAAAGGTGATGGGTTTGAATTAATGAGAGTGGAGTAAAAAGAGGAGAGAAAGGGGGAAAGTGATTTGAAGAGTAATAAATAGGATGGGAGTTGAGGAGATGGGTAGTTATGAGGGATGGGATGGATGAGAGGGAATAAAGGTAGGATAAAAAGAATAAAGGAAGTAGAGAAGAAATGTGGGCCCGGATCCTGATATGATATCCTGTCCGCCTCCATCCGGCATACCGGCGGTATGCCGACGTGTACCGACGGTATGCCGAGTTTCAAAACAGAACCTAATTCTGAATCGAAAAACGGCATACCGCCGGTATACTGCTGTATACCGTCGGTGTGCCGGCCGAGAAGGATTATGGATCAAAAGATAAAATACTTAATTCACGGTAAAGGAAGGTGAAGCAATCTTCCGGGAGCAGTTTTGTGAAAATATCGGCTAATTGATAGGTAGTATCAATAAATTCAAGACGAATATCTCCTTTTTGTTGATGGTCACGAAGAAAGTGGTGTCTAATTTCAATGTGCTTCGTGCGTGAGTGACAATTCGGGTTTTTCGTGAGATTGATAGAGCTAGTATTATCACATTTAATAGGGGTGCATGAATGAGAAATACCATAATCTAAAAGTGTTTGTGACATCCAAAGAATTTGTGCACAACAACAACCAGCCGCAATATATTCTGCCTCAGTTGTAGAAAGAGCAACAGAATTTTGCTTCTTACTAAACCACGATACCAAAGACTTCCCGAGGAATTGACATGTGCCACTAGTGCTTTTTCGGTCAATCTTGCATCCGACAAAATCCGCATCCGAAAAGCCGTGAAGCTCAAAGGATGAGGATTTCAGATACCAAAGACCCATGTTAATGGTGCCTTTGAGATAACGAAAAATGCGCTTAACGGCACACAAGTGAGATTCCTTTGGATTGGCTTGATATCGTGCACATAAGCAAACACTAAACATGATATCAGGACGGCTAGCAGTTAAATAAAGTAAGCTACCGATCATACCTCTATACTTACGAATGTCGACCGATATGCCATCATCATCATTGTCAAGCTTTGTCGTTGTGGCCATAGGAGTCCTCATTGATTCGGATGAGTCGAGGTCGAAGCGCTTGAGGAGGTCCTTTGTATATTTCGCTTGATTTATGAAGGTTCCTTTGGGTCCTTGTTTGATTTGTAACCCCAAGAAGAAGGATAGTTCACCCATCATACTCATTTCAAACTCTTCCTGCATAACTTTGGCAAATTCTACACAAAGTGTGTTGTTAGTAGAACCAAAAATAATATCATCAACATAAATTTGAACCAATAAGAGAGTCCCATCATGGGATTTAATAAAAAGTGTGGTGTCAACTTTCCCCTTTGAAAAATTGTGAGAAACAAGAAAAGAGCTAAGACGCTCACACCAAGCACGGGGAGCTTGTTTGAGGCCATAAAGGGCTTTATGGAGTTTGAACACGTGATTAGGAAATTGAAAGTCTTCAAATCCGGGAGGTTGTTTAACATAAACTTCCTCCTTAATAATACCATTTAGAAAAGTACTCTTAACATCCATTTGAAATAGCTTAAAGTCATTGAAACAAGCAAAAGCACAAAGCATACGAATGGATTCAAGACGTGCAACCGGAGTATAGGTTTCGTCGTAGTCAATGCCTTCCTCTAGGTTATAGCCTTGAGCAACCAATCGGGCTTTGTTACGAGTCACTAACCCATCTTCATTAAGTTTGTTATGAAACACTCATTTAGTTCCAATAATGGGATGATTGCTAGGTTTTGGGACAAGTTCCCAAACCTTGCTTCGCTCAAATTGATTTAGCTCCTTTTGCATAGCTATCATCCAAAACTCATCAAGAAAAGCATCATTAATATTTTTAGGCTCTATTTAAGAGATAAAAGCCACATTTGCACAAAGATCACGAGTGGCGGATCTTGTGCTAACACTTGAGGAAGGATCCCCAATGATAAGCTCCTTAGGATGATTGGTGACAAATCTCCATTCTTTTGGGAGATCCTTTTGAGGAGGCTCGAGAGGAGGAGACTCTTTTGAAGGGGTCACAACTTCATTGTTAGATGAAGAAGGACGATCCTCAATAGAGGAGTTCTCCAACCCAAATGAGATGTCATCAATGTCCTCGAAAGAGGAGAATGTAGAAGAGTTGAGTTCATTAAAAGAGACATTTATTGACTCTTCGACAACAAGACTTCTTTTGTTGAAAATACGAAAACCTTTACTATGAGTAGAGTATCTAAGGAATATTCCTTCATAGGCTTTTTCTTCAAACTTGCCTAGGTTATCCTTGGTATTCAAAATAAAACAATTGCAACCAAAAACTTTGAAATATTCAATAGAGGGAATTTTGTCAAACCAAAGCTCATAAGGAGTCTTTTTAGAAATAGGTCTAATCAAGACCCTATTAATAACATGACATGTCGTATTAACGGCTACCGCCCAAAAATATTGGGGGAGCTTATATTGGTTTAACATAACCCGGGCCATATCGCCAAGGGTTCTATTTTTTCTCTCCACAACACCATTTTGTTGAGGAGTACGTGGACAAGCAAAATCATGTCCAAAACCATTCTTTTCACAAAATCTTTTGAAATCAACATTATCAAATTCCCCTCCATGATCACTCCTAATTTTGTTGATAGAAAAACCTTTCTCATTTTGAACACGTTTACAAAAAGCAACAAATTCACGAAAAGTATCACTTTTGCAAGCAAAAAAATAACCCAAGTAAATCTCGAAAAATCATCAACTAAAACGAAAGCATAAAGTTTGCCACCAAGGCTAGCTACTCTACTAGGCCCAAAAAGATCCATATGGATAAGTTGAAGGGGTCTAGAAGTACTCACAGAGTTGATTGACTTGAAGGATGACTTGGTCAACTTACTTTTCTCGTATTCTTCACATACCATATCTTTTTTGAAAGGAATACTTGGGAGTCCTCGTACAAGCTTCTTGGAGGTGAGGCGAGAGATGGTATCCATGTTGGCGTGTCCAAGCCTCATGTGCCAAAGCCAACTCTCATCGTTCTTTGCAACTAGGCATCTGTCATTGTTAGTACCTTCAACAAGATAAAGAACATAAATGTTGTTTTCTCTAATGCCTTCATAAACAATAGTTCCATTAGAACTATCGGTAATATAGCATTTGAGTTTAACAAACTTGATATCATAGCCATTATCGGTAAGATGGCTAATACTAAGGAGGTTATGCTTGAGATTAGTAACAAGACATACATTATTAATACAAGGATAAGGAGGAGAACCGAAATTACCATTTCCAATAATATAACCTTTAAGATTGTTACCGAAGGAGACGTGTCCTTCCTTCTTCATCGATAGCGTTGTAAAAAGTGAAGCATCACCGGTCATGTGCCGTGAACAACCGATATCGATAATCCACTTGCTTCTAGCATGAGAAGGATTCGTCACCTATAACAAAAGTTGAAGATGAACATTTTGGTACCCATGATCTTATGGGTCCATGAGTGTTAGTCTTAGTAACCCATTTAAGAACTCTCATGTCAACTTGTTTTCTTGTATAACAAAAATTGGAAGTGTGACCGACCAAACCACAATAATTGCACATCAAAGAAAATTTAGAAGAAGAAGTGTGAGTGTTGTGCATATGTGAGTTTCTAGTGTGAGAAGTTCTACCATGAGTGTTATGATGATAGTAAAATGCATGACATGAGGTGTTCTTCTTAACAAAAGGTCCTTTTCTTGTGTTAGAAAAGGAATTGTGTGTAGTGTTCATGTAAGAGTTATGCCTAGCATTGTGATGAGTGTGGGAGTGTCTTGGAGCATGCATGTGAGTGGTATTCTTATTACCAAAATTCTTACTCCGTGTAAGAAGATCATTATACTTGATAGAAGTGTCATATTCTCTTCTATTAGCATCTTGACATTTGTGCATAGCAAATTCATAAGAGCTTCTCAAGGATAGAATCTCATCATCCCTTTTCTTGAGGGTGTCAAGAGATTCTTGAAACTTGAGTCGCAAAGACTCTATTTCATCCGTGTCAGAAATAGAAGATTTTCCCTTCACATCAATAATGATGCTTGAGAGCCTCTCTACTTCAAGTTGAAGAGCCTCAACCTCTTTAAGAGATTTCTTGTATTTATTTCGAACACATTTGTGTTCTTCATGTAATTCAAGAATGGCTTTCTCCAAATCATCATAGGTAAGAGTGTTTAAGGAAAGATCATCAAGTACCTCATCGGTTGCCATAAGGTAGACGTTGGCATTGTGTTTGCACTCCTTGTCGTTGTCGGAGTCGCTTGCGTCACTTTCACACCAAATGCTTGTGTTGGCGAACTTTCTGGAGGATGAGCTTCCCTTGCTAGGCTTCTCATACTTGCTTGAGTCTTTTCTTATCATCGGACAATCCCTCTTGATGTGTCCGGGTCTTCTGCATTGATAGCACGCCGGATCTTCTTCATTGTCCCGTCTAGAGCGGTTGGCCTTGTTGAATTTTAGGAACTTCCGGAAGTGCTTAGCTGTGAGAGCTATTTCTTCATCATCATCTGACTCATTGTCGTCGGAGCTATCCTTGGAGTAGGACCTTGTTGCTTTGAGAGCGAGAGTCTTTTCCTTCTCTTTGGTCTTCTCCTTCTCCTTCACTTGTATGGAGGATTCCTCTTGATCCTTCGTATCGAGCTCGTGAGTCATTAGCTTGCCCATGAGAGTCTCAAGGTTCATGACAGTCAAGTCATTCCCCTCAATAATTGTGGTAGCTTTAGGACTCCATACTTTCGTCAATCCTCTAAGGATTTTTCTGATCTTTTCATGAGCCGAATATTCCTTACCAAGAGAGGAAAGAGGATTAATGATATCACCAAATCGAGTAAACATAGAAGTAATAGATTCATCATACTTCATTTTAAAAGACTCATATTCTTGCGTGAGTCTACTAATCTTAGACTCCTTCACTTGTGAAGTTCCTTCGTGTGTGACTTCGAGTAATTTCCAAATCTCATTGGAAGTCTTGCAAGTAGAGATTCGGTTGAATTCACTACTGTCGAGAGCACAATAAAGAGCATTCATTGCCTTGGCATCTTGACTTGCAAGCTTCTTAATGTTTTCAGAAAGAGTGTCCCGAAGGGTGTCAGAAGCAATATCCTCAATAGCTCTGGAAGGAGTAGGAAGACCATTTATCACGCAATCCCGTAAGTCAAAATCTATGGACTTTAGATAAATGCTCATCCTAATCTTCCAGTAGTTGTAGTTGGTACCATCAAATAGGGGAGGCCTATTTGTGGAGTGCCCCTCATTGTGAAACGTGTTGATACTAGGGTTAGAGGCCATGGATCACTCAAGGGTGTAAATCCAAATCAAGAGAACAAAGCTCTGATACCAATTGTAGAACCCTAGAGGGGGGGTGAATAGGGTAATTAAAAAATAACTACAACAATTGATGCAATAAAGACAATTGAAAGTAAAGAGTAGAAAGATCAAACGCAAGGATGTATCCTGGTATCCTCTTTTGAGGCAGTCCAGTCCCGGAACTCTCTTCGACTTTAATCCACTATTTAACCAAATAGTACACACGAGTTTGGATCCGAAGAACTCGCCAACTTCAACACGAGTTTGGATCCGAAGACTCGCCAACTTCTACACACGAGTTTTCTTACAAAGGCTCGCCAACTTCAAACAAAAGAGAATGAGAACTTATTGATCTTCTAACACGTGAAGATCGAAATGTACAACTCTTTAATACTCTAGCACTTTGGGAGAGGATGACAATGAAAAGCTTGGAAGAGTATTAATGGTGGAGCTCTTGGTTGTTGAAAAATTTATGGAAGCGTTGGTAAAGAAGCTCAAGAGAGAGAGAGCATTCTTTTATAAGAGAACCAAGAGTTGGTGGCATTTAATGCTCTGTATACAGACAGACCGGCATGCCATCGGTATGCAGCGGCATACCGTCGGTATACCGTCCAAATAGTAACGGTCATATTAATGACCGTTTGAGAGCATTGAATGCAGCCATTAATGCTAGTCAGAGCAATTCAAAACCAAATATTTGAAACTCGGTATACCGTCGGTATGCCAGCATGCGCCGTATGCCGACAATTTGTCACAGCAAGTTTTGAGTTGCTAAAAACGGTATACCGCCGGTATGCCGGAGCATGCCGTCGGTATGCCGACAATTTGTCACAGCAACTTTTGGGTTGCTAAAAACGAATACCGTCGGTATGTCGGGCATGCCGTCGGTATGCCGACAATTTATCACAGCAACTTTCTGGATGCCAAAAACGGTATACCTCGGTATGCCGAAGCATACCGCCGGTATGCCGCTCTATAGCTATTTGATTTTGACTTGTTCTTTTTACTGTCATCCGTCCTTAGGTGTTTACAGATATACCTAGACTAGTACAGACTCGAAGACTCTAAGCAGGAAGACGCCGTCTTATGCAGGGAACGCCGGTAACTGCTCCATCATCAAAGTAAAAGATTGCGCTTGAACGGAAGAACTCCATGTAGTCGATCTTCTAAGAATATTTGAATCTGAAGAACAGAAGACTAAACTACGAAGATGCTGTTAATTAATCAAATAAAATATGCCAACACGGAGCGTCATATTAGGAGGCCAGAGTTGGGAGTGAGTTTACTCGTCAGCCACTACCGAACTACGATATTGTATTAGGTATGGACTGGCTGAGTAGACACCACGCCGCATTGATTGCGAGGGGTAGAGTTTGTTTGGGTGCCAGGAGAGCCAGAGTTTGAGTACACCCGGCGGTAGGCAGAGGAGTTGCCAGGGCTTTCACCCGGCGGCAGGCAGAGTTCTCGATAGACTTGGTTCCCGACGCGGAACCGATTTCTCAGCATCTATCGAGTAAACAACAGTGAATTGGTGGAGCTGAAGAAGCAGGTAGATGAGCTGCAGGACAAGGGCTTTTTCCGATCGAGTTCTTCACCTTGGGGTGCTCCGGTACTTTTCGTACCCAAGAAGGATGGGTCGGTACGGATGTGTATCGACTACAGGGCACTTAATAACCTGACAATCAAGAACAGATACCCACTACCGCGGATCGATGATCTCTTGATCATTGAGCGGAGCTTGGGTGTTCTCCAAGATTGATTTGAGGTCAGGTTCACCAGGTGAGGGAGGATATTCCCGACCGCTTTCAGGACGCGGTACGGCAGTTTGAGTTTTTGTTTTATGCCGTTGGGCTGTCCAATGCACCAGCAGTGTTTATGACCTTATGAACAGGTATTCCACCAGTACTTGGACACTTCGTGGTGGTATTCATTGATGATATTCTGGTATATTCTAAGACGAGGAAGAGCACGAGGAGCACTTGAGTGGTGCTAGACACACTCAGGAAGAAAGAGATTGTACGGCAAGCTCTCGAAGTGCGAGGTCTTCCTAGACATAGTTGACTTCTTGGGTTATGTGGTGACTGGAGATGGATCTCAATGGACCCGAAGAAGATCACAGCAGTTGAGGCTTAGACAGTGCCGACTTCAGTGGCATAAGATCAGGAGTTTCCTGGAGCTGGCAGGATATTATAGGAGATTTGTACAGGATTTCTCCCGGGTTACAGAGCCGTTGACTCGTTGACCCGGAAGGATACTGAGTTTGTTTGGTCAGAGGAGTGTCAGACAGCTTTTGATGAGTTGAAGAAGCGCTTACGACAGCTCTGATTCTGACATTGCCTTCAGGATCGGGTGGATTCACTATTTATAGT